>OX155654.1:1200000-1800000 GCA_944567765.1 Carterocephalus palaemon | reverse complement strand
TTGCCTTCGTTGACGTGCCTTAAAGAGACCTGTGTCCATCATTGGACTAATGTGGCCTGAAGCCAGAGAAAGAATCGGGTCTGTATATTTATAAGCAACAAAATATAAGTTTAACTGACAATTTTCTTCGTGCATTCTTCAAAATTTTAAGTATGAACCCCTGTGCAAAATTTCAAGTTTCTAACCATTATAGTTTAGGCCCTGCATTGATATGTCAGTCAGTCAGCCAGTCAGTCAGTCATTCAGTCAGTCATTCCGTCAGTCAGTCAGCTTCTCCTTTTATATACAGGGTTATTGGTAATTCGACGTATTCCCGTTAGGAGGTGATAGGGGTGACTATTTGTGATAATTTTAACCCCCATATGCATTATGCAAAAGTGAACCATTTTCGAGTTATCAAGCTTTTCAGCTTTTTTCAAAATAGGTCAGAAATGCAACATCAAAAATTTATTTAAAAAAAAGTATCAATTAAAATCTATTTTTTTCTTCTGATTTATAAAAACGATTAAACAATGGTTATTTATCAACATTAAAACTACAATTATCGGTCCAACTTTAAAAATGCGAGACGATTAACGATATTACTTCAATATTTTTTGAGATTTTTGTCCACTAAAATGCCTTAAAAACAAAAAAAACTTATATCAAACTTGGCTTGCAGATTATTTTAAAAACATAACCGTTTTCTTAGCTTTCCAACAAGGCATAACAACTATGAACTTATATTTAAAAAAAACTGAGAAAAACCGATCACAAAGGAAGCAGGCGGAAATTTGTATTCGAACTAAACTTAAGGTCGTTCTTTAAAATTTCAAAAAAAGTAATTAAAATCAATGCCCAATGTAAATAAAACAAAAAATATAAATATAAAATTAAATTTAGAACCAGTAAAAGCGGTGACAGCCCAGTGGCTATTGAACTCGCCTCTCACTCGAGCGGTCCGGGTTCAAACCCCAGTGGCACGCACCAATGACTTTTCTAAGTTATGTGCGTTTTAAGAAATTAAATGTCACTTGCTATAACGGTGAAGGACACATCGTGAGGAAACCTGCATGCCTGAGAGTTCCTCACAACGTTCTCGAAGGTATGTGAAGTCTGCCAATCCGCACTTGGCCAGCGTGGTGGACTAAGGCCTAATCCCTCCCATTCTGAGAGGAGACCCGTGCCCAACAGTGGGACGTCCATGGGTCGCAGCGATGTGCAAGAATTTATCGATGAACCAATTTTGGTCGCTATGGCTATAAGGCAAAACATGATATACTAGCAAGGCGGATGTCCTGCAAATGTGATTCGGAATAATTTGAACACTTCGGTAGTTAAGTTACACCTCATAAAAAGAATGAGACTGCGTACGCAATAGGCGAAGTCCCTTCGAGCAAGAACCTTAATTAGGCTAAATTAAAAAATGTCTTAATTGTTACTTATTATTAATTGTTATTATTACTAAACTTTTACTGGTTCTAAATTTAATTTTATATTTATATTTTTTGTTTTATTTACATTGGGCATTGTTTTTAATTACTTTTTTTGAAATTTTGAAGAACGACCTTAAGTTTAGTTCGAATACAAATTTCCGCCTGCTTCCTTTGTGATCGGTTTTTCTCAGTTTTTTTAAAATATAAGTTCATAGTTGTTATGCCTTGTTGGAAAGCTAAGAAAACGGTTATGTTTTTAAAATAATCTGCAAGCCAAGTTTGATATAAGTTTTTTTTGTTTTTAAGGCATTTTAGTGGACAAAAATCTCAAAAAATATTGAAGTAATATCGTTAATCGTCTCGCATTTTTAAAGTTGGACCGATAATTGTAGTTTTAATGTTGATAAATAACCATTGTTTAATCGTTTTTATAAATCAGAAGAAAAAAATAGATTTTAATTGATACTTTTTTTTAAATAAATTTTTGATGTTGCATTTCTGACCTATTTTGAAAAAAGCTGAAAAGCTTGATAACTCGAAAATGGTTCACTTTTGCATAATGCATATGGGGGTTAAAATTATCACAAATAGTCACCCCTATCACCTCCTAACGGGAATACGTCGAATTACCAATAACCCTGTATATAGATTTGTTTAAGATGCTTAAACACTACATATATTAACATCCTTTAAACGAAGATTAGTTCAATAATCGTGTCGCACGTAGGGCAGTCGAATCTGAATCAAATAGACTGTCGATTCTAATCGCAATTCGAATATTCATAAGGGACTTTATGCTTGTTGGAGGTAGTATTAAATTGGTTCTGATTAAAATAAGAACTCTACGGGACCGGATTCGCAACGATAAAATCCGTAGACGAACAAAGGTTGCCGACATAGCTCGCAGGATCAGCGAACTGAAGTGGCAATGGGCAGGCCACGTCGCTCGACGGACTGATAACCGTTGGGTAAGAAAAGTCCTCGAGTGGAGACCGCGTCTCGGAAAACGAAGTATTGGCCGCCCTCCGACGAGGTGGACTGACGACCTGAAGAAGACAGCGGGAAACCGTTGGATTCAGAGGGCGCAGGATCGGGAGGAGTGGCGACGATTGAGGGAGGCCTATGTCCAGGAGTGGACCTAGAAAGGCTTATGGATGGATGGAAAATAAGAAGAGTTTATTGTAGTAATCATGTCTTCGATTTAGTAATGAATTAAAATTTATTAGAATGAAATTGGGTTTCATTTAATAATAAATAACATAGACAATAGCGTCGACAGTAGCGTCCATAGCCCAGTGACTCGCTTCGATTCAATGTGATCGAAAGTGTTAAGCAACGACGGGCGCGGTCGGTTTGTGGATGGGTGACCGCTAGTGGCAAAAATTTCATGGGCGCTACCGTGCTTCGGAGGGCACGTAAAGCCGTCGGTCCCGGTTGTTTTCAATGCTGGAAACAGTCGTTAAGCCTTGTCGAAGACCTTCGGGTGGCTTGAGAACATTCGACACTGGGTTGGCCACTAACCCCTCCACCAATCCGCATTGGAGCAGCGTGGTGGAGTATGCTCTAGACCTCCCGCAGCTGTGTCTGTGGGAGAGACCTGTGCCCAGCAGTGGGACGTGTATGGTCGCAGCGAACATAGACAATTAATCGATTTTTTTTGTTTGATCCTGTGCCGCAGAGTGAGAAACCCTGTTATGGGATATTTAGGTTAGTTACCCCCTGGGCATTCCTTGTACTAATAATTCAAAATCAAACATATTAAAATAAATGACAGAAATCGGGTCACTCAATGATTATCTGATTCGTGTGTTTGCATTAACGTTTACTCTGACAAATAAAGTTAATTAACAATGTAATAAAGAACAAATAATAAAACACCTGCGTCAGTCGTACAAATGAAATATCAGTAGGTCGGAAATTAAAATTATGATGATAATTTTCCTTTTCATCAATAACCTTACTGGCCTGATTCATTTCACTTTTTATTGCGTCATTTAAAACAGTTTTACACAGTTTATCTATACCAATATTATAAAGAGGAAACATTTATTTCTAATTTTTTCACACAAAAACTACTGGACTGATTTCTAAAATACTTTCACCATTAGAAAGCTTCATCTTCACTGTGTGACATAGGCTGTATAATATTACTAGTTGTAAACAAAACTATTGTTCTGTCCACTCGAGCAAAGCTGCGGGCGTCTACTAGTTATGTATATATTTACAGAATTTTTGTGTGATGTCTTATGTACCTACACATGACACCAGCAAAATGATATATACACATATTCAGCTGCTATAATGACAGATTTTCCTTAATACACATTTTGTATATTAGACTCAATTTTAGACGGCTAATCTTAGTCAAAAGCTTTTAAAGTGCCATAAAAGCTTTTAATACAGCAGCTGACTGAAAAAGCTCAACATTAACGGTCATACTAATTCCTGCACCAAATTTAGTGAATATTTAACACTTTAAAAAAAGGTACCTACTCAAAAATAGTTTCGGGCATGTCGAGTGTATTTTATTTTATTTATTTACTTATTTTATTTTTATTTATTCAGAAAACTTACAGATAAACAAATACAGATTAAGCGAACGTATAAAACCAAAAACCTCTTACTAGTTTTGACGTATCATCACGTAGCGTCCATAGCCCAATGGCTCGCGTCGATTTAATGTGATCGAAAGAGTAAAGCAACGACGGGTGCGGTCGGTTTGTGGATGGGTGACCGCTACTGGCAAAATTTCATTGACGCTACCGTGCTTAGGAGGGCACGTTAAGCCGTCGGTCCCGGTTGTTTTCAATGGTGAAAACAGTCGTTAAGCCTTGCCGTTGCCGAAGACCTTCGGGTGGCTTGAGAACATTCGACACTTTGTTGGCAACTAACTCCTCCACAAATCCGCATTGGAGCAGCGTGGTGGAGTATGCTCTAGACCTCCCGCATCAGTGTCTGTGGGGGAGACCCGTGTCCAGCAGTGGGACGTGTATGGGTCGCAGCGAATGACCATAAGTAGTTTTTGACGTCTCAAATGCAAACAGTATTGAATACAAATTTCTGGCAACCCTATTAGCTATTAACGGCTTAAAGTCTTAGCTTCGGTACAAGTTGCGGCAACCTTAACTAGATTTCATGAGTTACAGAAGTCAACTGGAGATTAGGGAGTTCAGCGCAATCTGAATGCAGCGCAAAGTTAGAACATTTAGCTCAATCACTACCTCTTGAATGACACATGTCGTTTCAATTTCTAGGAGATAGATTTGTGTTTTAATTTTGTTCGCGAGAATTGGGCCCTAAATGTGTTGCAACCATTATTTACAGAGAATAAAATTGGTTTTACTGAGTGTGGGCTGTCGACTTTGTCGAGTGTAATGGCTTGCTTCATTATAACAAAAACTTACAGTGAAAATATCGAAATACACTAAGCATATGCCCGAAACCAGTTTTGAATTTAGAAAACCTCTTTAGAAGTACCTAAAGAAAATTCTCTAAACTTTGTAAAGGAATTAGTTTGACCGTTAAATTTGAGCCTCTTCAGTGGTGGAATTAAAAAAATATCTAGAGCACTTTGAAAGCTTTCGACAAAGATTATCTTAAATTAAAGAATTGAGTGTACAAAGGAAAATGTCTTAAAGATACCCAACTAAAGTTACACAGCATTTATTCCGAGTGCAGTTCAAAGTTTGTCAGAGTTGTCATGGGCGGCAGCAGTTAGCCTATTGCATGCTGGTTTTCGTAAAACTACAAAAGACAAAATGTAACAATGCAATACACAAAAGCAATAGGTAGGTACTACAGGATCGCTGGAAATTACAAATTCCACAACTCATGACCCATCGAGCCACGTCAGCTAGCGTTGACGTGCCGTATGTGGCACGTTAACAAGCTGCCAAGTTCAGTGCGCACTATTAAAGTTGTTAAAGTGTTGATTGACATTAATATTTTAGACAAATACATAAAAAATTTAAAATTTTGATTAAGTATTTTTAATTGATGCATAATTAAATTAAAATGTGTTAGCCGTTGAAAGATATTATGTTACTTTTTTTTGATGACAGGATTGCCATCGTTTCGGAACTATAATTGAACTGATAGCCCAGGCCTCCAGTTGAGGCATCACCCAGAATCTGAAGGTTGCAGGTGATGGTGATTTGGGGTGATGGGTTGCATGAAAAAAACCATTTAATTAACGCTTTCTTACATTTGTATATAGTTGAAGACCAACCCGAGCATCGTGACTAGTCGTATTTCAAAATGAGGCAATTACCAAACAGAGTAGTATGGCTCAGTCTAATTAACAAAGCTAATACTGTAGAGGTACAGCGTTCTCTAGTTAGTGTTGTCTGGTTGAAATCGTTGTTCTAAAGCAGAACGAGTGGCGACCATCGGAGTTAATGTGTATTTAAGTTAAACTAAATTGAAGTACAATAAAATTCCGTTGTAGAGTAATGGTTAGTTAACTATAATTGGAAGAATCTTCAGAGTGTTAGTTAAAATGTATTCTTATACAACTATCAGTCATATACAACCCGCATAGGAAATATGCATACGCAATGATTCTCTCCGGTCGGAGAAATTAAATCATTAAATTATACGCCGCCTAAATTCGATCATACCTACTAGTAAAATATCACCAGGTGTCAGAGATTCATATAAATTCATAGATATTTTTAAATACATATTTAAATAGATAATATTAACATCCAGACACAGAACAAATACAAGTATTCGTCACACGAATATTTGTCCTGAGTGGGATTCGAACCCACGACCCCTGGCGCAACAGGCAGAGTCACTACCGATTGCGCCAACAGGCCCGTCATAACACATATCATAACATAACAGTTTTTGTAACATACTAAAGAATTATAGATCCATGTTTTCCTAGTAAAATTTAAATAACTAAACATCTGTGTCAGATGTCTGTCGAAGTTAAAACCCGATCGTTAGTGACCATTCACACGCACTGCAACCAAACCACATCGAAGCGACTTAAATGGGAAAGCAGTGGTTGCGGCTACGAGTGAATCGTATTGTATAAGAGCGGTGTTTGTGATGTATTGTTGTGTACTTGCGATATAGCAATATGGGGGACTGAATAAATAGCTGAGACATCGAAAGGTAAGTTATCGAAAGTTAGCACGATCCAAGTGAATTATTTTCGATTCGTCAGTTTAAAATACAGTAAACATTACAGATTGTCACTCTAAATCGTTTACCTACAAAACTGAACGTATCTTTCGGCCGTACGAAATACAGCAGGTGAAGAAAAAAATAAGTCCAGGTTCTGATCCCAAGCCAGGACACCATTGAGCAATGTCATCGCGCGTACCAGGGGTGACTCACTTACAACCAGGAACTGTAAACACTATTCCGACGCACATGTGACCTAACAGGTACATATAATTGAGTACAAACTACTTATTGAGATATTTTTAGCTTTCGCCTTTGACTTACTTTGACTTAGGCAAATTATACTAAAACATCACGCTTTATTCCGAAATATCATATCATTAAGGATAAGTGCATGTTTTTGGTTGCAATATGTTTGTTATTGCCGGGTAGGTGTGTTGTGGTCTTGTGGTTATTCTAAGGATGCGTCGGAATAAGCCATACGAATTATCTCTGATTGAATCTCAAGTGTCAATATACTTTTTGGCGGTTCCCATATTTTGCTATGATCGTAACAAAAAATGTATCGTAATGATGTTATTAAGTATACAATGGGCAGTTCGAAATTGTTCAATGATGAGCGATGAGCAATTTCGTTTTAATGTAGTTGAGCATTTGCAATGAATTAATAATAAAATATTAATACAAAATCATCCAGTGGATAATATGATAGATGACAGCGTGTGATAAAATGATCACGTTACTCGTTTCAGAAGTACAGATCAATGATTGTATAATAGGTACATTGTTGACGGGTTCGTAGAGAATATATATTCGTTAATGACAGAAATAATTGGATTCCTTCGCTCAAAAACGATTATATCTTATCCTATTTATAATTTGAATGTGTGTAATTTAGAATGTTTGTTGCTCAATCATGCAAAACTATAAAACTTATTTGGATGAATCTCGGCACATTAGGTAGATGATAACCTAGATTAGAGATAAAACTATGGTATTTAATGTTTCCGTTACTAACGTTAAAGTTATGATAATAATGCAAGTTTAATTTGAGATAACAATAACATCGAGCCTTGCATTCAAACAGAGAATACCAAGTAAAAACCATTAGAGCGAACTAAATCTATACCAAACTAATTCCCACTCGAGGACCAACATTTGGCATAAATCAGGGGAAATTAGCCCCAACTGCCATAACTCGTAGCGCCGGGCTATCGGCGCGCGGGGCGATAATTATGAGCCCAGTTCAAATTATTAGCGACTATCTGTGCTGGCGATTTTCATTGCATCCACTGAGATTTATTTACATGTAGGTTTACCCCCGTTTAGCCTACTGCGGCGAAATAAAAAAAGGAAGTGCTACGTATATTTTTATATAGTACCTACTTGTGGACGCCCTTTGGAATTAGATATAATGGTGGTTTGTAACATTAGGTCACTTATGTATTCTTATGTACCACAGCCATATAGGTATTATTTCCTATACTTTGTAGTGTCTATAGCCCAATGTCTCGCGTCGATTCAATGTGATCGAAAGGGCTAAGCAACGAGGGGCGCGGTCAGTGTAACATATTTATATTAAACTACACCATTTCATAACTAACACGAACCTATCACATAACGCAAGGTATGGACTTATGGAGATTAAGTGGCCCGGTAATCGATCCTAAGCCATACTAATTAGTCCCAGCTATGTGTACCAACTGTATAGTAGTTGATACATCCCATTAGGGGCTCAATGAGGAATACTGTGAGATGCGACTCATTGGACTCGTGGGAGAGTTAGCTCGTCCCAAACTAGGGATATACAATACCTTGACGCGTGGGAGAGAGTTAGCTCTTCCCAAGCTGGGGATATATAATGCTCCTTACAACATGTAGTATTGTTGTGATTAAAAGGGGACTTTAGGGGGACAACTGTGATGGGTACAGTGTTGGGCACCGGTGCGTTCATTGCAGAGATCTCGTGCTCCTTTGTGCGCTTGGGCTAGCTGTCTGTGTTATAAAAAAAAATCCCAAGGTAGAAAAAAATCAAAGGAAGAGCAAGGAAGTAGAGGCTAGATTAGACTGCGTAGAGCTACGGAGAATGGGCAAGAAAATAATGTTAGATATGTACAAGGTCTATCTATCATGTTAGCTGTACTGAAAATCAGTATTACAGTTTGCACGGTCGTAAAGAGGCTAATTGCAGACCTTTTTTGTTGGTAGTTGCTGCAACATAGCATAAATGTTTCACTTTTTTGACAAAAAAAGCAGTGTACATAACTTTAGTACAAGAAATAAGGATACATTTATTGTACCTAGCTCTAGACTAAGTAAAGTATCAAAATCTTTTATGGGGAACTGTGTTCGCTTCTATAATAAAATACCCGGAAATATTACTTGTCTCTCAGATAATAAATTTAAATCTTACATTAAACAAAACCTCCTTAATAAAGCTTTCTATAAAATTAATGACTACTTGAACGATAGAAATGCTTGGTGCGATGTTGATATAAATGTATCTCCAGCTCCACTTGTTCAATAATAATGTAATGCGATCCAATTATAAAAATTGTAAATTTTGAAAAGAGTAACTACCGAGTTTCTTGCCGTGTTCTTCTCGGTAGCATCAACTTTGTGAACCGGTGGTAGATAAAAAATGTTATGACGTTCATTAAGCGTATACAAAATACCATATAATGAAAAATAAATGAATCTGAATCTGAATCTGCTATGTTACGAATAGTTAATAAGTATAGGTTACCTTTATTTTATGTTTAGAAAAGGTGTTTGATAAAGATTGTGGCGGAGAGATTGTGGCAAAGACCACGACTATATTGTCTAAGTATTGTAGCACCGCAGGAAGGAAGGAAAAGAAATAAGCGCATTGGACCACACTGCCCCATTGAAATGAAATGAAAAAGTTTTATTTCTACAAAATGCAGCACACAAAAACATTTAAAAAAAACATACAGATACTTAAAACAAAGAAAGAAAAAAAAAGCTACATTAAGAGAAAAACGAACGCACTCAGCTTTGCCGCGGCGGTGTTAATGTCGCGACGCTGGTTGTCAGTGCGTCCGTCAGTGTCACGTAGTTCGGGTGGTGGTAATTGCAGGACATTGCAGGACAGGTAAAAAAAAACTTTTCCGACTGGCCTCCAGAAGCGTGGAAATGCTTTTAAGCGAAAAAGCTTAGACATTTTATGACTTTGTACATAAAAACTCATTGCGTTAAGTAAAGAGGGATGTTTATTCAAAAAGTTTTAGCTGTAAAACAGTTTGGGTAACCTCATCTTTAGACAAAAACCTTTTAGTAAAAAAAACAGAGGAACAACCGTCAATGAGTTATTACGACGCGACGGAGCTATAGTTTGAGATATTACCAAAATGAATCGGTGGATAGGATGGGTGATAGCTAGTTGTATTTATATATGTTTTATGCATATTTATGTTATTGAATAATAAACATAAAGATAGAAACTATTTGTTTGGCACAGAAAATACAACAAAATAACATTTGAAGTAGTTTAAAAACTAATTGAAGTAGTTTAAAAACTAATTCAAATTATTACGTAGCGTACGTAGCACATGCTACGCAGTAGCCGTAGCGTTGGTTTTCAGTGTAGCCTTGGGACGATGAGATGGTTTTTATTAAGTACGAACGTTGAACTAGGTCAAAATTATTGAACTACTGATTAACACAATAAACTTAGTAATAACAAGTAATTTTTTTTATGAATATAAATAGCAAACGAGATTGCACCGCATCCTCTCTTGCCCACGATAACTGTTCGTATTACCATCACTCTGTTGTTCAGCTGCTACCCATAGACGTCTCACTGCTGGACACGGGTCTCCACAGACATAGCTGCAGGAGGTCTAGAGCATACTCCACCACGCTGCTCCAATGCGGATTGGTGGAGGGGTTAGTGCCTAACCCAGTGTCGAATCTTCGACTATGCTTATCGATTATTTTCAACTAACTCATTAGAATTTTCATCTTCATCTACATCATGCACATACCGTCTGTACCTGGCTTGGCCTAACCAGTCGATCTCGTGAGATTGTCGAGAACCATTCGGCTATGAGCCCATTAAATAAATAAAATAAATAAATATCTTGGACAATCTCACACACGGCCATCTGACCCCAAAGTACGCGCGAGCCTGTGATATGGGTGTCAGAGACTGATATACATACATAGATATTTTTAAATACATACTTAAATAGATAATATTGACATCCAGAAACAGAACAAATACAAGTGTTCGTCACACGAATATTTGTCCTGAGTGGGATTCGAACCCACGACCCTTGGCGCAACAGACAGGGTCACTACCGATTGCGCCAACGGGCCTGTCACGTCATTAAGGAAATGGAAAGGCTCAAACTTTGTTCTTGTCGAAAATTTACATTTGCTGATGAATAAACGATGTTCCCCAAGGGGATCAGTGGGGTTCGCAGTACAGATCCTTTACAGCACCACCACTGGTATCTTACGTAGGTTACTGAAGGTTATTCCCATGAGTAGTATACACGTCATCCCTCGACAAAATCATTTTCTCGCTAGAAACTGGCTGGGAATGGCGAACGTGGTTCATAAGACGGCACAGCTATTCTCTCAGGCAACTTTTTTTTATAAACAATATATATTTTACACTCTACATATAGCTACAACCATACAACTGATACCGTAGAAAGCCGTAGAGAGGAAACAAAGCTTGCTGTGAAAACCACGATGAAAGGGATAAATTCTCATAATTTCTTAAAATAAATGATAAACGTGTAGTGTATGTGGGTCCCGGCAGCGGCCGGTCAGTCACGCGCTAGCTGTGAGCAAGTTCGGACGTGCGCGGGACGCATTACCCACTCCACATATTGAGTGCTCAAAGGCGTGTTTTATTGACCCAACGGGCACTATAAACCCTACAAAACGAATCCTTTTTTTGTAGCACCTATGTTTAGTATCTTTTTTATTTTCTAAAATTAATTTTAACTCAAAACGAATTTTGAGTCCTGTCTAGACCTAATAATTATACTGTAAAAATTTTTTTTTTTAAAAAGCTTTTATAACTTGACCTTGAAACCTAATCGTGGTCAAAGTTCATTACAAGACTTTACCACAAGTGCAAACACGACTATGATACGATATTCCATCATGAAGTTCCAGTTAATATCTCCCGGCTCCATCATCAGATCAGTTCGACAGTACCATATTATTGCATTGTCATCGGAACCTAATATGTGTGCCAAATTTCAGCTCGATAGCTTTAGTGGAAGTGGGTGAAATATTGATTGCAAGATTCCAGGACATACATACATACATACATACGAGTGAAGTTAAATAAAAGCTTTTAAAATAGCGATTTGTTTCAATGCAGTGAAGAGAACGTTACCATGTATCGAGTGAAGAAAGTCACTAGATCAAATACTATAAAATAACATATATGATTTTCAGAATTCTATTATTTAATGTTCTTGAATAAACTTGACTAACTTAGTCGGTCACATACGATCAACACGATAGCTACACTTAATACTAATTTAATTAAAGGAGACGATCAATTTTTGGCCAAACGATGTACCGAGGTACAAAGTATTGGTAAAAATTCCTTACAATATACTAAAACTAATGGTCGATCAATTATTTTTAGAATCCTTATAGTTAGCTTGTAATAAAATAATAAAAAATACAACATTTCGTACCACAAAACTTCACATAGTAGTAACCACAAACTAATAAGGGATACTACGTGGTAGTACTCTGCCCTGTTTATGTCATTTGCCAACTTCAGTTTTAGTGACAGACGTCAGTCACAAATTATAGATCTACTAGTGGACGCCCGCAGCTTCGCTCGCGTGGAATTAGACGTAACATAACCTAAATACAAAATTTCATTGAAATAATGTAGGTATATACGAAATACTTTTATACCTACTAACTTTGCATCCCCTTTTACCCCCCTTAAGAGATGATTTTTGAAACTCAATAAAAAACCTTCATAGGTACTGAATTTCATTCGAATAACATCAAAAACGGCAAAGTTTCATACTAACTTTGCACCCCCGTTTTACCCCCTTAGGGGCTGAATTTTTAAAAATCCTTTCTTAGTGCTCCCCTACGTTATAAAAGAAACCCCTGTGCAAAATTTCAAGTTTCTAGCCCTTATAGTTTAGGCCCTGCGTTGATATGTCAGTCAGTCAGTCAGTCAGTCAGTCAGTCAGTCACCTTCTCCTTTTATATATATAGATTAACCTGTATTCAATTTACAAATTATTACTAGTTTAAAAACGATTTCAAGAAAAAATTAGCCTTTAATGGTAATTAATAGAATATTTAAATCAATATAGGATACTATGATTATGTTTCTTAAGGTAGTTTATTATTTGCGCTTATTGTATATTTTATAAATGGGTATAGAGTAATTACAGATTTAGTAACAACCGAAACGCAATGTTATGATAGATTGAATTAGATTGCCATAACTTGCAGTGTTGCAATACATAAATTATCTTTTAAAGTTAATTTTAGGTGGTACAAATGCAGTAAAAAATCTAATTTATTTTTTTAATAAAATAAAGCATTTTTTTCTCCAAAAATCAATTTTTTTTCCCGAGGTACATCTCTTGGCCCAAGTTGTATGGAAAGATAAACGTGTCCTTTACTGGGTTTTAAATAGCATCAATGCTATTCATTTAACTGTCATCGAATTTCGCTCCTGCCAGATATATTCAATGTTCAATTATGTTTTACCGTTTCGTCCTTTGTATTTAATCGAAACATAATTTGCAACTGAACAAAGAGGAATACCACATGTTAAATCAGTTTCACTAAAATAAAATAATTTCATTAAAATGTAAATTTCCAGCATCAGCGTTATTTGTATGCAAAACTATAATATATATGAAATAATACATGACGCTATATGAAAGTTGCAAATGTTTAAATGTATGTATTTTTCACATTTTTTATACATACTCATAGGTTCTATGTATTTCGTATGTGGCTTCCTATTGTGACTTTAATCTAAAATGCCTATCAAAACAAAGGCAAGATGTCCGTCAGACTTGCAACTAAATATAGAGAAGATCACAGGAATGTGGGGTATCTCAGAGACTTTAGTGAATGAGACTAATCCTTAGGCTCGGACTTACAATACCTGAAACTGTAATGATAATAAATAACTTGTATAATTTGTTTATTTATTAATTTTATCTAAGAATAAATATGCGATACCGTGCATTTAACATTCCGAAAAATAGGTAAAAAGATTTATGTTCACCAATCAAATTATTTACGACAAATATTCTTTTGTATATCGTAGCGTATCAAGCCAAACATAACTAACCTCTAAACATGTTAAATAATAATATAATAGATGTCAATTTTATGTATGGTTCGCATGATTTAATTGTTCAGTTATTACGTACACACAAAACTTGTAACAGAAATGTAAATGCCGGTAACGAGTTTTGGTATGTGAAACGGAACAATTGTTTTGGTCGGAAAAGCCGGTGATATACCTATCTGAAAAACTTTAAATCAAAATTTGGTTGGCGAAATAAAATAAAAATAAATTTACGACGTAAAATGAAAAATGGGTGATATCTTGATAATAAAACTCAGATACAATAATTTTCTGGCAAATTGTTTCTTTTTTTTTTGTTCCATATTTGTTAGTACAAATGTATCACTCGACCTGTTAGACCCGAACGACTGCTATGTAGTTTCCCTCCATCGCCCCACGAATCTCTCTTGATTGACCTGTCATAATGTGTCTAATAAAAGACTGTAGTACACGAACGAACGAACACGAACATCGAATATTTAGTAAACTACTGGTAAACGTGTTATAGAAAACATAAATTATGCCATGGAAAAACAGACTGTTCGAGCTGGAAATAAGAAAATAAGTATTCATATTTTTATGTGGCGGAGTCCATATAGAACCTTTATTAGTTTATTATAAATCAAAATATAGAATCTACATAGATTTTATTTACAGTTCACCATTTGATACAATCTCCCAAATTTACTACTAACGCTATAGGTTTATAATTTAATCTGTTCTGCTCTATTTATAATTCATTGCTCTGAGGTGCTCACGACACAGTAATTTCTAGATACAGCAGTATCAACAAACAAACAAACTCACTTTCTCATTTATATTAGTAAGGTTAAGGATTATCTAACTTTTAACACTTCATACCGTTGCTTAGGTTAGGCTATGTATTCTAATCACGTGATCGATAGACGGTAGCTCTGCGTCGCATATTGCATGATGGTCCAAGATCCCAGTGCCGCCAGACGTTACTTATTTTCTCACAAACAATTTATATGGGATAAGCTAGTGTTAGTACATACTTTGAGCGTGTGCATACTCGCTAGCTTGGGTAGACGGCCAATTCATTGGTATCAGATGCTGAAAATCGAAAATTTCAGTACCAACTTTTCTTATTTTCTCATGGCTGATTTTCATATATGTTTTAGTTAGTTATGTTACAAATTAATAATAACTATTGCCAGACACCTTCCGTCGGCCCTTACCCTTGCCAGACGCCTTAAAGATCCAGAAAAAATGATGTAAGTTTACTTATTTTCTCAAGCTTGATTTTTATGCACGACACTTGGGGAACTATTTCAACACTGTTAGTCAGCAGCCAGACCAATTGGATGGGCCAAACATCCAGCCAGACACACATAAAGTGTCGCTAGTAGTCCGGTCAATTTAGAAAATTGAAATAAAGAAAATTCCGACAGAGCCAAATCTTCGTAGAGACCTTAGGTTTACCACAAGGAATAAAGTGTCAAAAGTCCCAATCAGTCCCGTGCGCTTAGGGACTTATTCGGGGCCCAAGGTCAAAATTTTAGGTATTTTGGATTTTTCTCGAAAACGCTAAGTTTTATCGAAAAAGTACCTTAGAGCAAAGTTGTAGATCTTAAAATTCTCTATAAAAATGGTCTCTACGATTTTTTTTCTAAGACCCACTATTTTCCAGATATTGCGCTTGTAAGAATCATGTTCTACATAGTATGCACACATATGCCACGTATATACATATTTAGGTACTCAAACAAGCAAAAATGCCTACTCGTGTCTCTTTTATGTATACATTATACTATTCTAAGAAAATTTACTCTAAAATGACCGCCGGTCCCTTACCGAATCCCCTCTACTTGAATAACAGATATTTAACATTTGTAAAAAATACACGAAACAAAAAGCAAGTACAGCTATCTTGTCTTCCTCCAACATCGGCATCTGCTACTCAACATTTGTTTCGAGTATACTATCAAGTTCAGACATGGCAAGGCAATGAACTGAACCCTGAAGACTGGGGTTGGAAATTGATAAATAATACTTTGGAACCGATTCGAAATTTACTGCCCCCTGCTCTCCTCTCTTGTATACGTGGCATATGTGTGCATACTATGTAGAACATGATTCTTACAAGCGCAATATCTGGAAAATAGTGAGTCTTAGAGTAAAAATCATAGAGACCATTTTTATAGAGAATTTTAAGATCTACAACTTTGCTCTAAGGTACTTTTTCGATAAAACTTACCATTTTCGAGAAAAATCCAAAGTACCTAAAATTTTGACCTTGGGCCCCGAATAAGTCCCTAAGCGCACGGGACTGATTGGGACTTTTGACACTTTATTCCTTGTGGTAAACCTAAGGTCTCTACGAAGATTTGGCTCTGTCGGAATTTTCTTTATTTCAATTTTCTAAATTGACCGGACTACTAGCGACACTTTATGTGTGTCTGGCTGGATGTTTGGCCCATCCAATTGGTCTGGCTGCTGACTAACAGTGTTGAAATAGTTCCCCAAGTGTCGTGCATAAAAATCAAGCTTGAGAAAATAAGTAAACTTACATCATTTTTTCTGGATCTTTAAAGCGTCTGGCAAGGGTAAGGGCCGACGGAAGGTGTCTGGCAATAGTTATTATTAATTTGTAACATAACTAACTAAAACATATGTGAAAATCAGTACTGAGACTTTAATTTGTCACTCTCAATCGTACAAATAATGACCTCACGCTCTATACCTAGCGGCACTTTATATGTGTCTGGCTGGACGTTTGGCCCATCCAATTGGTCTGGCTGCTGACTAACAGTGTTGAAATAGTTCCCCAAGTGTCGTGCATAAAAATCAAGCTTGAGAAAATAAGTAAACTTACATCATTTTTCCTGGATCTTTAAGGCGTCTGGCAAGGGTAAGCGCCGACGGAAGGTGTCTGGCAATAGTTATTATTAATTTGTAACATAACTAACTAAAACATATGTTAAAATCAGTACTGAGACTTTCATTTGTCACTCTCAATCGTACAAATAATGACCTCACGCTCTATACCTAGCGGCACTTTATATGTGTCTGGCTGGACGTTTGGCCCATCCAATTGGTCTGGCTGCTGACTAACAGTGTTGAAATAGTTCCCCAAGTGTCGTGCATAAAAATCAAGCTTGAGAAAATAAGTAAACTTACATCATTTTTTCTGGATCTTTAAGGCGTCTGGCAAGGGTAAGGGCCGACGGAAGGTGTCTGGCAATAGCTATTATTAATTTGTAACATAACTAACTAAAACATATGTGAAAATCAGCCATGAGAAAATAAGAAAAGTTGGTACTGAAATTTTCGATTTTCAGCATCTGATACCAATGAATTGGCCGTCTATCCAAGCTAGCGAGTATGCACACGCTCAAAGTATGTACTAACACTAGCTTATCCCATATAAATTGTTTGTGAGAAAATAAGTAACGTCTGGCGGCACTGGGATCTTGCTCTATGAAGCTTATTGATGGAAATCGGGATCCGTACGTACCACGGAAGCAAGCACCGCGAATATTAATATTCCATATTCCATGAAGACAGAATTTATTTATATGCTTCATGCAGATGTTGTTGACTCGGTAGCTGCTGATCAGAAACAATCATACCTCAAGTTTGATGTATTCAAGCGGCAACGAACGTATATTACTATTAGTAGAAAACTTTGATATAAGACGAACTTATAGATTTTCTAGATGTTTCTGATAAGAAAAAACTGAAAAACGTTTCAGCAACAGCTTTGTTTCAACTGAATTTTTTTCAGGTTGATTTACTTACCTGCACAAGTACATACTGAAAATCGGCGTCGTGGCATCAATAAATTAAGCTAGAAGCTAGAAGTCTAGAGCATATTCCAACACGCTGCTCCAATGTGGATTGGTGGAGCGTTTAGTGGCCAACCTAGTGTCGAAGTGTGTGTTCTCAAGGCACCCGAAGGTCTTCGACAATGCTTAACGACTGTTGCCAGCATTGAAAACAACTGGGACCGACGGCTTTACGTGCCCTCCGAAGCACGGTAGCGTCCATGAAATTTTGCCACTAGCCACTAGTCACCCATCCACAAACCGACCGCGCCCGTCGCTGCTTAACGATCACATTGAATCAACTCGAGCCATTGGGCTATGGACGCTACAAAGATCTATTCGCTAAAAATAATCTATTGTATTATTGAGGGAAGTGCATGGTCATATTCTTAATCCATAAACGTGTGAGTAAACAATTTTACTTCATCTAATGCAATCGTTTTACCGCGTGCACTAATTTACATGCTAATTCGACCGCTGTCAGCCGTCTGTCATGAAGCCAGCGCATCTGCATTCCATCGACAGGCCCTTGCATTACGGCGGCGATGAGCCATCTATATCGACCCCGACGTGCTGCGAACTCTGGCACGTGATTTGCTTAAGAAACAAGACCTTGGCGCTTGGATGAGCTGACGGAACACATTATCGCTTTACCGCACCAAGTCTCTCCTCTACACCTCAACTAAGGTGTGAGTAGTCATTAGCTAGTAGCCTTACTAGAGTATCTACTCTAGTTTATTACTGAACTAGTGGACGCCCGCAGCTTCGCTCGCGTAGAATTAGACCCAATAACGACGTCTGCCCGCGTTCGGGTTGCCCACTTGTCGACTACGTACGTCCCGCCCCCCTACCTCATGCAGCACCGCGGCACATCCGTTCGCGCGCGGCCCGCTAGACAGTTTCGAATCCGATACTTTAAACTCTGAGTAGGATATCGCCAATAATAATTATTAGGAACTAATTACCTAAATACAACATTTCATTGAAATAATGAAGGTAAATACGAAAAAATTTTAAACCTACTAACTTTGCCCCCCTTTCATAACCTCGAAGAAATGAAGTATTTTTTCTTACATTTTCTTACATAAAGCTTAGCTCTATTCTAGGTATTCTAGGTATATCCTCATAGACACATACCTACTTATCAGGTGGTCTGTCAATTCTATTTTGAACCAATTTATGTTTCAGTCTGGTAACCGCACGCAATCTTACCACAATCAATCAGAACAATAAATTGGACGCCTAATAAATTATGCCAACCTTATTATTTGACGATTGATGGAAATCGTTTTTCACACGACGCAGACTTGTTCGACGAATAATAATTTCTTTTCCTCAAATATAAAATTACTCGGTGACTAGATTTGCAGGAACTTGGGCACGATGCTAACGGCAGGAGGAAAAAACATGTGCTAACGATTTCGGATTTTATTCATTCGCGTAGAGTGTGTGCACTTTTAGTATTTCGTGTTCAAGTGGAAAAGTCGGTCTTTGCCTTTTCTTTCCTGTTATTAATTTTAAATAGACTTTTCCCCTCACATAAGGAAAAAATATTTTTTGGTGAAAGCTATCATTGTATTTTTAATCGTTCTAGAAAACGGTTTTGAAAGAAAAACATTATTTTCTTCCATCCCGGATTATTAACATTTGTTTGTAATGTTTTCACACAAAAACTACTGGACCGATTTCAAAAATTCTTTCACCATTAGAAAGCGACATCTTTACTGAGTATAGGCTTTATAATTTAACTGGTTTAAACGTAACTATTGTTGTCTAATTCCACGCGAGCAAAGCTGCTGGCGTCCACTAGTTATAAATATTTCCGAAGCGATCTAACTAAATACATCGTGTCACTCTATAAAGTTAGCACGTTATCTGCGGTTTCCGATTCGTAAATTCAGTTAGTTTAAACGAAGTTATAACGCTACGCGCGAAATGTGAAAGTTTTTACATCGCAATGTATAGAAAAATGTTTCGTGGAAATAAAATCACTTATTATTTAGATATTTTTTTTGTGATGTCAGACTGATGTTTAAGATTAAATTTTAATACTGACATGAAAAGAGGAGAAGAGAGAACTTGCCAATTTGGATGTTTTTAGGTGGTAGAGCTTACCTCCACTAATCCGCATTGGAGCAGCGTGGTGGAGTATGCTCTAGACCTCCCGCAGCTATGTCTGTGGGGGAGACCCGTGCCCAGCAGTGGGACGTCTATGGGTCGCATCGAGCGAGGTGGTATAGCCTGTATGGAAGCAAATAGGTTTCACATAAAACCGATTTGGTGGCCGCTTGGGTTTGAACCCGGACCGCTCGAATGAGAGGCGAGTGCGATAGCAACTGGGCTGTCACCGCTTATATGGCACCGATTGTGCCTTAGAGTCTATTTGGCGATACATCCAGCCAAGCAGTGTCGTGAGATTTTAGGCCATCAGCAACAGAATAGAATAGAATAGAGTAGAATAGAATAGAATATAGATTTATTTAACAGCGAACGTGATCCTGTGCCATTTCTTCCTAGTGGGAGAAATCGATATCAATGACCCAATTCGATTATTAGCCTACTTCAAAAGCATTCGAAAGCAATTTTTCATTTTAAAAATTGTTATGAAGTGGTTTTTATTTTAATTTTAATTTAAGTAGAAGTACAACGCTCCATAAAACTATTCTATTCTATTCTAAAATATATGGAACTATGATTAAAAAGAAGCTCGGTAAATGTTGAATCTAAATTTGCATAACTCTCAATTTACAAGGGAACCGAATGCAATATTCATTTTACTTTTTTAGAAACATACCATTATGAAAAGGTTTGAGTACAATGAAAGTTATGTTTCAGTTCCGTTTTGAGCAGTGATTTACAGCTTACTAAAGAATTAGCTGTTATATTTGTCTGCACTATTCGTATGTAGTTATATCAAAAAGTTTTAATAATATCTTGGACATTAAATATGTAATAAACATTTTTAATAATTTTTGAAAATAAAGTTGGTAATGCTCGCCTTAATTGATATATTAAACATACTATTAACCCCCTTTATCTGAGCTTGCGTGACATTTGAAATTCCGATTGTCAAAATTTTCGAACAAATATTGATTGTTGACAAAAATATCTTTCTATTTACTGTGACTATCATAAGTATCCATTGTATTAATGTAACAAAGGTCTTCTCAATCAGCTGAACGGTATTATAACATAAACTAAAAAAAACAACAAACACTGATTTTTATATGTCAGGTACTGAGTGAAATTTTAAGGCAAACCCAGTCAAGTGAGTGGACTATCTGCTGTGGACTATCTCTATCTCACTGCATGCTGCGTGACGCATTATTGCGTCACATCCGCTTCATCCGTAAAAATTTTACCCTCATGCGCATAAAGAAGTTACACTTCAAAAAAATATTTCGGTCGCTCTATGGATTTTTTCAATTACGGTTGGAATACAATTTCCTCACGCCGATATTCGCGAGCCGTGTCGCCGTCGGCGACAGACGTACACCAGTTATATTGAAACTGATATTTATTCAAATGTATCTGTCGCATATTGAGTTTAAGATTCGTAAAAAAAAATCCTTACTCCGGTTTCTAATTGGAAAACATTACAAAAGCTGGTCAAGTGTGAGTCGGACACCGTGCTTCCGAGCGTTCTGTTTAGTATTGTTGATATGGGATTTAACATTCTATTCAAGATATAGAGATGATAGACAAATAGCAGAGCGTTTTAATAGGTAATATGTTAAAGGTTCCCTTTAGGTGCGGAACCCTAAAAGTATTTTCTCAAGAAGTTGAAACTTCTTTTAAATAAAAACCTCGCTTGACTTTTCAAAATCAAGGTGTTAAAAGGTATGTTTTTAATACAGTTTAATTTTAAGGTAAACGAAAAGTCAATTTTTTTTATTGTCAACCATTTGTATAAACTTATAAATTTAAAAAAACTATGTGAACATTCATAATCTCACTTTTCCATACTTAAAGCTGCCTGTTTAAAATATTATATGAATTTTGATTCAGAAAATCTTATAAAAGCCAGGACAAAACATGAGCGATAAATATTGCACATAAAATTGTTATTGCTCATAAAATGTCGTGTTTTAGTATCGCCAGAAATGACCAGATATCAAATACGCTTAGCATACCGTTGACGAATATTGGTGTCCTCTCGCTGAGAATAGCTGCTGGATAAAAGAAGCTAGCGTGATATTACGTGGCATTCAATCCGTAAGAGATGCGAAATTATTCCTATAGTTAGAATATTGGAATTAATAATTTGCAAAGTGCACTATAGAACTACTTCTGTGAGTCTACGGTAAGATGCACTCCCTTTCCGCTTGTTATTAGTGAGAGTGCACCTCTTAACATGCAAACTTATATCAGTATTAAGATTAGTTGATCGGCCCAAGCCTTCCCAAAGTCAAATAATTTATTTCGGTATGAGGTGATTGGACACGCTTAACGAAAGTCTAGGTACCTACAAACTACTTAAAGAAAAGAGATATAATGTTATTCTGAACTGATCAATATAAGGCAAAGGATTAGTTACTGATCATTGAATGAATAGCTTATCCTACACGGGTAGGTTTTTTTTTTTTTTTATGGATAAAAGATAGCAAACGAGCTTGCAGCACCACCCATCCGCTGCCGCCCATGACAACTGTAACTGACTTTGAACAAGACTCAATTAGGGACTGGAATGGTTAGTCCAATTAGTTGAGAGAGTTAATTAGAACATTAGTTGGTCAGTTCGTTAGTAGGTATAAGGACTGGGGACTGTTAGTGATAGTTAGTCCTGTTAGTTGGTGTTAGTAATAGTCCAGTTAGTACTTGTTAGTAGGAGTCTCGTTCTAAGTCAGTCACAGATGTGTTGCTACCCTTGAGGACTAAGATGGTCGCCTCTAAAGAAGTGTAACCGGAATCCACACCTTTCCAACCGGACCACAATTGCTTTAAAAACAATTATTACACGGCAGAAATGGTACTAGGTACCGTGGCGGGCGGTGGTACTGCCCCGAGCGGTACTTAACCGGCTCAATTCATTACTCATACAAGTGTTTTCTCAAAATCGTGTGTGTAACTAATACGAGCCTTTGATCTCAAGTCAATTGGCCAGTCGAGTCCATCTTTCCATTTCGGGGACATAATATCATGTTCATAAATATTAAATTAACATGACCTGGCACTTTTCCGGTAGAAAATTTAATCTTGATACGTTCCGCATTATAATTGTCATCAATCAAGCAGCAGGGAAATCGTAGATTGAAAATGTCTGCGCTATAAAATATTGCCGCTCCGTTAATTACATTTTTAATTTATTTCAATTACATGGTAATTTCATGAGCGCGCTGCGAAAATTTCACTAAAAGGTAAAGTTTTTAATTTTTCAAGGTGAGTTCAGCGATGCAATTAATTATTTTTCAATACCAAAAGTATAACTTTTTATTTCGTATTCAATAACTTTTTGTTATACTAGAATGAAGATAGGGTGCTGTTGGTGATTTTGTGAACCTACTGAAAATAACAAAAATAATAGAATAAAAGTTTACACGTCCGCTTAAAAGGTAAGGTAAGGTTCACCATGTTACTATATGGCGGACATAACAGAAAATAACACAATTTAATCTATGACCTGAGTACATCCATCCATACTAATATTATAAATGCGAAAGTAACTCTGTCTGTCTGTCTGTCTCGCTTTCACGCCACAACTACTGAACAAATTTAAATGAAATTTGGCACAGAGATAGTCTAGAGCCTTAGAAAGGACATAGGCTACTTTTTAATTGGTAAAAATTTTGTAAAGGGTTGAAATGGGGGATGATATTTGTATGAAAGTATTGTCATTTTCAAAACTAGAAGCATTAAATTTTAATTTTTAGGCTGTTGATTAGATATAAATAATCACAGTCACAGACAGTCTAAGAGTACTAAGATGATCACCTCTATAGAAGTGTAACTGGAAATGACAACAATGCAACTGGACCACAATTGCTTTAAAAACAATTATGACACAGTAGAAATCATTTCTACCATTACATAACAGCGGTACCTAATACCACTATGGTATTATGTACCATAGCGAGCGATGGTAATGGGGCATAAGGTACCATCGGGCGAACTCCATATAGAAACAAATGGTTACATTACAATATTCGGTTCCCTAAAGGCTCTACCACCTAGAGGTCATAAACATACTGGACACATAAAAATAAAGAAATTGGAGCTACCTTTTCATACATATCAAGGCCCACCCAAGGCCGACCTCACTGACAGGTGAATTCATTACCTGTGCGCACCATAGACAAGGATATATCGAACATTACTCTGGAACACTGAGCATATCTGTATCCGGTTATTTATCAGCTGAGAGCGGTGCTTCCGGCTTGGGTATTAATCATTTTTATTGGACGTGGTTGACTTTATTGATTGTGATGACAAAAGTACCGTTAACTGCGCGTTCTCGTCGTGACTCGGGTTCGAATGTGAGATTAATGCTTTGTATTAAATTTCACATTTTGAAAATCTGGTTCAATATTTTATCGTAGGACGTGGATTATTTATAATTCTTATCGGAGAAAACGGCTAAATTCACTTTTTTTTAATTTTATTTCTTGATAAAAATAAATATACCTACCTATAGGTATAATTTATTATTATAATATTTACAGGTTTCTCTTTGTAATAAAGTAGGAAAAGAAATTTATTACAGAAAAAGGGCACGTATATTCACAAAATATATAATAAGTCATATATATCAAGTCATTTTGTAAAGGGTTGAAATGGGGGATGATATTTGTATGAAAGTATTGTCATTTTCAAAACTAGAAGCATTAAATTTTAATTTTTAGGCTGTTGATTAGATATAAATAATCACAGTCACAGACAGTCTAAGAGTACTAAGATGATCACCTCTATAGAAGTGTAACTGGAAATGACAACAATGCAACTGGACCACAATTGCTTTAAAAACAATTATGACACAGTAGAAATCATTTCTACCATTACATAACAGCGGTACCTAATACCACTATGGTATTATGTACCATAGCGAGCGATGGTAATGGGGCATAAGGTACCATCGGGCGAACTCCATATAGAAACAAATGGTTACATTACAATATTCGGTTCCCTAAAGGCTCTACCACCTAGAGGTCATAAACATACTGGACACATAAAAATAAAGAAATTGGAGCTACCTTTTCATACATATCAAGGCCCACCCAAGGCCGACCTCACTGACAGGTGAATTCATTACCTGTGCGCACCATAGACAAGGATATATCGAACATTACTCTGGAACACTGAGCATATCTGTATCCGGTTATTTATCAGCTGAGAGCGGTGCTTCCGGCTTGGGTATTAATCATTTTTATTGGACGTGGTTGACTTTATTGATTGTGATGACAAAAGTACCGTTAACTGCGCGTTCTCGTCGTGACTCGGGTTCGAATGTGAGATTAATGCTTTGTATTAAATTTCACATTTTGAAAATCTGGTTCAATATTTTATCGTAGGACGTGGATTATTTATAATTCTTATCGGAGAAAACGGCTAAATTCACTTTTTTTTAATTTTATTTCTTGATAAAAATAAATATACCTACCTATAGGTATAATTTATTATTATAATATTTACAGGTTTCTCTTTGTAATAAAGTAGGAAAAGAAATTTATTACAGAAAAAGGGCACGTATATTCACAAAATATATAATAAGTCATCCAAAAACAGACCTTTTTTTTTTTTTTTTTTGTTTTACGAGGGGGAAACCTTTTAAAGGTACCCGGACATCGTGGGAGCGACGCCGGGTTATGTGGGATTTCCACCCACTAAAACCCCCTCGGTGGCCTTCCTCGGCGCTTGTGGAGGGCTCCGGGATCTCTATTAGAACGCACCGGTGCCCTCCAGCGCTGTGTCCATGACAGGCTCGTCTCAGACGACAAAGATGTCGCTACAACGTTGTGCAGCCACACACAACGTTGTCTTTCCCGGGATCACTGGATGGACGGTTCGAGCTCCCACTCTTGCCGCCCGTGAACCCGGAAGGCCCCTTTTAGTCGCCTCTTACGACAGGCAGGGGATACCGTAGCGCTATTCTGGTCCCGAGCTACAGGGACGGCGTTGGTGGAGGTTACCTACGCCGACCACGGCGGCTTCGCCTCCGAGCAGGGTCTCGGCGCTCCCTGGCTCTTTCAGCCTCTTCCTTTTTTGACATTACTGTGTCGCAGAAGGCTATGACAGCACTCCACACATCCTTACTTCTCACCATCGCCGCTACAATAGCTGACAGAGAGAGGTCCTGCCCGACATTGTGGACGAGGATACGCCGCTCCGACTCCCAAGCAGGGCAGTACTCCAATGTATGCTGCGCCGAATCCTCGTCACTCTCGCAGTGGTAGCAACGCGCCGAACTTTCTCTGCCTATTCTGTTCAAGTACTGCCCGAAACAGCCATGTCCGGTCAGTACTTGGGTGAGATGGTAAGTGGTGCGTCCATCGCTTTCAAGCCATGCCTCAAAGCTGGGAAGAATGGCTTCAATCACACGCTGGCGTATGCTTCTCGGTTCCCGAAGTCGCTCACCCCAGCGCTGCAGAGCAAGCCGTCTAGTTCTACGCCGTAGCTCTTCAACCGTCTCTTCGGGCTCGGCGTTCTGGCGGAGGACGCGAATCTTATTAAAGATTTCTGTGTCCATATCCGCCAGTATGTCAAGGGGTGGAAATCGCGCCAGGACTGTGGCCGCCTCGTATGATATTGTCCTGTAACCTCGAGCGACTCTTATTGCGATCACTCGCTGGGCAGAGGTGATCTTAGCCGCTCTTCGCCTATTGCTTGAGAGCCTGCCTGACCATATGGGAGCACCATAGAGCGCAATAGAGCGCACGACGCCAGTATAGAGGCGGCGGACTTCTTCCCTTGGGCCCCCCAGATTTGGTAACAATCTGTGCATTGCACCCGCTACCTTGTGGATCCGGGGGGCGAGACGGTTGAAATGCTCGTCAAAGTTCCAGCGGCTGTCTAGCACTAGCCCCAGGTACTTCATGTGCTGGCCAACTTGTACGTCCGTTTCACCAATACGTATCGTTGTGTTTGGTGGCGTCTCCTTTGATCGAAGGCTGTGGAACCAAAGTGCCTCGGTCTTGTGTGGCGCAACTTCTAAACCTAGTCCACGAATCCCAGCAATGATGAGAGCAACCCCAGATTCTGCCAGTCTAGCTGCACTCGTGAAGTTCGCCTCCTTACAGAGCACCAGGGTATCATCAGCGTAGCATACTATACTAACTCCAGGTGGAAGCAGTGTCCGCAAAACCTTATCATAGGCCAGATTCCATAGTAGAGGTCCTAACACAGAACCTTGTGGCACTCCGCAGACGACGCTCCTCTCTTGTATCCCTCCGTAGCGGCTAGTATAGCACACGCTTCTATCCGATAGGTAGGAACTCAGCACATTCCTTAGATATGGGGGTACCTCGTGGTAAATGAGCGCCTCGTCAATCGCACTCCAGGGAAGAGTATTGAAAGCGTTAGTTATGTCTAGGCTTACCGCTAGCACAACTTTCCCTTCGGACACGGCCTTCTTTGTTTGTGTCTGCACGCAGAGAATGGCATCTATTGTTGAGCGCTGTCGCCGGAAGCCATATTGGTGCTCACATAGATCCGGGCCCACGCTTGCAAGATGCCTGTTGATGCGAGCGGCGATTATACGCTCGAAGAGCTTGCCCACTTCGTCCAACAGGCAAATTGGACGATATGCTCCTGGTGAGTCCGCTGGTCTTCCCCGTTTATATAAAAGCACCAATTTCGCTCGTCTCCAATTCGCTGGATAGTGTCCCAGACGCATGCAGTTGGTAAATAGGTGCTGCAGTCTGTCCCCGAGTACAGATAAAGCAATCGCCAAAACTCGTCCAGGTATTCCGTCGGGTCCCGGAGCAGTATTACGAGTCGCCATGCGTTTAGCTGCTAATTGTAGCTCAGCAGCAGAGACAGCCTGTTCATCGGACCAGTCCAAGGGGACCAGAGGCGCTGGTCGGAGGTTGCTTTCTACATTCCTGGGGAAAAGGGTATCCAAGACCTTGATCACAAAGGCAGGATCAAGTGTCTCTGTAAGCGGTGGAGCCCAAGGGCGTAGTTTCCCTAGGACCATTTTGTATGGCCTTCCCCACGGGTCTCTATTGAGTCCCTCTAGGAGTTCTTTCCAGTTAAGGCTTTTGCTTTCTGATATGGCGTGTTGAAGCGCCATTGTTGCAGTACGGTACTCCCTGTACCTTTCTAATTTTTCATCTGCTGTGGAGCTGCGACGCCTCCGAGCACGCGTAAATCTCCTACGCGATCTCAGACAAGCTACCCGTAGTTGAGCGATGTTTTGCGACCACCAGTATGCAGGACCCTTTCTGGCAGGTTTAACTCGTGGCATTGATGTATCACAGATAGCTGTCACTTCTTCACGAAATCGCTCAGCCTCTGTTTCTGGGCTCTCGTCGTTATCCGAGCTGGACCAGTCAATCACATGAGCAGCGGCCATGAGCATATCCCGATTGAGATGTTTAAGAGCCCAGCGTGGGAGGCCATTAGACTGTTGGTTACTTTGAGGTCCTGTCGTGGGGCTTACTTCAATAATTATGTGTCGATGGTCGGAAAGTGTCACGAGCTCTTCCGCCACTCTCCAACCTGTTATGAGGCGCTCCGCAGAGGAGGTTGCCCATGATAAATCTACGATCGACTCTCCCTGCCAGCGCACGCATGTACTGACCGTACCTCTGTTCAATAGCCGTAGATCTAGTCCAGCCGCCCATTCTAGTACTGCTCTACCCCTGCCTGTGTCTCGCTTGTTTCCCCAAACTCTTGAGTGAGCATTAAAGTCACCAAGCACGAGCGTAGGACGTGGGAGGCAACGTTGAATGCAGCTGTTAACCCTGTACAAGAAGTCCTTGAAATCCGCTAAGCTGCAGTTTGGAGTGATATAGCAGCTTATCACTGCTAGAGGGCCCCATTCGACAGCAACTAAACCTTGATCGCTATAGATTTTGGAGCATATATGGTCTCCGCTACTGCCTTCCCAGTATACCGCAACTGAGCTCCCTGAATCTCCAAACCAACGAGGGTGATCAGGTATGCAATATGGCTCTGCCACCACCGCCAGTGTTACTGAACATTCCGAAATGCATTGCAGAAACATATCCTGTGCCGCACGGCAATGATTCAGATTTCCCTGTAAAATCTTATATGATGGACTTCTAGGCATTGACAAGTTCCATCATTTCCTCGGAAGGGCGATGGGACGAAGCACTAGCCGAAGCTGGCGCAGGCCCATCATCCTGAATCGTGTTCGTCTTAACAGTACCTCCACGGACTCTTTTGCTTTTTGGTGGCCTACATCGTTTGCTGCCGAGGCGGTGGTCAGACGGCTGACCAAACTCTGCACACAGGACACATTTTGCTGAAGGAGCCTGGCACTGGCTAGCTTTGTGACCAGGGTCACCACAAGTGTAGCACAGGAGACTCCTATCTTTTGAGCTCGTGCATTGATACCTCGCGTGACCCGTTTCTAGGCAGCGATAGCACTGTAGTGGTCGGGCACCGAGCACTTCGACTCTGGCTGACACCCATCCCACTTTTACCCGCTGTATATAGTGAGGCTAATTTTTTGGATAAAGCCCTGCCAGCACTGCCATCACCTGAGACGGAAATGAGCTTGGTCGACAAGACTTTCATGAGAGTCTTCATATCAGCCGACCAAGGACCTAAAGTTCCTACTCAAACTGAAAAATTAAATATCTGAGTGAAAATTCCGCCTACATGTTAAAACTGTGGGTATTTCAATAGAATAATAGTACAAGGTATTTCTAAATATTATGTAGGTATAGGCAGGGTACTAGTATCATAGTAGGGTCACCTTTCTCTTTTAACCATCGCATCGTCCAACCTTGGTGCTATGAGCATTACCTGTAACAAAACTTTAGTATTAATTAATTGTTCAAACTCTATCAACCTGGGCGCATAGGTTACTTCGTCATAAAGATAAAGTTAAAGATAAATATAAAGATTTTATTTATTAGCTCTCACAGAAGTAGTCTTATTTACTACTTGTAGGTACATTTAAATAAGACTACTGTCTTATTTAAATGTACAAGTTGTGTATCCACCAAAACTTACTTTTTATTTTATTTTTATATAACCTTACTTACTTAGTTACGTCATGACTGCTTCGTTGGAGTCCTAACAAAGCGTGACTGCGCGCCCGTCGTTGCTTAACTCTTGCGATCACATTGAATAGACGTGAGCCATTGGGCTATGGACGTTACACTAAAACTTAGTAACCCATAATTCCACCCTTAAAACCAAACCAACATCCTTAAATTCAAAGTGCTATTTTTAAAGTGGTAAGGGTAAGGTAAGGTAAGAAGCCTCCGGTAGGGACCAAATCTAATTACCGCTTCCGGAAACCGATGAGATTCAATCGCATACCTACTCATGCGATATTCCTGCTACGATCCGTATTTTAGTAGGTACACAAACCTTTCTTTGTCCCACTGTTGGGCATAGGTCTATGGGAGGGGTTAGGCCTTAGCGTGGTAGACCAGTCTGGCCAAGTGCGGATTGGCAGACTTCACGTGCCTTCGAGAAAATTATGACGCGCACCTTTCGTTGCTTAACTCGGTCGATCACATACGATCGACGCAAGCTATTAGGCTATAGACGCATTGCTGCATTTTTAATCCCAAAGTCCTCCTCAAGCGTTGAGGTACGCAACTAAGGATGTGTCCCTGGTTTAGCACACTATCGAGTGCTTTAGCTGTAAAGGTAAAGGTAAAGGTAATGGAGTGGTCTTTTTTTTTTTCTCCTTTTACCTTTACCTTTACCTTTAGCTGTAGTGGTTGCAAGCTATAATATAGTCCCTTAATCCTTTTTAAGTCATGTTTGACTTTCATTTTCATAAGATTTAAAGATGCATATTCTTTAGCTTTAATACGTCAAAAATGTTCACACATTCTTTCATACAAGCAATATGGCCGGTTTAAAACTCATGCTTACCGCCTGCCGCCTTAATTACACAGACGTAAAAATAAATAGCTCGCCGTTCCTTCAAGTGTCACGAGCCGTCACTAAGCGCATTTTTCTCTTCACAGTCACGATTACTGTGAAGCGAATTTGCGCAGGTATGAGAGTAAATTGTTAGAATTACTCGAACGAAAATATACCTTAGCACCACGCGTTCCTTGTGACGAGGATAATGGTTTTCTAGAAGCAATATCAAAGGCTTTTTTAGTAACTTTATACAAAATCACATTTTGCCGACATTCCTTTCATAAGTAAAATTACATGAACGTAACATGATTTTGGGAAGGTGTGTAAAACCTTTTCAAGATGACAGGTAGTAGTCGAGCTCCTTTTCTCATGAATATATGATAGCCAATAAGCTCTCAGCACCACCTATGCGCTGTCGCACAACCTTCGATCAATAATGCACCGCACAACGCATGACAAATGTGACAGACTGAACAAAATATTCAGGGTCTGGTATGGTTTGTTTATTTACCAGAGAGTATGAACATTAGTTGGTTATTATTGTTAGTAGGTATAAATAAATAAATATCTTGGACATTCTCACACACGGCCATCCGTATACCGCAAAGTAGGCGCGAACCTGTAATAATATGGGTATCAGAGACTGATATATATACATAGATATTTTTAAATACATACTTAAATAGATAATATAAACATCCAGACACAGAACATATACAAGTGTTCGTCACACGAATATTTGTCCTGAGTTGGATTCGAACCCACGACCCCTAGCGCAAGAGGCAGGTTCACTACCGATTGCGCCTACGGGCCCGTCAAAAGGTATGGCTTGTACTATTAAGTATTCTGCCGTATGGGGACTATAGATGAACAGTTTAGTTCCCTGTTAAAGATTTTGACAAAATTCGGATAAAAACCAAATCCAGTATTACTACATCTCTCAAATTTCCAATTAAGTATGTCAGAAGAGGAGAGTTATTAAATAATTTCGAGCACCTTACAGCCGGCGACGTAATATGATGTAATTGAGTAAATATCATATACCTGGCTTGACGAAGTGTTCATTAAGACGAAAAATCGAGACTGAAACTGGGACACTTGTCGCTAACGATTGTTTTAACGTCGCTTTTATGTTCTTCAAAAATGGAGATATTACAGAGTGCTGAAACTACAGGTAATCACGACGGTTGGCGCAATCGGTATTGACCCTGTTACGCCAGGGATCGTGGGTTCGAATCCCACTCAGGACAAACATTCGTATGACAAACACTTGTGTTTGTTTTGTGTCTGGATGTTAATATTATCTATTTAAGTATGTATTTAAAAATATATATGTATGTATATCAGTCTCTGACACCCATAGTACAGGCTCGCGCCTAATTTGGGGTCAGATGGCCGTGTGTGAGTATGTCCATGATATTTATTTATTTATTTATCACTGAATCCAGTTGCGGAGAATTCTGCCGGGAGGGTTCGGATTCAAATCTAAGCGGTGAATACAATTTTTCCAATTTTCAAAGTTATGGGCGTTTTAATAATTTAAATATATACTTCTGTATGCTACGTTAATATATTCCGTTATGTACTTTGGTTATGGAAAGTATATTTTAGAAGGAATGTGAAAGTCATACGAACATACTCATGGCCAATATGGTAAAAAATCGTCTTAAGATCGACTTGTCTAAATAATTTGAATGATTTACGCCGAGGTCTGCAAACTCTTCAACTCTTCCATTCTTCACTCGCCTGAAAAATCTGTTTCGTAATTCTTCTTTCATTCATTTTCTCTACTTGCCCGAACAATCTAAGTATCCCTTTATTTCTGGTCACTACGACTTCTTTCTTTTACATCAGATTCAGATTCAAATTCATTTATTATTCATTATGGTATTTTGCATACGCTTAAATACGCATACGTCATAACATTTTTGTATCTACCGCCGGTTCTCAAAGTTGATACTACCGAGAAGAACACTGCAAGAAACTCGGTAGTTACTCAAACTCAAAACTCTCACTTTCAAAATTTTACAATTTGATCACATTACATTGTTATTGAACAAGTAGAGCTGGAGGTACATCGCATCACATTTTTTAGTTCTGACTAGATCGATTATACAATACTTTACTGTGTCTATTATGCTAATACGCCAATGTGAAATAGGCGTGACTTTATGTATGTTGATCACACATCAAGCATCAAGCTGTGTAGGCACAAGCTTCCCATTGCGTAGTGGGGATCTACGCAAATGGTCGTATAAATCGGTCAAATCGATCGTTAAACTGTGAGTTGGGAAGATTTATTCGACCAGCCACGTCGCCACGGGATGAGATGCGATTCTAAATCCGTGTGTATTTAGTGTGTGAGGAGAGAGAGTGTAGGTAGGTGTATTATTTCAAGATGTGTCTTCAAGTGTATGTATTTTGCTGAATACTTGCATTTTGCCGCAGCTCCACCCTTTGAGGGTCAGTCAGGTATGATCAACAATATCGGAATAAGATATAAAACGAATAAGGTAATGAAAAGAAAAAAAATCATGTCTGCAAATTGTTTAAAATTGACACTTAATTCGCGGTCGCCAGTTTACCTCTGGGACGGACCGACAAATATTTGACGGTGGAACGGAATTCCGGAGGGTCAAAACTGAACTCGAGATATTGAGGCATCGAAAAAATATATTCCTTTGACAAGAAACTCAATATATTTCGGAGGAAAATTATGTCCGTTTACGTTAATGTCGTCACAGTAACTTGGTTAGTTTATTTATGTGTTGATATGAGAGCAAGCGTTCATGCATCTCTAGTTCCACTCATCCTCTGTGACATGACAACTGTAACAAACTTTCAACAGAAGACTTAGTTTTCCACGCTGCTAGTTTGGATTTTACGGTCGGTTACCTAGTGACCATCCTGATTGAAATTGTTAAGCCACCAAAGGCCTTTGATATTCGGTTCGGTTCGGTTCGGTGTGATTACCGGTGAAGAACATTCTCCAAACTCATATTATTGACAATTTAAATCGAACATTGAATGTGTGTTGAGCTATTTTTATAACTATTGACCATTTCGTTAAAAGCGAAGGCTTCCGGCTCATACAACATGGCTGACGGCTTAACGTGTCTTCCGAAACATGGAAGAGCTCAAAAATTTTAGGCACAATCGGTAACCCATCGAATTTACGGCCGAAATAGTATCGATTGGTTATTAATGGCTTACAAATATGTATTTGTGTAACGATTTTGGTTTAACGAGGATTAAACCTAGGACCTAGCTAGCAGTCGCCAACGCCCTAACCAACGAAACAGTTTTAATAGTCTAGGTTATACTGGCCACTTAATCCGATAGAATACTAGCCTGTTTGCAATTTCCATAAGATAAAAACAAACATTTCACCGGAGAAAGATGTAGGAATATCGTCTACGTCCGGGTTTTTATTAATGCTCCTCCAATACCGTAATAGAATCCCGGGTCGGAATATCCCGGGAAGGTATAACGGAATGATTATAATATAAATGGAGCGTATTTTTGTTTGTACGGTTGCAGATTCAATTTCGTTTTTTGGGAATTCATACAGGTTTAATTACTTCAGTCCAGTTTTAATCTTCCAGTGGCTTTTTATCATAATTTGTTGTTTAACGTAACTTCGACAACCTTTTTTGTAACATAGCAAACAGGCACGCAGAACATCTGATGGTAGATGGTCACCATCGCCTATGGTTAAGAAGACAACAGAAGTCGCAAAGGAAGCCTACCTTTGATTATTAAATGCTAAAAATGGTGTTCAAATATGACGAGTGCCATAGGTTTAGAGTTTATAATCACTTGCCCGAACGTCTTAACGATTTAAGCCTTAAAATTTTTAGAAAGAATTTATTACAAAATTTGGCAAGAAATATTATATTATTTAAAGCTATTTCTTTTCGTGCCATAAATTTTTTTTTAATGATAAAGTTATTTAATAAACATTATTTTGACATAAACATTTTCTTACTACTTAAATTTCCTTAATTTATATTTTTTATGCTATCATTCATTACTACATATTATTTCTAAGTTTAATATTCATTTTAACACTCTCATTTCAATATTAACATTTTAAAATAGATATTGTAATTTTAAATGAAATATGATATGAAATGATTTATTATGTTCTATAATCTGAGATAATGATGTAAAAGTAAAGTAAAGTAAGTATGTTCTTGAGATAAAGAGTGAAATATGATAATAATTAATTAATACTAAATATTTTGTACACCGATATAACATTTATTCATTCATTCATTAGGCAACTTCCTATGTTCTCTATAAGAACTTATATCTTTATAGGCTCTGTGACTTACATTTTACGTTATTATTCAATGTTTCGATCTCATCTGAGCAAGCCGTAAGTTAAACCGCAACCAGAGAATAACATAAAATTAAATTACGTGCGATTAGCTTTGACTTTGCAATCCACCATTAAATTCAGTTGGTTGCCGTAACTAGTAATCCCAAAATATATTATACAGTTAACCAGTAATAGGCGCGTCCTCACTGCTTCGCTAATTGGTTGCCCCGAGTGGCTATTGCATAACGGCGAAATTGCAATGATAATCGATCCATAATAATTGTGGACCTCCAATAACCATGGCCTACATGTAGATTTCGTGCATGACTCGCCGCAATTGACATATTATAACAAAATGCGTAGGTATTGCGTCTGAGGACGTTTGGATGGGAATCGTATTTATCAAAAAATCCATTCATCTATCAGCCTTTTGAGGTCCACTGCTGGACATAGGACACTCCTAAACGGCACCGCTCCAAGCGATCAAATCAGTGAGTTGGAATTTGAAAGGTTATCCCACAAATTACTTCGTACTATTTTAATATTTCCAACGCAAATATTTGTAACAATTCCTAAGTAGGTATGGGCGATTGTGCATAATGGGTGGATTTGGTGGGTGCACAGGTACCCCAATAAATCTTCTCAGAAACGGATGAACTGATTTTGATGTTTTTTTACTTTTTTAGTGTAATTTGTGTTTCGGGGGGGAGTGTCAGTGGTTTATGTACTCAGGTACTTGGTTCCGGTAAATAGGTATTAGGGGGGAGTCGTGTTCCAGTTTACATCGATTAGACCTGAACACCTGTTCCAAGCCCGAATACAAAGATTTTTCATTTTTTATTTAAACAATATCTATATGTTTATATCGAATTAATTCTCAGAAGTGTTCTGTGTCCTGGTGGAAATTCCACGTAGCCCGGTGTAGCTCCCAACATATTCGAATCACTTTGAAAGGCGTCTCCCTAGTAAATAAATTAAAGAAGAATAAATATTATTAAAAAAAGTCTCCGCAGCGTCAACTCATAAATAACTGAATGGTTTTTCATGCGGTTTTCACCAATAGATGGGAGTGATTTATGAGGAAAGTTTAAGTATATATATTTCGCTTACGGCTGTCGTCGTTGTGTCAATTGGTCGAGAAAAAAATGGATAGATAACTTCTAAGAATGGATAGGTGAAAAAGATACATAATAACAGAGTTCCATAGGCTATTATACGCAGGCAAAGTTGCGGGCAATGGGTATTAAATCCTTAGTAATAATAATATATAAATGGGAAAGTGTGTTTGTTTTTTGTTGGTTTGTCCTTCTTCTCCGCCTCAACCGAATGATGGATCGTCGTGATTTGTTGCATACATTTTGTATTCCGTAGCCGTATATTATATACGGATATGAGAGTGGCATAGGATACTTCTTATCCCGGAAAAATTCACGGTTCCTGTGAAATGGATAACACACTGGCTCGAACAAATCCTTTTATTTAAATGCTCTTTTACCGTTTTAAAGAAACACAATAACCATAATCATCAACAACGGCTTTTATTGTTAAAAAAATATTAAGTTACAATGATAGAATTTTTTTAAGATAGCAAACGAGCTTCCAGCACCACCCATCCGGTGCCGCCCATGACAACTGGACTGGACTGTAGCGGCGAACTCTATATGGAACAAAATAGGTTTCATATATAACCTATTTGGTTTCCTATATGCTCTAACCTAACATAACAATTACGTCCAAATAGGTACTAACTATTTGTGCACTCATGCTATTAGTTTTCATTTTCATCACACTACAGTCATAAAATATATATACGGCGGGATTGAATATAAAACGTGAGATAAAACGAATATTATTTTAACCACTTAAAAATACCTAAGAGAAAAGAGATAAACAAATATAACTTCTAATGTAGATGAATTTGTCTGAGCATTGAAGACTTCGATCGAATTGTAGAAGTAGTTTTTCTAACTTGAGATGAATATCATGGAGTCTGGAATTGTGCCCGGTGTACGGCAATAAGCTCACCATCTATTACATGAAACCAAAATATAACTGGAGAAAAGTGGGTGTGTACACACATATCTGCACTTATTAGTCTAGGTGTCTGTACTTCTTCACCATAGACAAAAATACTAGTCAAGTTTCCTACACTATTTTTTATTAAATCTGCTATCCTGTAAAATTTCGATGATATGAAGATGACCGTTTCTACTTTGCTACCATCAGTCTATTAATTTAATGTTACTTTTTGAAAATTACTACCTCATTTCTTGAATTCAAAACTAATTTAACTAATCTCACACAGATTTACTTCATATAAAAACAAAATTTGAGGAGTACATGCAAGCAGTTTTTCCTTTCTTCGGTGATGCAAATCCTGTTTAGAATTAACTGTGATTATGTTTAAATAAACACGCTCAGGCATATAGCCAGTCATAACTTCTACTCGCACAATATAAAAGGGTATTTTTCAATTAAAATCGGATCTTCCACGCACGCTGTATCGCAACAGAGCGAATGGAATATTCCAAATATTTCAATAAAACAATATTCTGTACAGTATTTGAATTAAGCCCGTGCGAGCTAACAAAAGGGCAGTAAATCAGTCGCATTCAAACTATTCTATATCTCTATGGCACAGTACAGATAGCTGTGGAATATTTTTGGATGAACACATGATTTAGATGGATTTGTTATGCGGCTAACGCTGTAACAAATAAATCTGGAATTGTAACCATTAGAAGCTCTACCTACTTTTTTACATACATTTTATACATATATTCTACATTTATTATCTGTATAACAATGGGTAGGTTCAATTTGTATTTGAAGAGTAAACAAATTATTTTTGTGTATGAACTTGAAGCGTTTACCCTACAGCTCATGTGGACGTAATCAACTGAATTAAGCAACGTCGGGCGCCGTCAGTTTGGATGATAAAACGCATTTTTTTATGGGCGTTGCCGTGTTTCGGGGACACTTGAAGCTGTTTGTCGCGATTAGACGACAGATTAGATGACAGGCCCGTTGGCGCAATCGGTAGTGACCCTGCCTGTTGCGCCAAAGGTCGTGGGTTCGAATCCCACTCAGGACAAATATTCGTGTGACGAACACTTGTATTTGTTCTGTGTCTGGATGTCAATATTATCTATTTAAGTATGTATTTAAAAATATCTATGTATGTATATCAGTCTCTGACACCCATAACACAGGCTCGCGCCTACTTTGGGGTCAGATGGCCGTGTGTGAGAATGTCCAAGATATTTATTATTATTATTATTATTATTATTATTAGTTTGTTTATTAGTAAATTACAATTACACATTAATTCTTAACTTGAGTTACACTTTCAGCGGGAGAAGCTGCGGGTAAAAGCTAGTATATTAGTAAGGACAAGACCCAGTACTCAGTGATCGAACTGTATTTAAGTCCTCCCAGACTTAAATACTCGTACAGCAGTCAGTGATCGAACTGTATTAAAGTCCTTCCAGACTTAAATACTCGTACAGCAGTCAGTGATCGAACTGTGCAGTCAGTGATCGCTGAGTCTTGTCCTTACTAACACTAGCCCTCCTAATATACTACTATCCTACTATCCTAATATTGTGGAGCATATTTGGAGGTTGCGTTAAATTCAGGCCCTCTCGGCTGCAGCGGACCCAGTAGCAATTATGCACCAATATTGGGTGGAGGTCGAAATCCATTACCGACAATTTCCGCTACGTCGGCAGCGGTCGCCGGTTGCCTGCTAATAGCGTCGACTCTATATGCAGCTGATTATACTCTATGTACGCGTATTACTTTGTTGAGTTAATAACACTGATGTAATAATGAGTTTATCGTTTGTTTATGTATGTATGATAGATATTATGTATGTGAGCGATAGACGAAAGGAACGTAGAGGGATATAAGGTGAGGCAAGACTGAAATGAAGGAAAGTATGAGTAGATAGAAAGGGATGGATGTATGAGTGTAAAAGTATTTAATGGCTAATTAAAAAGATGGCTCTCTAGGCTTATCTGGGTGAAGACGAAAGGACTTGGACGGTAAACGAATACAGGTTAATAAATGAAATCTACGGCTTCGCGTCAAATCGTTTTACGTGAAGAATTACATCTACCATCATGTGTCAATATAAAATAAGTATAGCCTTTATAGTTGGCATTTTATCATTCGCAGTCGGCCCGATTATAATCCGAGATATACAAAAAAATTGGTACTGATCCTCGCAAACTATAAATAGAACGTATATTGGTTCCGCGAATAACCTTTACATAGACTCTATATAGACTCTATAGACGCCATAAACATTTTTAAGCTTTGGGTTTTTATGTTATATCGTAGCGTCCGTAGTACAATGCCTCGCGTCGATTCAATGTAACATTTCTGATAGAACAGACTCATCGATGAGAACATTCGACACTGGGTTGGCCACTAACCCCTCCACCTGTAGTGTTTGTGGTGTCCATTATAGTAAATAAAACACGCCTTTGATCACTCAATAGATGAAGTAGGTAATGCGTCCGGCGCACGTCCGGACTTGCTCACAGCTAGCCGATGCCCGGACCCACATATACTACACCACCAATCCGCATTGGAGTAGCGTGGTAGAGTAGCTTAGTAGCACCCGCAGCTATATCTGTGGGGGAGACCCGTGCCCAGCGTAGACGTCCCACTGTCTATGGGATGCGGCTATTATGATTGATTCCGCGCATATTTGTGAAGGTATATTTTCCATTACCTACTATATAGCACCTGGCAACAAACGCAGCCGTTGAGTAACAAAGTTTTCCCTAACACAACCCCTGCATTTCCGCAAACTTTTGCGTTCACATATTTCCGTTTATCTTTCCAGTTTCCGCAATTGCCCGCAATTCGGTTTGTTGCCAGAGGAAACTTGCGGCGGATAAAATCTATTTCAGTTTTTTAAATCACACGGTGCTTGCGTGTGGTTGCTTAAAGGATTGATGCTTGAATATTTTTCTTCATATATTTTAAAAACACGGGTTCGTGAGTGGTGTCACCCACATACATTTATAAAGGCTTCAAAGGGCACCTTCAAAAGGAAGTCAGGTTGAGATGATATTTTTCAGTAAATATACAAGCAAACCTAATCAATGTTAGGATCAAATTATAAATAAAATGCAAAAATGAAATATTTAAAGAAAAACTTAGAAACTTGCTTAGAAAATACATGGTTAAAAAAACCCAAGGTTGAATGTTGTCAGGCAAACCTAATATAAGGTCTTAGACATGGTTAAAGACTGTTTTACAATTGAAAACAAACGGGATGGCTTCGAAGCACGAAGGCATTTATGAAATTTTGTCACTTGTGGTCCCACCCACATGCTGAACACACACGACGTTTCTTAACTTGCTTGATCACATATGATCGACGCGAGCCACAACGCCTGCAAATAAGGATAGAGGATATATCAGTAATATAGCTTAATTTTGGCGTTGACTTTTTTCCTCGCTTGAAGTACATAGTATGGCACATTTTCTGTTCGTTGAAACATAAAATATACATACTGGTGGACTGACGACCTGAAGAAGACAGCGGGAAACCGTTGGATTCAGAGGGCGCAGGATCGGGAGGAGTGGCGACGATTGAGGGAGGCCATATCCAGCAGTGGACCCAAAAAGGCTGATGGAAGGATGGATGGATGGATGTCCAGCAGTGGACCAAAAAAGGCTGATGCGAATCAGGGCGACGTTGTGAAATAACTACCGAAATAATGCAACTTAGGTTTGCTCCTAAAAACGGTGGCAGAGTTAAATTCTCAAGAAACATCGCGGTAAATTTTGCGCAGTTTGCGAACTTCGCCAAGTTATGGTTTCTTGCTAGTTTATTTATGTATTTACAAGGGTTACGGGTCTTTGTCGTGTCGCAAAGCACTGCGGTGACAGCCCCGTGGCTATCGAACTCTCCTCTCGCTCGAAGGGGTCTGGATTCAAACCCAAATGGCACGCGCTTATGGCTATTCTATATTTTGTGCGTTTTAGGAATTAATAAATTAAATGTCACCTGCTGTAACGGTGAAAGACACCTCGTGAGGAAACCTAATTTGCTCTTTCATTTTTAATTGTTTACGTGTTTTTTTTTTATTCTGTCCTCAGACTAGGCGCGAGCCTAGCCTTCCGAGGCACGGAAACGCTCAGTAAATTTTGCCACTAGCGTACATGAGTTCCAATTTGGTACATTAACATTAATTTGCGAATTTAATTTAGTTAAGAGCCAAGTTTCATTAACCGGTATATCGAAATTTACTTGCGTCACTCTGTTTGGTATGTTTACTGTGCGTACAGTTCCAGCCACCAACTGATTGTATGTGAATTGAGTATAAATACATGGTTTATGTAGCGTCCATAGCCCAATGGCTCGCTTCGATTCAATGTGATCGAAAGAGTTAAGCAACGACGGGCGCGGTCGGTTTGGGGATGGGTGACCGCTAGTGGCAAAATTTCATGGACGCTACCGTTCTTCAGAGGACACGTAAAGCCGTCGGTCCCGGTTGTTTTCAATGGTGGAAACAATCGTTAAGCCTTGTCGAAGACCTTCGGGTGGCATCAGAACATTTTCATATCCATCCACAAACCGACCGCGCCTCTCTTAACTCATTCGATCACATGGAATCGACGCGAGCCATTGGGCTATGGACGCTATTGCCATACACCGGGCACAAATCCAGTCTCCGAGCTACCGCTCATTTCAATATAGAAGAACCCAACGATTGAACCTAAGACCTCAAGCAGCAGTGAGGCAGACATAATAGAATTATTACGTAGCGATTGGACTGCCACTGCCGTAACATAATGCTACCTCGTTCGTTCCCATAAATACATGTGCGCCGTAGATTCGTATGTTAGTAGACGCTCATTCCAAGTCGCAGATAGATAGTTTCAGCAATGTGTTAATTAAAGTCTGTGCCCCGCGAGTGTTTGTCTTACTTAATGACGTTGATTGCGTAGAGGAATCGAGTTCGTTACGCCTAAATACAACTGGTAATACATACCTGACTGGCAGTAATATAATACCGTAGCTAGTAGATATTACATTGCGTTCTCCCTTCAATCTATATATATAAAAGGAGAAGGTGACTGGCTGACTGACTGACTGACTGACTGACTGACTGACTGACTGACTGACTGACTAACTGACTGACATATCAACGCAGGGCCTAAACTTTAAGGGCTAGAAACTTGAAATTTTGCACAGGGGTTCCTTTTATAACGTAGGGGAGCACTAAGAAAGGATTTTTGAAAATTCACCCCCTAGGGGGGTAAAACGGGGGTGCAAAGTTAGTATGAAACTTTGCCGTTTTTGAAGTCAAGTGGGCAACCCGAACGCGGGCAGACGTCGTTAATGGGTCTTATTCTACGCGAGCGAAGCTGCGGGCGTCCACTAGTAACAGTGGCTATGGAACTTGCCTCTCACTCGATGGGGCGTGGGTTCAAATACAAGTGGCACGAACCAATAACTTATGTAATACAATAGATACAATTCAAATACTCTTTATTTTGTACACCGAAAAAAGAACATGTTTCAAGTACAAATTACAATTAGGGTATACAAAAAGGCGGCCTTATCACTTATAAGCGATCTCTTTCAGGCAACCTTTGGGCAAAGGAACATTAAATAGTATTTAATATTGAACTTGTATAAGTTGTGTGCGTTTGAAGAAACTATAATGATTAATTTTTAAATTTGAATCGTTGGCGCAATTTGTAGAGTGCCCCAGATCTACACTGGGAGTTGTAGAGTGCCCTACCATGCCCTACAGTGGGACGCAAATTGGAGCTAGTTCATTGAATATAAGAGTGGAAAAGTACCTAGGTACAATCCATAGATGTCCCACTGTTGGGCACGGGTCTTCTCCACAGACACAGCTAAGGGAGGTCTAGAGCATACTCCACCACACTGCTCCACTACGGATTAGTGGAAAGTAACTACTGGATTCAAAGTGCACCCATTTATGAATAGTGGCAAACCCCTCTAAGAACTAATGAATGGATAGTCATGATTCACTTCTAGCACAGAATACTTATTGCTCCTAGGTTGTATAACAAGAGACCAGTTACGATAAAAGTCGAGCGATACGAGTAAAATCATCTTGTCCTTATCACTTTAACATTCAAATTACTGTCACGAAAGCACTGTTAACTTAGCCCATAACAATATAACAGTGATATCGTGTCACCAGGTGACGGCTACACGATCGGCTCGATGGGAACATGAACCCTATTCTTGAATTGCTCCCCAAAAGTCGAGTACTCGTCTGCGACTCGTATTTGTTCGATCTTTTCGTTTTTATTGTTATTCGATTATCTGTCATTGTTTGTGCACCCTACCGTTTTATTTTATACTTGTATCCTCTCTTGTTTGCCAGGCTGTCTGGAAGAAATAGCTCAAAGCAATAAGACAGCCTTTTGCAAAACATTTTTCTTTATTTTTTTCTCTTCTCTTCTTTTTCTGGTGCTATCAATTATATTGTATTGTAGAAGTAATAAGTACGGAAGGTGCACTATAAGGTGTTCTCTCTTCCGGTTGGCGTAATAGCGAGTGTACCTTCCAGTAAGTACCTAGTAAGTACATATTAATGTTGGGAATATAATTTTTTTGATACAATGAGCATTGTCTGCGCAAGAATTGCGAATTACTTACGGACATTCGCTCGACCAGCCAGATGATTGTTTACTAATTTTACATTAAAGTGACTTCTGACAGCCCAGTATATAGCTATCAAACTCGTCTCTCACTCGAGCGGTACGGGTTCAAATCCAATTGGCACATACCAATGACTTTTCTAAGCTATATACGATTTACAAACGATTAAATATCACCTGCTGTAACGATGAAAGAAACATCGAGAGGAATGCTGCATGCCTGAAATTACTCCGTAATGTTTTCAAAACCATGTGAGGTCAATTTAATTCAATCATTTATATGCCAAAAGTATAGGTATAAGGGTGTTACATAGATATTACAGTGGCATTATAATTGCCATTCTATGGCGTACATATATTAATTTCAAGATTACTATATTACAAATTTTACATGTCAATTTTCGTTCGACGCGTGGCGTACGATTCTAAACTTGACCTCCAAGCTAAGACGATCTGAGACGGTCTGAGACGAGCTAAAACAGATTGAAACAGGACAGGATCAACCGGGATTGTGGGCGTATGATAAATTGCCGGGAATAAAAACACAAGATTAATCTATATTTACGAGAGGAAACACCGCGTTGAAAGTTAATTGATTTTATCCATTAAATATTTAAGGGATGGTAGGTTCTGGTAGCTCACTAGTCGTTCAGAACTGTATTAAGCAACTGATTAAGAAAGTAATACAAAAAAGTTACCAATATCGAAATGAATAACTTACTATTATATACCGGCCCGATGGCGCAATCGGCCAGGGGTCGTGGGCTCGAATCCCACTCAGGACAAATATTCGTGTGACAAACACCTTGTATTTGTTCTGTATCCTGAATGTTAATATTATCTATTTAAGAATGTATTTAAAAATCTCTATGTATGTATATCAGTCTCTAATACCCATATTGCAGGCTCGCGCCTACTTTGGGTTCAGATGGCCGTGTGTGAGAATGTCCAAGTTATATACATATATTTATATATATATTATTATTACTAAGTATGTTATATTACTATGATGGACTTTGGCCCACTGATGGGCACAGGAAGGACGCCTCTCGGAATATGAGAGTAAAATCAAAGACAACCATACCGGTCTAATTAAGTTAGGTATATTTTACATGCCTATAAGAAAACAAGGAAAGAACAAGGGTTTGGTTTCGTGAAGACGTTTTCCTTCACACCTTAACCTCAAAAATCGCTTGTATTAAAAAAATATTAGAATTCGGGCCCCCTTTAGTGCCTATTCCATGTGGCTGTTTACGTCACAATATAGGGAGGAGATAGGTGGATACTAACCTAACCATTACAAACATTACAACAAACATTACAACAAACTCGGCGATGTTCTGTCACGTCGCAGTGCGTGCGAATTAGATGTGTTTTACGTTGGAGCGTAACGTATGGGTTCGATTACGGCTGTCACGTGAGTCACGTGACTAGCGTGACTTATGCGTGAAGTGCGATCCTATTGATAATAGAAACACATCTATATCTATACTAATATTATAAGGAGCACACATTTGTTTGTAATGTTTTAAAACAAAAACTACTGGACCGATTTCAAAAATTCTTTCAACAGTAGAAAGCTGCATCTTCAGCGAGTGACATACGAGTAGGCTATATAATATTACTAGGTGTAATAGAAAACTATTGTTATGTCTAATTCCACGCGAGCGAAGCTGCGGGCGTCCACTAGAAAATCTATCAAGGCGAGCCAAAGAGCGTGCCAAAATAAACTTACATACATACATACATTCACGCAAAAATCTCTGTCGCAATCGGGTAAAAAGGGACAGAAACACAGTTTTCTATTCAACTAAAACGGGCAATCAACTTTAAATATAATTCGAGCTTCGTTTTGTGGCCTATAGTTGATCATTGGTGTATAACAGCTTATTCTGTATGTAACAAAATTTATAGATGCTTGACACGAACTGTACGTACCTAACTACAAATCTTGTAATTAGTCCTGTTAAAAATTCCAAAACAAAAATTTAAGTGCTTCTGTAAAACGTTACCTTTTCACGTAACTGCCTGATTCAGCCGCTATTAACTAGTACTTAGATGCACTGGCAATTTCTCATCTACCAACACAACCTCGTGGTCACTGTTCCGTTTGCGTGCTGGCTCGGTCGTGACCACCGCTCGTTGCAGGCACGAACCGTTTTGTGATCACGAACGTAGATAACATTCGTTAAATATGGTTTTAAAGAAGCCTACTTTAAACTTGATACAGCGAGAAAATGCTGCCAGCGTTAGGGAACTTTACCAATGGGTCCAACATTTTTGCATCTGTTTTAGTTGTAGTTATAAATAAACAATTAATTATTGTTGTAAATAAACATTTCATAGTATGTGAATATTAAAGTACTTTAAGTTTTAAAAATGTTCTCAAACCCTGCCTTCTTATGTATTTTTAAAGGGGAATATTCATAAGCCATGTTCATACGAAAGTCTGACGTAGACAACGTTTTACTTATTTACTTAATAAATAGGACAGGACTTACTGGGTGTATCTATATAAAAAGTCGGTATTGCAATAGGTCTGTATCACCACCTATGACATGGGACGTGAACAACGAACAGGTGAAACAACTCTGTTAAAATAAGTAAGGTAAGTGGTACCACTGGCCGTGTCTATTAGATTTGTAGCGCTATATATAGTAAATGAATTTGTAAATCAAGTGTTCCAATTAAGGTACAAATAAAAATTGTAAGTAGGTACTATCTTGTCTTTTGGGGTAAACAACGATTTTCCTTTTAACGTCTTATTTCGGCATTCAATGTCAGCGTTACTGAGTTCACGCGACATCAAAGAACTGAAGCTCGTTGACCGAAAACTTGGCTTCGATGCTTCGTTCACGCGCGAGATTACATTAAATTAAATATTTTGGTAATAAAACGAGCTTTATGACGTTTCCATTATGAGAATGTCGAATTTGGATGATTTTTTATGAACTTTAAAAACTTTTTTGTAATTTGTAATTCAAAGCAAATAAAAACACTTGAACTTGAACTTGTCCAAGGGTAGTCACTCACTTTTCACAAGTTATGTTTAAGTCGCTGCGACCCATAGACGTCCCACTGCTGGGCACGGGTCTCCTCCACAGACAAAGCTGCGGGGGTCTTGAGCATGCTCCACCACGCCGCTCCAATGCGGTGGAGGGGTTAATGGCCAACCCAGTGTATAATGTTTTTCCACCCGAAGGTATTCGACAAGGCTTAACGACTGTTTCCACCATTGAAAACAGCCGGGACCGACGGCTTTACGTGCCCTCCAAAGAACGGTTGCATCCAGTGTGACAAAGAATTAGTAATAAGTGGGACATACATACGAGTACGTACATACGAGTGAAGTTAAATAAAATCTTTTAAAAAAATATAATTCTTTGAAAAAAAAAAATTTACGGTTTAATTTATTTTTATTCTCCACTAAAACGTAGGTAAAGTAGGACAACGATCCGTGTAAAAATAAGTAATCTTCCTTTATTTCAAATACATATTCATTTTGAAGCTTTTGTTTTGAAAACGGTTGGATTTTATACAACAAAACTGGGATAATCTGGTCTGTCGCACACGCCTAGCGTAGAGATACCTATAGAGATTCGCAAATGCAAATTTGAAGAGGGAACACCGATACCCGTCCTTTTGTTCTATACGGTTATGTAGAAACACGCTACTCTCTGGGTGTTTCAATTCGTGTTTTTAAAAACAAAGATACATATTTGAATTAACATAAGTGATACTTCTGTAATTTTAATAAATTTCATGATAGGAAATTTCGGAAAGTAATTTAAATTAATTGTATATTGTTATAACTAAATTTTTTTAATACTTTTGGACCAATATTATCTTAATGTGTGTTGTCAGTGATAACATTATGGTTCCGAGATCTAGTCTTTTACCGTACACCTCTTCCACAAGCTCATAGTTACTCAACGCTTTAAGGAGAGAGCTATGCTCGGTATTTCGCTACGCGACCGTATCAGAAATAAACAAAGCTGACTGACATAGTTTGCAGAGTTATCAAGTTGAATTGGTAATGGGCAGGCCACGTAGTTTGTAGGCCTTATAACCGGTGGGGAAGTATCGTGAGGATACTTGCATGCCTCAGAGTTCTCTATAATGTTCTCGAAGGTATGTGAAGTCTACCAATCCACACGTGGCCAGCGAAGCCAGCTATGGCCTAACCCCGATCCTAAAGGAGACCAAAGCCCACAGTGGAACAAAGAAAGGCTTGTGATGATGAAATCTGAGTCCCTTTCACGCTATTACACAGCAGTTTTAGCTACGAAAACTGAAATACTGCATGCCTGACAAGTGCTCCTTCCAAAGGCAGTTATTTACAGTGAGAACAGCGGAAGCGCGGTTCAGGCGATGAAAGGAACGGGTTATTAGCAACATAAAGGAGTCATTAACCAGTATCTGGGGGCTCTTATTGTGCTTACAGGGAATAATAAATGGCGGGAATTGTTTTGTATGTAAGTGGAGCGTGCGATATTACGGACATCGATCTGTGAAATCAGTTTTTTCTAAATTCATCGATATTATTTAATTTACTACCTCATTGGCCTTACTGCTGTGACATGGCTGCAAGCTAAATGTCCTGGGTTCGATACCTGGCTCGGGCAAAATCCATACTTCCATACTAATATTATAAATGCGAAAGTAACTCTGTCTGTCTGTCTGTCTCGCTTTCACGTGCCAATACTACTGAACCAATTTAAATGAAATTTGCCTATGTCATAACACACACTCACTTGCTCACATATTCATTAATTCACACATAAAATGCATATATGCACGATCTCATACCTGTGTACTAGTGAAGTAAAATAGTACGATGGGTTCAGTACCCAGGTAGGGCAAACTAATGTATTGAGTTTTACCTACGGGTGTGTCTGTTTTTTTAAATTGACGCTATTACATCTATTATTCTAGACGACTCAAGAAAAACAGTTTATAACAAACTTAAAATAAAATAAATTTCATTTCAAATTATAATTTAGCTTTAAAATTACGTGTTTAGTTTACTTAAAATTTACTAGAATATTAAGTCCAAGATGGAACATCACCACCACAACACTTTCTTTGTCCCACTATTAAACAACGACAAAGAACTTGCTGCCTCCTCTCAGAATGGGTCCCTCCCATTCTTAGGCTTTATTCCACCACGCTGCAGCTGGCCAAGCGCGGATTGGCAGTTTACACGTGCCTTCGAGAATATTATGAAGATCGCTCATCCATGCAGTTTCCTCAAGATGTATCCTGCACCGTTACAGCAAGTGACATTTATTTTTTTAAATAGCACGTGATTTTAGAATAGTCCTTGATGCGTGCCGCTTGGGTTTGAACCCGGACTTGAGTGAGAGGCGAGTTCGATAGATTGTCACTGCTGTACAAGATGAAACATAAAATGCAACCGCTCCAATATCCCCTGGACTAATGTCTCAAAGTGAGCTGGAATTAATATTTCATGATTAAGACCCGTCCACCCTTCTGTTCAAGGGAGCACCGCTCACGATCTAGTTCATTACGAAGCTCGATCACAGGTACGTCAAAGGCATAGTTTAAAAGCCGAGCTCACAGCTAGATTTATGTGACACTGAACTGCGTTCTCCTACTATAAACTACTGAAGAATGTTCAACACTTCAACCAAGCTCTTAGTAATGGTCAGAGTAACTCTTTTTTACAACTTCTTATATCTATGATTATAAGTTACTAGTGGACGCCCGCAGCTTCGCTCGTGTGGAATTAGATATAACAATAGGTTCGTTTACATCTAGTAATTATATAGCCTATGGCACCCAGTGAAAATGCAGCTTTCTAATGGTGAAAGATTTTTGAAATCGGTCCAGTAGTTTTGTGTGAAAACATTACAAACAAATGTTTCCTCTATAATACTAATATTACTATGTGAAACGAAAATATTTTATGTCTAATTCCTCGCGAACGAAGCTGCGGGTGTCCACTAGTTAAATATAAATAGCTAGCCCCGGCCGGGAATCGAACACAAGATCCGGAGTTTGGCAGTCAAAGTCGATTATTGTTAACAAAATAAGCAATATATAATAAACTGAATCTGGTAGGGGGGGTGAGAAAGAGGGGGCTAAACACATTTCAACTATACCAGCTATGGACAGACAAAACCATAGCGAACAAAAAACGTGCTCCCATACTTGTTACCGCGAGGTAATAAGTGTACAGTGTAGTCAGATGTTTATTTTCACATTTTGACATTCATGAGTGTAAATTGGAATTACAGTTTTTGTATGAAAAGCCCGCATTATGTATTTACTTATAATCTCCTGCCCCGTGGGTCTAGTGGTCGCAAGCGCGACTATGCTGTGCTGTGCGATCCTGGGTTCAATCTCTGAGTTAAATGTTATTAGTACCACTAACCTTAAATTCGATAATGCACTACATGGAAATGACCTATGCCGGCTTGACGTGTCCTCCCAAGCACGGGAGCGCCGACGAAATTTCGCCACTACCGTCACCCATCCAAGTAGGTACCCATCTCGCCAGATATTGCTAACTCTGTCGATCTCATACGATAGACACGAGCCGTTGAGCTAAGAGCGCTTCAACCAAGTCCTAATCACTAGAAAATCACTATATCGATAACAAGAGGCAATTAACCTGATACGAGAACATCTCAACTTACAAACAAACTGAACTTCCTTCGTCAAGATTGGTTGAGTAGTTCCTGGGATAGCTTCAACTTATCGTACGCGATGCCAAGTAAGTAAGAACTAACTAATAAGTAAGTATTGCAAACTTATTGGCTTTTGCCATGTATTTTTACTCACAAGGTATTTATATGTAGCGTTGATTGGCCCACTACAACCCTTTCTTTGTCCCAGACTTGGGCACTCGTCTCGTCACGGAATCACATGGAGATGAAATGAGTCATTGATGAGTCCACCACGCAGGCCAAGAGTGGTTTGGCAGACTTCACATGCCTTCTAGAACATTACGGTTAACTCTCAGGCTTGCAGGTTTCCTCACAATTGTTTCCTTCACCCGTACAGCTGATGAAATTTAATTTATAAAAGCGCACCTACTCGTAACTTAGAAAAGTTATTAGTGCGTAATGGTTGGATTTGAACCTATTTTACTTCACTGTTGGGAGGTGAGTTCAATAATCAGTAGATCACTGCTCTGGTTAGGAATTCGGCCTCCAAAAGAGGTCTGGGTTCAATTCCTGTGTTTAAATAGATATATTACAGCATTGATCATGCAGCACAAACCAGCCACTGCTATCCATGAAAACTGTGATATACCATGAATAAGACTTGAATCTTTATCTAAGTTGCTACCCCTAAGACCATGGGACCTGAACTAATGGTGGGCATGTCGGAAACCGTTGCCCGATGCATCCTAAAAAAAAGCCCTAGAGATGAGCACCGAGCTGTGGCTCAGTGCGCCAGCCCTAAGGCAGTCTAAAGCAGTTATATCTGGTTTCTTGCAAAACTATTCAAAAAAAAAAGTGTTGAACCTAACCCGCACAGAATTGCGGATTTTAATTAGATTCCTCACTGGACACTGTAAAAAATAAACACTTAAATCAGCATCATCATCACTACCCTTTCTTTGTCCCACTGTTGGGCACGGGTCTCCTCTCAGAATGAGAGGGATTAGGCCTTAGTCCACCACGCTGGCCAAGTGCGGATTGGCAGACTTCACATGCCTTGGAGAACATTATGATGAACTCTCAGGCATGTAGGTTTCCTCACGATGTGTCCTTTACCGTTATAGCAAGTGACATTTAATTTCTTAAATCGCACATAACTTAGAAAAGTCATTGGTGCGTGCCGCTGGAGTTTGAACCCGGACCGCTCGAGTGAGAGGCGAGTTCGATAGCCACTGGGCTGTCACTGCTTACGCTTAACACTTAAATACGACAGGAAAATCCAGCAGTGGCGCCTGTAGAGTCTATAACGAGGCGGAGGAATCACCCATCCATATCCTCTGCGACTGCTCAGTAACTCATGACAGAGATCGCAAGCTGGGCGGAAGCCTAGTCTCACCTTGTATAAACAAGGAACTTGACCCCAAAGGCATCCTGGGATTTATCTGAGAGATTAGCCTTTGGGATCAGGTTTAAACTTTTTAGGGGGTAGCTACAATAGATATTTTAGGTCGCAGTGGCTTATGGGCTTAACCCTCACCCCCTCCCTCCAAATAATAATAATAATACCCCTAAGACTATGAGGGGGTGTTGCTGCCTCTAACAAAGTGTAAACAACACCTTCCCTACCGAAACACTATTGCTGAAAAAGCAATGACTACAAGGAAGACATGGCGTACTAGCTTCCATATCCCAATGGCTCGAGTAGATCGTATGTGATCGATCGAGTTAAGCAACGACGGGCGCGGTCGACTTGTAGATGGGTTAGGTATTGTTTATAACAATAGTCTTTGAAATATGCTATTTTATTTTTTTATTTTTTTAGATATTCAAGAAACAATTTTGTTATTAATTGAGCATTCTGATGTATGACCCCAAAATATAAACCAGATTTCTCGTATATTTAAAAAACCTACGTATAATAATAATATTATTATGTACTGAACAAACGCCTACTACCTTCCGAAGATTAAACACTCCACATAAATTGTAAGCTAATATTGTCTCGTCCTGAAAACATACTCAAAGCGTGGCGCTGGAATGCCTTAAGAATAACGCTATGTATAGGTACTGAAAAACATCTTCAATCAAATTTACCTTCACATTTTCATTCACAAGTACAACACGCACGTCACTTTATCCGTTTAACACAATTTCTACACAAGCGTCGTAACACAATGTATTTTACACAACACACAATAAAACGGTTCGCACTGATATCGCGTTGACGCGGAACAAGCTACGCGGCGTAGCGTGTGCTACGATCTACGCGCGGCCTACGACTGCCGTAGACCCCGCCCCGCGCGGCGAATGTAGAGGAAATATGGAACGTCTGGCGTATTAATAGATAAAAAATAGTTTTTATTGCTTTTTACTACATTGTCTTAAGAGTTTTAAAGGCAAGATTGCTTTGCCGAGAAAGTATTATCTCCCCTCTTTCAGGCGATGTAACTTGAACGTAGAATTGAGGTTGATAACACTTGCTTTTGAAGTAAAACACTGCCTTCTATGTCAAAGGAAGCTTTCATTTGTTATGGTAATAAATAATGTGTTGTTTTGTTTTGTTTTCAATAGGCGCGATTAAAGCTACCTATTACCGACCCACTGCAGGGCAGTGTTTCTCGTCAATAATGATGAGGTAAGTATAAGCTAGATAAACCACTGTTTTCCAGCACCGTTAGTGAATGTGAAAAAGCTTCTGTGTTTGTGGTATCAGTCTAGTTTTCATATACATGACTTATTTCACTTAATCCAGTACACCACTGTTTATAATATATAATATTCAAAAAAAAATTTTTTTTAAAAAGCTTTTACAACTTGTTTTTTTCGTGCATTATCATCGGACCAAAATACGTAAGATTCCAGGTGTGAAGTTAAATAAAAGCTTTTAAAATATATACAGCATTTATGGATATAAGATAGCAAACGAGCATGCAGCACTACCTTTCGTCGCCATCCACGAAAACCTTTCAGATAAAGTTAGATAGAGATTTGATTTAGATTAAGTTAGGTTAGAGAAACACTAATGTTTAAAAACCATAATATTCGTGTGCCGTGTAAGAGTTGTTTTTAAAAAGGGGTATTGGCTGCACCCATATCCCCTTTCACTACATAAAATTAGGTACCATGAAACATTATATAAGCTCTACCATGGTATCATACTTATCTGAAGAGTTAAGAGTGTTTCACCGCGGCGTCTATCTTTTGTTTTTCGTGAACTCCCTTCCCTTGTTTTCTAGAAGATAAAACGTAATTACGCAAATACGTAAGTTACGACCAAAGTTTTCGGGTCTTAAACCTGTCTCGCTCATATTCGGTAAAGGGGGTTCGCTACGATAGTGATTTACCTGGGGACTGCCCGGATTCTGTACAGCTAGAACCAAACCAGTGAAAAATAAATAAAAGATGCAATGCAAACGTACATAGACTGCCCATCCGCTGTTTCTGGCCTCATTATATGAGTCTAGAGAAGATTCTGAAATATTTTGTGAATATATGTTCGACAGACCCGTTGGCGCAATCGGTAGTGACCCTGTCTGTTTCGCCAAGGGTCGTGGGTTCGAATAACACTCAGGACAAATGTTCGTGTGACTAGCACTTGTATTTTTTCTGTGTCTGGATGTTAATATTATCTATTTAAGTGTCTATTTAAAATATCTACGTATGCATATCAGTCTCTGACACCCATATCACAGGCTCGCACCTACTTTGGGGTCAGATGGCCGTGTGTGAGAATGTCCATGATATTTATTTATTATTATCATGTATTTCGACATCGATCCGAACATAAAGGTACTACCCCCCTTTTGAAAGTCGATTTGCAAAATGAAAAGGTACTTACATACTAAGTAAATTTTTGTATATTTTCGATATTTTTGCAGTTACAATTGTTTAAACTAATTAAACCTACAAAAACACTGGACAATTTTCGATGAAGTTTTTATCATGATCATATCAATGCGACGAAGATACTTCGATACCGTTTTAAAATCGTGTAACATGAACGTTGCAGGCTCATATACTATAGTGTGGCTTTAAACTTCATTTCGAAGCTTAGAGTACAATCTTGTGGATAATCCGACACCTACCTGGTAAGGTGTGCGTTCCACCAAGCGAATTGATTGAGACGCTTCTAGTATATTTTTTAATAGAACCGAAGACTTTTTATTAAAAGCTTTTATTTAACTTCACTCGTATGCGAAGCTCGTATGTATGTAAGTATGTATATATGTCATCGAATCTTGCAATCAATAATTCACCCACTTCCACAAAAGCTATCGAGCTGAAATTTGACACACATGTTTGGTTCCGATGACAATGCACGAAAATAAAAATGAATTCATAAAAAGCTTATTTTTTTAAACCTTACGGTATAATTTCAACAATATTTATGGTTCAAATTAAACTATCTATGTTACTACTATATAAATGGGAAAATGTATTTGTTGGTTTGTTTATTTGTCCTTCTTCTCTGCCTAAACGGAATTATGTACCCCAAGTATTTTTTGCACAGATGTAGTATAATGCCAGAAGAGTGATATAGGATGCTTTTTATCCCGGAAAATTGTTCCATAAGCCACGTTTCCCGTGAAAATATTGTAACAGTCGTTCGATTTTTAATCGATAACTAAATATCGATTAATTTTTAATCGATTTATCACTTTTTCGGATTATGTTCGGCCGGACAGCGGATTAAGCACACAGAAGCAAGTAATCTTTAAAGCTAGTCGTTGATAAAGGCTATTATTATCATATTGTAGAAGTAAATTAAATTCAGTTAGTTTTTTTACCTGCCACCAGCAAATTTTCTATATCCACCAGGGCTGGCTGGTAGAAAATGTTATTAAGCATTATATTGGCCCTATGTTAGCCTACAAGGTGACATAAAAATTAAAATAAATAAATAAAACATTCCTTGACGGTAGAAGTAATTCTGCATGTAAAACGATATCACGTGTGGAGCCGCGGGAAAATCTAGTTGTTTTATATTCTAGAAATCTAGATGTTTTATATTATTTATAATAGTTTACTTAGGTAGGTATACTAGGGTATAATAGGGTAGGTATATTATTTATAATAGGGTATAATAGGGTACCTGGTAGAACCGATCTACTCGTCCAATCGCTTGCAATAGAGCCGGCAGTGCATCCAACTTAATTGTACTGAACACATCCGACGAAGCTTAAAATAATCCATCCTAAGCAATTCCGTTGAAATAATACTAGAACCGTATTGCACTTACATGATTGTTAGTAATATAAATAACTTTACAACTGTGTTACCCCGAAGGGGTAGGCATAAGTGTCCAGGATATTTATTATTTATTTATTATTAAAGTGTGTAGTCCACCCACTTTTCATCAGGTATGTTTAGGCCAGTTATTGTTAGGTTTGTTTAGTATAGGTGGTGAGCTTATTCCCATCGGCACAAATCCAGACTCCGAGCATTTTAAGCTAGAAAACTCACAGAACAGATAAAGGAGGATAGAATGGAAATGTGGGCGTGACAGGCGCGCCAACAAGTATGATTAAACAATCATACTTCAACTTTTCTCACGCGTGCATACTTTTAGTCGCTTTCGGACTGCGGTGGTGCGAAGAGCTGCACGAAAAATATACATTGCCGGTAAAGTACGCAAGTAATCAACGTGAACACATAGTTCGTGCGCAATGTATTCTGTCCTACAGAATGCGATGACGTCACGATGTTCTGTCGAGTTCGTTCGCAGCGAGATAGTGTTGTGAAAGTATAAGATAAATTTTTCGATAAGTCTTGATCTTGAGTACGTAATTAAAGTAGTTTCAGGTGTAAATACTTAATTTCAAGGAGTAGGTGTAGTACTAAATAAGTAATTTAGTACTAATTTATATTATGTATTTATTTTAGGTTTCCAAAGGATCCTAATAACCAGGATTGGATAAATGTAACGGGTAGAAAATTTGGATCCCTAAAAAACAATGTACCACTTTGGAACAACTGTACTCGATTTTGCGCAACTTTGTCGGAACTCAATTATTTAGCAACATTAGTTATCATCAGATTGTATTATATTCTACTGAGAAGCATATTACAGACTTTACCAAAGCTATTAAAGAAAAATAATTTAAATATAAGATTGCATTAATTTATTGTAAAAAATTCGAATACAAAAGAGTCCCCATCTTTGCTCTGCACAAGTACATTCGTCGCGCAACTGTATATATTAAAACTGTACCTGTGTATTTATTTAAGTACGTACACTCACTCTGAAACTTTTTAATAAAATAAATAATTATAATGTAATTTTTCATGTGAAGATAATAAAAAAAATGCATGTTAATAAGATGTATGGAACAGGCGCAACACCTAAAGGAAGCAAAACTCAAGTTGCATATGTTTTCAGTGTTACTTTTAAAAGAGTCATTTATGCGGATGTAGCATTATAGGTACCTACATAACTCTAAACAAGTTTCAAAATATATTTATCGATAAATATGTTTACATCTCTAGTTGGGTTACCAGTAAATAACATATAAAATTGCACGATCAATTTTCTCAAATATGCAGTAAATTTTGTTTCTTTTCTTTTATTTATTAATTTCACCGCCGTTAGGCATCTTTTGGCTCAATAAAGGTTAAATAAATAAATAAATAATACAGTAAAATAAAATATACTCTATTTTACTAATCTTGTAGTGGTTCAGTACCTACCAGTTACCTTACCTCCGAATACCTCCGAATACCTCAAGAATACCTCACACGGATACCTCATACCTTCGAACCAGTTACCAGTTACCTACGTTGTTAATATGAAACATATACGCGGTCGTCAAAATAGTGTTTTAAATAGTGTAGTATGTATGAAAGAAAATGTAAATATAAATAGGTGATTTTACAAATAAATTATTCATTCGACAATCGGACAGATCACGAGTTTCATTATGAATCCTATGAAGAACCTCTAAAATCTTATTATTGCACGAAATTTGTGCAAAACACTTACTGGCAACATTAAGTGTCGACAAGGTCAAAACTTGCACAATTCTACAGCTTGACGCGAGCAAAAAGTATCCTTATTGATTTGATGCTAAGGTTAGTTTTTAAAAGTTGCGATTCTCGTGCAATTTGACCAATGGCTGATGAATATTTTATGTAAAGGTAATAATAACGTGTATCTAAGTGTGGGTAACTGGCGACAGTGGTTTTGTTTCAAAACTGACTCGATGGCCTTTCTAACCTCCTTTATCTGTTCTGTGAGAAAACTCATGACTCGTAATAATTGGCCTTCATAGAATAAGGCTCATCTATCACACTAGATCAATCCAACCTTCTATGTATTTTCATCACTACTGATGATTAATTGTGAAAAAATATAAATCTTCTTTGTCATAAACCTCTACGTCCAAACACATGTTCTACCAGCTCAGAGAGCTATGAAAGCTGGAACGATAAAAGCTCAATTCCTCAAGACAAGAACTAAAACGTCAGTTCATTCCCCCGGCTTCGCTAAGTGAAATAAAACACCGCGAACAATCACGTGACCCGTTCGGTGAACCGTACTTGTCACTTGCGCTGCACCACAGCATAGAGAGAGACAGGTGGCGGGAATTTAAAAAAGCTGCCACGGAGTACGGAAAGGAGAGATGCGACTGTGCCTTGTCGCATATGCTGCGTCACCAGTCCTTGGCCTACGCCTGTGATTAACGCCTGGTTATTTATATTTGCTACCAATATTTGTAGTTAGAACCTACTATCTAGGACAGCGGTGACAGCCACAGCAGAGGCTATCGAACTCGCGTCTCACTCGAGCGGTCCGGGTTCAAACCCAAGCGGCACGCACCAATGACTTTTCTAAGTTATGTGCGATATAAGAAATTAAATGTCACTTGCTGTAACGGTGAAGGATACATCGTGAGGAAACCTGCATGCCTGAGAGTTCATTATAGTTTTCGAAGGCATGTGCAGTCTGCCAATCCGCATTTGGCCAGCGTGGTGGACTAAGCCCTAACCCCTCCCATTCTGAGAGGAGACCTGTGCCCAAAAGTGGGACAAAAGAAAGCGGTGTGATGATCTAAGATGATAAATTAGTTCAGAAACGTAAGAGGGTTTTATTAGTAACATGTGGACAAAAAATTTGATTTAGTATAATGCATAGGTATAATGATAATAATGTGATAATGTTTCAGGCTGTTGAATCATTATTCAACCATGACAACTCCAATACTGGGCGTTTTATATCAATTATTTAATTTTATAATTTATAATAATTTAATTAATTATATTTGTAATCAATATTTTTGTTCATTTTTGCGAATTAATTACACTTTATAAACGGTCATGTAAATGATACCGGGTTATGTCGAATTTTGTAGAAAACTCACTCGAAACCTGAAGAGATTCGGGATCAGACAATCAAAATGCACAGCAATATGTGACTTAATTACGCAGATTATTATCTACTAATGAAGTGTTTAGTCATATCTAAAACATACGCTCGCTTAATCCTTCTAGGTATTGTCTTGATCGTATGCTAAACACGGTAATTAGCACGGATTGCCGGCGTAAAGGTAATTAGAACGCCGACAATCGACGCGATGAGCTGACTTGACATCAAACGGGATCCATATTGTTTGTGAGGGCAAGATTAGATGATGTTTGACAGGATGATCGCCATCTTTGATTAGTACCAGGGTATCTTCAGTACCAGAAACCATTAGTATTCTCCTTTAGCGTATTATGATCCAACACATTCATGTAAGTTTAAGTAATGTATGTGAATAAATAAAAGAGGTGACAACGCACTTGTAACGCACTTATTTCGTAATTTATAATTTCCATCCATCAGGCTTTTTAGGTCCACTTCTGAACATAGGCTATCCTAAGCAACACCTCTCAAAATATTATCTACTAGTGGACGCCCAGCAGCTTCGCTCGCGTGGAATTAGCCATAACAATTGTTTCGTTTACACCTAGTAATATTATATAACCTATGTCACTCAGTGAAAATGCAGCTTTCTAATGGTGAAAGAATTTTTGAAATCGGTCCAGTTGTTTTTGTATGAAAACATTAGAAACAAATGTTTCCTCTTTATAATATCAGTATAGTAGTATAGATATAATAAAACTAAAATGGTATTAACTATACTACCTAATTGTACTTTTTTTAATTTAAACTCAGGGGCATTATCATTTTATTTTTTATTTTAATGACTTTCTGTTTTAAATTAACCAATTTAGATGAAACCTAAGTACATAATTACACACACATTAATTACACAATACATACTTTGGGTTAACATAAAAAAAATAGGCTACATAAATACTCGAAGAGTCGAATGCATTAGCAGTGCGAGTTCGTAAACAACGAATTGCATTTCAATATGGCCGCTGCAAACACACTACGGCCAGCGCCAAATGTCAGTTGATAGGCAAAATGGTGGATTTTATTCAATTGCCTCATTTAGACTGCGGCGCGTTATCCAACGCGGTAATCGGTTTATATAGCCAGATTCAATATTTATCTATTCCTATCCTAATAACCTACTATCCTACTAATATTATAAATGTGAATGTTTGTTAGTTTTCATGGTTATTACTCAATAAAAGTTTGTTAGGTGGTAGAGCCTATAGGGAACCAAATAGGTTTTATATGAAGCCTATTTTGTTCCATATAGAGTTCGCCCGGGGCAGTACCACCGCCCGCCATGGTACCTAGTACCATTTTAACCGTGTAATAATTGTTTTTAGACCACGAATCCAGTTACTGGACTGGAATGCTGGAGTATAAAATAAAATGTCATGGTTGACGTTGACAATTTAAGTGCAGGACTCGTTCGCTACTTCGCGGGATGGATAGAATTGTTTACTATCTTATTAATAAAAAAGTTGACACTGTGAACAAAGGGCGTATATTTTTTTATAAAACAGAAATAAGTACCAGAAGCTCATGACCAGTGAAGAGAAGAGACACAAAAGCCCACCCACATAATACAAAAATTATCGCTTTACCAATTCAGCCGTTTGGGAGTCGTAAAAATCGGTCATGTAGCGTCGATGGGATGCGGGGTTATAAAGTATCGAGCGTCTGTTTGTGGGGGTAATATGTTTACCCCTAAATGTTCACACTCAAAATTATTTGTTGATTTCCTTAGTTACTTAACTAAATAATTAATGAGTTATTACCGTTTTGCGACTAGAATTAGCTTGTAAAAAACTAAAGAAAAAACTAATTTACAACTAATTAGTAGGTACAGTCTTAGGTATACACAGGCTTTGATCATACTCTACTATACGGTTTAAGTGCATATTAACGGAGGGACCTAGTAGCATGTCGTAGACATCTATATCCCAAACAAAGAAAGAAAGAAACAAACAAAAAAAATACATTTGATAAAAGAGACAATAAAATTACCACAGTAATTTTTAGACAGTAATTTCTAGAGCTGTTGGTCCTTCTTCCTCCCAACCATCATGGGGAAACAGCGACTAACGGCTGCAGTTCTGACACATGACGCACCGTCTCCCACGCTCAACAGCGGGGATGTCACCGACGGGGTTCACCCCTGGAGCAATTGCCCGGACCATCCTTATACCCAAATTCCCTCACGCAGGAGCGCTCACAGCGCCGCGAAAGAGGAAGAAAGGTTTCATTCAACGAAAAAAAGAAAACGGAAAAAACTAAACCGAAAACGAAAACGGAAAAAGGAGTACAGGTCGCCCTACGAGACGGACGGACGACCTGAAGAAGACGGCGGGAAACCGCTGGATTCAGAAGGCACAGGACCGGTCGGAGCGGTGTCGTATAGGAGAGGCCTATGTCCAGCAGTGAACCTCAATAGGCTGGATGGATGGATGGAATTAAAACAAACAGCAAACAACAAACAAGCCGTGGCAAAAACATACAGCTGCTGATTTTCAGAGCAACTATCTCTTATGTAAAGTTCGAGTTCTATATTAAAAGGTTTTTTATGCGATCCATTACAAGTCCGTTATACTAGGTAGCACGGGTCTACACTGAATGCACGTGAATATTGACTCAAACCTCATATATAAACAAAAATTACATAGAAGCAAAATGTACAATATACTTTTCCACTGTTTAAAACGTGGTAAAAGCTAGCAGCAGACAGATCTCATAAAGCCAGCAATCAACGCTACATAGTTATTACTGTAACCAGTATAAACATAACCTCTCTCGATAAACAGCAACATAATTTTCGACAGCCAACCATGAGAGGTGCAGCTGTCTCCTTCTGGCGCGCACTTCTCACGGTTCAGCCACCCGTAGTGTGTGGTCTAATTCAAGAGAATTCGGGGTTTATTTTAAATGTGATAACGTCTTATAAATCGATGAACGCCGGCTGCACTCACGAGAAAGCGTGACTCGTGACGTTCCGCTCAAGCGAGAGCAACAAGCGATAGAGAGACACGATCTGCATAAGCGTTCCTCTTGTGACACATACATCTCTCTTCCACTCCAACGGCCGAAGTATCCGAGTAGAATAGAAACAGCGGAAGCACACAACCTACATGTGAACTGTTTGAAAAGATGTCTTTTTTGACGTTATCACGTAAAATTATGGTCCGTAAACCAGGGCATTTTAATATTTTCAATGCAATCGATATTTCAATTGATTTTAAAATAATGTTTTCGTTAATTTTGTACCACATAAAACGTCATAAACCCCTAAGCAAGCAAACGAACTCACACCTCAGCAGTTAAAATCAATTACCACTATTTTAAAGAATAGCTAACGACAGATGCGGTTGGTTTGTGTTTTGTGTAGTGCCTTCGTAACCACTAACCTCTCCACCAATCCGCATTGGAGCATCGTGGTGGAGTAGCTCTAGACTAGACCTTCCGCAGTAGTGGCTGTGGGGGAGACCCATGCCCAACAGTGGGTCTATGGGTTGCTTAGCTGTTTTGACTTGTTTTGTTTCCAAATACGCTCGCGCGTCTGCTTTGCGCCAGAGCCGTAACGCTTCTCAACGCGCAGGCGTATTCAACCGCCCGGGACGGCAAAAACCCCTGACTTGTGTATTACCGATTTTTTTTGCAGTTAATTACGTACCAGCGAAACTAAATAATAACATCGAAATTCTACCAAAACAACATTTTCTTGAGAGCTCCATAAGTATTATACTTTTTAAGACCAACCGAATACCACCAATCTGCGGGATCATTATTATTATTAAATCAAGTTTTAACATATACTTAACAGAGCGATCTTTGCCATGACGTTTTATCAGATGTAGTTCGAAAGCTTCATTCACACTCACGCTAAATCAATTATTATTTAGCATACAGTAAAAATTACTAAAATTCAAAATACACTAACAGTGTTATGAAATCATTTTATAACTCGGATAAATCTATTTATTGACCTATGACTGGCAAACAAGTTCTAACAATGATCAGGCTATATTTTGATATAGAATTGCGAGTGATAATGCGTTTATTCACATGTAGGACCGTAACATTTGAATGTGTTGTACCTACAAATTTTCTAGTATTGCGTTCACCAATTCAGTTGGTTGAACTTATATATTGGGGTATGGCACTACATTTTATTTCAAAGATAAAAATATAAATAATCTATCATGATTGCAATGAGAATAAGGGTTGCGCTGATAATCAGCAGTCGTGTGTCACATGGCAGTAAGCTAAACGTAACCCTTTTTTTCACGCATAACACTGTACATAGTTATAGGCTCATTATTTTAACCTAAAATCTCGATTGGTATAGTGGTAAATAATAAGTGCAAAAGTAAAATATTCTATTTGCTTCTCGAATTTATAAATAGTCGATTGGTATTATGTGAAAATAAATATCTTCTTTTTCTTCAATGCTCCCGGTAAACTGGTATTAACAATTCATAAGGTCGATCGTCGCTTGAGCGACATCCTGTAGTATTTCATATTTATCTTAAGATCAAAGGAGAAAGGCAGCTGGAACCCTTACGATCCAGCCACATCCACTTAGGTACCCCTGGATCGGATCTCAGTACTCGCGAGATTAAATCAATTTTGAGATCATGATCTAGACACATTCCATGTAATAAGTTTGCATATTTGATGCGCAAAACAAGCTCTCCGAATAGCGTTACCTGAAACTTTGTTGATGTTGTTTTAAGTGTTAATTGAATGTTTCAAAAATTAAAAAAAAAAACATCTTGTAAAGACTTGTATTTCACACTAAAATACTACGATCAAATCTAGCCTACCAATAAGAAAATGTCTTTTAAATTTAAATGGAAAGAACTAACATCACGCGTGTACTTTGCCGATGGGTAGGCAGAGATGAGTGTTCACTCACTTTTTACCAGATAAAAATTTTATGTTTGGGTGCAAAGCAAAATAAATGTTTATTATTTTGTGTTCTATAATTATAAAGTGGTTTTAACTGTATCTTTAAGATAGTTTGACCTCATTTATCCCAGGAGAAGTTAAAACAAAACACGAACTTAACAGGAAAGGAAATCCGAACGTAAGTATCAGTATTTATTTTCGAATTATTTAACTTAGTGCCAAACTTTCCAGTGGACCTACGACGTAAAAAAAAAACTCAAAACACTTCGCTAATTGGACGACTAAGCGCAAACATTCTTAATTGCATACCGGCCGTTAACAAGAACAAACTTCTTCGTCCTTGGCTGTTGAGCAAACAAAGTGTGTAAAAATCTCGTACATTTTCTTTTCAATTCTGAGGAGCTGGCGTGGTTTATTACGAACAGGTTTTAAGTTTTTTTTTTATTTGGCATCAGCGATGTCTGATGGCCTGGGAATTGGACCTCTCAACTCAGAAGACCCGGGTTCATATTGCAGGCAACATACACCAACAACTAGTGGACGTCCGCAGCGTCGCTCGCTTGGAATTAGACTAAGCAATAGCTTCGTTTACACCTAGTAATATTATATAGCCTATGCCACTCAGTGAAGATGCAGCTTTCTAATCGTGAAAGAATTTTTGAATTAGATCCAGTAGTTTTTGTGTGAAAACATTACAATGTTTCCTCTTTATTATAATATTAATATAGAAGAATGATCATTGATTGATTGTTCTTATAACAACGCCTCAACCGCTGATCCTACATACTTAATAAAAAAATTTGACTATAAACTGTGAAAGTGTGAAATTTTCTAAAGTTGCTAAAGTTTTTATTTCGTTATTCAATAAGTATTTTTTATTATAGGTGTTACACAAATAAATATCACTAGCTGTAAAGGTGAGACAGCGAGCATGATTGCAGAGAGCTCTCCATAATTCTCTCTCTCCATAATTTTCTCGAAGACATGCCATAATGAAGACTGCTAATCCTCACTTGGCAGACGACTATAAATAAACTTGCGTCATATTCCAAGACGCTTGTAGTACAGCTATTGCCCGCGACATCGCCCGCGCTTAATAATAGCTTAAGGCTCAGTTATTATAAATTATTATTATTCCATTCTCGGTACGAACAATTCATCTATCAATTATGAGCTGGATCAATCACACACTGCTGTCATAGCTTCCAGGCAGTTTGACTTTTATATATTTTTAACAGTTGTCGTCGTATTTCAATCAATTTACATAAAATCTAACAAGTTCTCACCTAAACCTCATGTAAAGCAGACTTCACACACCTTCAAGAACATTATAGAGAACGAGGCGGTTTTTTTTTTTTTGTTTCCTCAAGGTTTCCTCGCGATGTTTTCCTCAGGAGATATTTAGTTTCTTAAATCCCATGTAGCTTATAAAAGTCATTTGTGTGTGCCGCCTGGATTTGTATTGACTCCCATTCAAATGAGAGGCAAATTCGATAGTCACTGGGCTGTGATCGTCTTTAGGTACAGGTATAAGTTATAGGAACCTTTTGTGTATTGATGCCTACGCGCCCACGCATCCCACTTGACGTCAAATAATTATTCAAGCTTATAAGCCTCGTATTGAATATACGCACGCATTTCCTTTGTACTCTTCCTCCAGTCAATCAGTCATTTATTTACTAGAAAACAATTCCTGGCTGCCCGGAGAGCGTGAACCTTATTGCCGCAAGTGGGCCTGCAAAGTGAAGCCAAAAATAATACCCTTAAATAGTACTAGTACTCTTAAATAGAGTAGTTTTAAAGTTCGGTCACGTACGCGGAACGCTACGCGAAAATAATTTAAACTTAGTTGACGACTCTGTGGTATGGTAGTGAGTGACCCTGACTGCCGAACCAGTACTGGGTTCAAATCCGGCCGGGGCAAATATTTATTTCGCAGATAAATCTTGGGTCATGGATGTTCATTTCTGTGTGTGTCCACCCCCTACAACTGCAGGCTTAGGCCTACCGCGGGAGTGTTACTGTGTACTGTTTATATTTTATGTTACCTTGCTAATTTGCTAAGTTGTAAAGCACTTCATACTTCATACTTCGTAAAAGAGCATACTTCACTACGCTGCTCTAATGCGGATTGGTGGAGCGGTTAGTGACTAACCCGTGTCGAATATTCTCAAACCATCCGAAGGTTTTTAACAAGGCTTAACGACTATTTCCGACATTGAAATCAACCTGAACCGACGGTTTAACGTGCCTCCGAAGAACGGTAGCGCCCATGAAATTTTGCCACTAACGGTCACCCATCCAAAAAGCAACCGCGCCGTTCGTTGCTTAACTCTTACGATCACATTGAATCGATGCGAGCCATTGGGCTATGGACGCTATGAAATAATGTACCTACCACAAAACCGCAACATTTTATGGTTCCCAAAAACACTAACGAAACCCGAACAGCGAGGGGAAATTAATGTTCGGTAGTTGCGTAGTTTCTTTTCAATCCGGAGGTGTTCGTTAAAAATGTAAGGGCAGAGGCACTCCGGCGAATGACGCCCCCTCAATTTCGCAGATAAAAACGATAGATTACTTGCTATCTAATACCACGGTATTTTTCTTATTTATTTTGTTTATTTAATTATATTGGGAAATCAGACAGTGACAAATAAAGGATATAAATTATTGTCTAAACCACTATCTTTTGTTTATGAGGAAAACTGAGAGTTCTTGATATGAACATTATCTTCAATATTTTCTCAAAGGCATGTGAAGTCTACCAATCCGTACTTGAGCGTGGTGGACTATGGCCTGACCTGTGCCCAACAGTGGACACAAGGTAAAAGGGTGTGGAAGTGGAATAACTTCAGGGACACAATATTACAAGCGTCATATTACGTACTATTGGACGCCCGCAGCTTCGCTCGCGTGGAATTAGACAACAATAGTTTCGTTTACACCTAGTAATATTATATAGCCTATGTCACTCTGTGAAGATGCAGCTTTCTAATGGTGAAAGAATTTTTGAAATCGGTCCAATAATTTTTATGTGAAAACATTACAAACTTATAGATATGTTTTCTTATACAAATTAAGCACCTACATTGGAGCTACAATATACAGGGTGTTTTACAGAACGCGATACTCTAAGTTCCACCGACGCGACACGGACATTACGTTGTGACGAGTGGGAGTATTGTTCCCGCCTCAATTGCAATCCGTTTACAGTTGTAAACAAAGAACAAACGCCAGCTGGCTGTCTCCATCCATCCATCCATCAGCCTTTCTGGGTCCACTGCTGGACATAGGTCTCCCTCAATCGTCGCCACTCCTCCCGATCCTGCGCCCTCTGAATCCAACGGTTTCCCGCTGTCCTCTTCAGGTCGTCAGTCCACCTCGTCGGGGGGCGGCCAATACTTCGTTTCCCGAGACGCGGTCTCCACTCGAGGACTTTTACTACCCAACGGTTATCAGTCCGTCGAGCGACGTGGCCTGCCCATTGCCACTTCAGTTCGCTAATCCTGCGAGCTATGTCGGTAACCTTCGTTCGTCTACGGATTTCATCGTTGCGAATCCGGTCCCGTAGAGAAATACCGAGCATAGCTCTCTCCATAGCTCGCTGAGCGACTATGAGCTTGCGGATCAGACCAACGGTAAAGGACCACGTCTCGGATCCGTATGTCATCACTGGCAACACACATTGCTCGAATACTTTCGTCTTCAGGCACTGAGGTAATTTGGATGAGAAGATATGTCGTAGTTTCCCGAACGCTGCCCAGCCGAGCTGGATTCTGCGAGTGACCTCTTTCTCGAAGTTGGACTTACCCAACTGGACCACTTGTCCCAGGTAAACATACTCGTCAACAACTTCAAGAGCAGCGCCATCAACAACAACCGGTATAGGTTTGACATGCACATTGGACATGACCTTAGTCTTGTCCATGTTCATTTTCAAACCCACCCGTTGCGAGGCGCTGTTCAGGTCTCCTAGCATGGTGTTGAGGTCGTCCAGCGATTCCGCCAAGATCACTATATCATCGGCAAATCGAAGGTGTGTGAGGCGTTCTCCGTTGATGTTGATGCCGCGACCTTTCCACTCCATCAGCTTGAACACATCTTCCAATGCAGCGGTGAAAAGCTTTGGGGAGATAACATCCCCTTGCCTGACACCTCTCTGCAATTGGATGGGGTTCGTGCTTCTGTCGTGTACTCGGACTGACATAGTGGCGGCATCATATATCCACTTCAACACCTCGATATACCTATAGTCGATCTGGCACCGCTGCAGAGACGCCAACACCGCCCAGGTTTCGACAGAATCGAAGGCTTTCTCATAGTCCACAAACGCGACACATAACGGCTGGTTATACTCCTCGGTCTTCTGTATAACCTGTCGCAGTGTCTGTATGTGGTCCATGGTACTATAGCCTTTTCGGAAACCGGCTTGTTCGGGAGGCTGGAAGTCGTCAAGCCTGCGCGCTATGCGATTTGTGAGGACCCTCGAAAACAACTTGTAGACGTGGCTCAAGAGTGCGATAGGCCTGTAATTCTTCAAGAGGGTTTTATCGCCCTTCTTGAAGAACAACACCACTTCGCTCTTGCGCCACGCCTCCGGGGTGATTCCACTACTGATGACGGAATCGAACAATTTCTGGAGAGCCACTAGGACGGGTTTCCCGCCCGCTCTTAGCAGCTCTGTTGTGATTCCGTCATCTCCCGGTGCCCTGTTGTTTTTTAGTTGCTTGAGAGCCCCCCTAATCTCGTACAGGCTGACGTCCGGGATATCTTCGGTGTAGTGCCGGGTTAGCTTGGCTCGCTTATCGTGAGCACCAGCTATAGCTGGGGCTTGCGAGGAGGTGTATAGTTGTCGGTAGTAATCCTCAATTTCTCTCAAAACTTCGGGTTTGGACGATACTATGGTACCGGTATTGGTCTTCAACCTCGTCATCAGGCTTTGCCCAATGCTTTGATCTCGAGCGAACACTTTGGAGCCTTTGTTCCGCTCGATTGTGTTGGCGACGCGTTTGGTGTTGTATGAACGCCAATCACGTCGCATGCTGCTCGAGATCTCTGCGTTGAGCTGCCTACACACTGCCATGGAGGTTGGCGACTGGACACATAGATCTCGTCTTTTCCCAATGAGACCGAGAGTATGTTTTGAGAGAATTTGAGGTTTACGATTAGAGGGGGTCTTGAAAAATCTAGACCCAACCTCTCGGACAACTGATACGAACCTCTTGTTCATTTCGTCCACAGAAACGCAGCTCTCCAGGTCCGCGAAACGGTTTTTGAGCTCAAGATGAAAGTCATCGGAGCCCTGAATCTGGACAGGTATTGGGCGGAGGATAGACTTCATCAGGCGTGACCGTTCCAGCTTAACGTTGATATTTTAAGGTGCCTCTGACCATTCTGTGATCACTACCGGTTTTGAACCTGTTGATCACAGAGACATCCTTAAATATGTGCCGTTTGTCTGCCAGAATGAAGTCTATCTCGCTTTTAGTGGAACCATCAGGGCTGATCCAAGTCCACTTGCGGTGCTCTTTCTTCTTGAAGAAAGAGTTCATCATAGAGAGGTTCTCCTTCTCCAAGAAGTCGGCAAGCATGTGGCCTCGGTGGTTCCGGCGTCCAGATCCAAAAGGCCCTACCTTCTGCTCCTCACCATTTCGCGCACCTAGCCTTGCATTGAAATCCCCCATCACAACTGTGAAATGAGTCTTTGAGGTATGTATGGCCCTACTGACGTCCTCATACAATACCTCAACCTCTTCATCGGGGTGTGTGGATGTCGGCGCGTAAACCTGTACGACCTTCAGCGAATACCGTTTCGATATTCTGAGTGTAAGGTACGCTACCCTTTCCGACACACTGCCGATGTCCACTACGTTGTTAACGAGGGACTTGTGGACGAGAAACCCGACACCACCTTGGGACTGTTGTTCGCCCTCCCGGTGGAAGAACAAGTTACCAGATCCAAGGATTACCGTGTCCTCCCCCTGTCTTCGGACTTCGGATAACCCCAAGATACTCCAGTGTAACTTGTTCAATTCCTCTTCCAGCTCATATATCTTCTCATCGGCCCTCAGTGTCCTGGCGTTATATGTTGCCAGGGCCAAAGGTCGTTTAGCTATAATATTGGTGGCCGGGCGTCTGCCGGGGATTTTAGCACCCCTTGCCCTACCGTTACCATGGCCGCCACCGTAGCCAGGAATAGCAGGGCCGCCGGGGACTGGAGGCCGGGGCCTTGGTTGTGCTAACATGAGGGGTTGTAGCCATAGTCACCGCGCTTGGCTAGTGCGAGTTGGTGACCGCAGTTAAATTTAAGAGTACGCTGCTGAGAGACGCTGCTGCCCATCTCTTGTACTGTTGTTGTCGCTCTTAGCACCACCCGGGAGGGACGTGTAGGGGTGCTGGCTGTGCTGGCTGTCTATGGAACAAAAAGGCGCGAAAATCCGGCAAGGCATTGTGTAAGCATTGTACCTGACTGTACCAGCATTGAAGTACTGAGTAGTTATATCTGGCGCCGAATTCAATTTTTAGAGGGAATTATGTACCTACCTAAAAGCCATAGACAAAGTTGTTTATTGGCAAGAAATTTGCATGTCGCAAAAATATTAAAGTTGGGTACACATAATTGGTATAGCTACCCAAATACTAAGTATATCAAACGGAAATATAGCTCTGTGAACCTTAACACTGGCCAAGTGCGAGTCGGACTCCCGCACGAAGGGTTTCGTACCATTGTCTATAAAAACTACAAAAATTGTCTGTTGTATCGGAGCCCCCCCTTAAATTTTTATTTGTGCTGTTTTTTAGTATTTTTTATTAGAGCAGAAACAGAAGTAGACCCGTGCTCAACAGTGGCAAAGAAAGGATTGTGATGGATCATAAAAATCCACTTGGTTCTACAATAAATGTAAAATATAGTCTTCAAAATAATGACACTAAATTTTATCTGTACCCAAGTTAGTCCACACTCACATGACTAATGCAAACGTGGCTTAATTGTATGCAAAAGTTTGTTCCGGTACTATCCAACTCAATTTCCGTGTAAATGAACTCGTTAACTAGACCTGGATTTGAGTGCTGCTCGAAAGAAGATTTACGAGTACACGTAATTTTATTAGTTTGAACTGCATTGGCGGAAATTTTGCTGACCGCAGAAATAACTAGTGGCAGTCCGCGGCCTCACTCGCGTGTAGGCATCATGGCAGTTTGCAATAATGCCAAACTCATTTGTAAGCTGTGTACACTTCTTACGTCCATAGCCCAATGGCTCGCGTCGATTCAATGTGATCGAAAGAGTTAAGCAACGACGGGCGCGGTCGGTTTGTTGGTGGGTAACCGCTATAGTGGCAAAATTTCGCTACCGTGCTTCGGAGGGCACGTAAAGCCGTCGGTCCCGGTTGTTTTCAATGGAAACAGTCGTTAAGCCTTGTCGAAGACCTTCGGGTGGCTTGTGAACATTCGACACTGGGTTGGCCACTAACCCCTCCACCAATCCGCATTGGAGCAGCGTGGTGGAGTATGCTCTAAACCTCTCGCAGCAGTGTCTGTGGGGGACACCCGTGCCCAGCTGTGGGACGTCTATGGGTTGAAGCAGCGAGCGATGAACACATGCGCATCTATCACCGGTGGATTTCGTTCACCGCTAGACGGCAGCGAACCAAGCGGAGTCCTAGTAATCACCTGTTTGCTTACGCAAATGAAGTAACTCTTTGTCAACCACGCAGAAGCAGTATTAAAGTTAGCTACAGTGATGCTTAATTCCTTTAACAAACAACTACCTAACTTTCCGGCTTAATTGTTTACAATCTAGCCACAATTTACTGCAGCTATGGTAATTGTATCTCAAACAGTGTATATATAAAGGATTCACCCAACAAATAACCGATTGTATCCAGTTATTCCACTCGTCCTGACAAAATCGATTCGCCTGTAACTGACGTGAGCCGCCACAAACCAGTTTTGTGCAGCGATCAATGAACTTTGATTCAACCATCAATCACGATTAGCTGACCATTTAAGCGACCATTAAAACGCAAGTCTTAATAAAACGTATTGTATAACCCTAAATTAAAATACCCCGAACAAACTATCTGTGAAGTCAAATGTCTGAGAAGATTGTAAGGAGGGTGTATTGTAAGGAGGGGTAGAAAATATTAAGATTTTTCCCAGTTTGTAACAGCGTCCATACCCCAATATAGCGTACCTATAGCGTACCCTATGACTTGCGTCGGTTATATATATAATATGATCGACAAAGTTAAGCAACGACGGGTGCGGCTAATATAATTTCATGAGCTACTGTGCTTCGGTGGGCATGTTAAGCCATCAGTCCCGATTGTTTTCAATGGTGAAAACAATCGGTAAGCCTTGTCGAATCTTCGGGTGGCCTGAGAACATTCAAAACTGGGTTGGCCACTAACCCATAAACCAATCCGCATTGGAGCAGCGTGGTGGAGTATGCTCTAGACCTCCCGCAGCTGTCTGTAGGGAAGACCCGTGCCCAGCAGTGGGACGTCTATGGATCTTAGCTATTCTATGTTTTAATTACTGAGTCAGTGAGACCTGTTTTGCTTACCTACTGAGTCAGTGAGACCTGTTTTGCTTACCTACTGAGTCAGTGAGACCAGTTAGTCGGTTAGTGGATAGTTAGTGGATAGTTTTGCGTCCCACTCAGCTTTGAAAGTGCACAAAGGTTTTTTATAGGATTATTTAGATTTTTCCAGCGCCGACCAATTTGTCGCTCGCGGCTGCACTTTGCGATTGACGGCTATCCGACAAAGGTGAAATTCCACGCGTACCGATAGACATCGTTTTTATATGCGGATGACACTACCTATCCCATTGATTTTTTACTCGAAAAAATATTGTTGTGTGAGGTGGTGGTTGTATTATTATATTAAACTATCTAATCAACAGCCTATAATATAAATTGTATGCTTCTAGTTCTGAAAATGACAATACAACCTTTCATCCCCCTTTTCAACCCTTTTTTAACACGTTTAACCCTTTACAACACTTCTTTTTTTTTCAATTCTAAAGTAACCTATGTCCTTTCTCAGGCTCTAGACTATCTGTGTACCAAATTTCGTTTAAATCGGTTCAGTAGTTTTGGCGTGAAAGCGAGACAGACAGACAGACAGAGTTACTTTCGCATTTCTGATATTAGTCTGGATATATTAAGTACAACAGTCGCTAAGTACTGTCTTTAGCTACAACAAGCCCGTTCCCGGCGCGTCACGTGGCGGTCGGGCACGTATCGGGACCGCCCGGGAATTGATTGCGTCCCACGGGACGGCCGTCTCTCACCGTGACAATTACAATTCTATTCGCACAAGCCTTGAGACATTGATCGCTGCATTTACTCACTGATTTTTTGAGCCTTTTCGTTCTTTATCGGGTGATGGAGTTTTGTTGTTGAAGGAAGCTGTGGTAATAATTGTTTAGTCAGTGATGATAAGGATACGAAATATTTAAGATAGTAATGTAGCTATATTATAATACTCGTTATGATCACACTAATTTCGCCTTTTAATATGAATTTTCCTCACACTGGAGGAATTTTTCAAAAATTCTTTCACCATTAGGAAGCTGTATCTTCACTGAGTGACATAGGATATATAATATTACTATATATATATATATAGGTGTAAACGAAACTATTGTTATGTCAAATTCCACGCGAACGAAACTGCGGGCGTCCACTATTATCTATAAAAACGGCAAAAAAATTATGTCTGTTGTATGGTAGCCCCTCTTAAATTTATAATTTTTCGGTTTTTTATTATTAGTTTTTATAGCGGCAACAGAAATACATGAAAATTTCAACTGTCTGTCTATCACGGTTCATTAGATACAGCCTAGTGACAGATGGACAGCGAAGTCTTAGTAATATGGTCCCGTTTTACCCTTCGGCTACGGAACCCTATCCGAGGCTTCGCTTTTTACGCGCGCTCGAGGTTTCTGTTTTTGTCTTATGTATTCTGAGCCGCAAAAGTATAAAATTCTTTTAACATAACTGCGTACTGGCTGGCAACAATACGGCGCGAATTCATTACGCTCTCGAAGGTAAGAATTGCAAAAGGTGAAAAACAAATTCCGTTTTCGGAGCGCCCGCCTACATAATTCATTGCCCGCGATACCTGTCGATCTTACCTCCGGCGGGTTTTAATTTATATATTCATACCTCTACCGTTCTACCGTGTTGATGTCACGTGATTTGTCAGTGTAAGGAGAAGTGTACTGGGCTACGTTCTTTTACCTCGCCCGACGACGCTCGATGACATTATCCGCGTTCTAAAACCATCGGGTGATCGCTCGACGATCATTACTAGCCGTTCGTAAATGTCGCCCGACGACGCACCGGTCACCCCACGAAATAGGTGGGTGAAAGTCACCCTGACGTTTTAACATATTGTCAACTGTCATATTAAAGCTTCTATTTTGACATTTGGCACTTCATAGAGATAAACATTTTTAGATTTTTCAGGATAATAATATTAATTTAAGTTTTCATTCGCGCTAAACAGTGTTTCGTGTAAATATATTAATCTATCTTCATTATATTCATCGTTGAATCGAATCAAAATGGAAACAATGAATATTGTTACTCAAAATGGCCAGTTAATATTACGACGATCAAGGCCGGTTGTATGTACCTTTTGTAATCTCTTCGATAATTCAATATTGTGTTTTTGTAATTACTTTGTGTGTACAATAAAGTGTATTCTATGTATTTTAGACTAAACGGATGGATTTTAATAAAACTGTGATGATATATAACGTGGTTTTAATTTTGTTACATGAAAAATGTAAAAAAGTCAAAAAGTATGCATTTATACATGCATGCATTGTATGGAACTCAAGACCCTGGAATAGGAAATAGGGTACTTTTTATCCTGAAGGACACATTAAATAAATAGCTTTAAATTTAATATATGGCAGTAAAAATTACCCTGTGATTTTTATGTTTGTAATAAGTACATGGGGTACAATGTACATAATAAAATCTAATTTTCAAAATGGAAACAATTTCATTCAGATTATTGTTTATTCAATGAAGTGTTCTTCACTCAGGAACATCAATTAAAGTCACATTTTAGTACATTAACAGGATTTATATAAGCTTTTATGTAACTTGCTTTGATGGCATGATGTTCCAATTCACAATTTGCAATCCATTTTCTAAGCACTTGCTGGCATCCAATTGAGCTAAAATTTGACATAGCTATGTAACTTCGGTCAATATGGTACCATGGACCTGGCCTGCACATGGAGCCAAAATAATTCTTCAAAACAATCAAAACTCCTCAACTACAACACTCCATTATATATCTTTATAATTCTAAAAACTAGAAACTGAATGAAAAACAGTTCTTAGGGTAAACCCCTCTGAGAAAATAGTGTTGCAGCTATTTCATCTCGCAATATTCCAATCAACTTCTACATTGCTTGTGTCACTGTTGTCTTAGATCTGGTGGAGATGAAGCATGCCCTCATCAACATACTCTTGAATATTGAGATCAGTATGGCTCAGGCTAATGTTGTGAAGGACACAACAATAGTAAAGGCACCAAAACAATTCTGACGATCTGGCGATCCATTTGGCAGCATATAACTGGTCTTCTTTTACGGATTTAGGTTCATTCTACGAAAAAAGGGTTCCACAATTCAATCGAAACGACTATTGTACATAATGTTAACAAAAAATGACAATAATGTCTATTTTGACAGTGACAATTATGCAATGTCGTTCGAAAACGTCGGATGACGAACATCGCTCCACCGTCGCTCGGCTTGGTGTGAACGCCCGTCGTCGGGCGAGGTAAAAGAACGTAGCCCTGCTCTGATATGTTGGTACCTGTCAATATTTTACGTAGGCCAAATTGATATCTTAAATCAAAGGCCTGTCTGCTGATTTATAAGTCACTAGTGGACGCCCGAAACTTCGCTCGCGTGGAATTAGACATAACAATAGTTTCGTTTACACCTAGTAATATTATATAGCCTATGTCATTCAGTGAAGATGCAGCTTTCTAATGGTGAAAGAATTTTTGAAATCGGGCCAGTAGTTTTTGTGTGAAAGCATTACAAACAAAACTATCCTCTTTATAATATTAGTATAGACAAGGATTGAATTAGAAAATGATCCCGGATTCCAATAACACTCGATTGATTAATTAATAGGTGGCGTCCATAGCCCAATGGCTCGCGTCGATTCAATGTGATAGATAGAGTTAAGCAACGACGGGCGCGTTCAGCTTGTGGATGGGTGACTGCTAGTGGCAAAATTTCATGGACGCTGCCGTGCTTCGGAAGGCACGTAGCCGTTGGTCACGGTTGTTTTCAATGGTGGAAACAGTCGTTAAGCCTTGTCGAAGACCTTCGGGTGGCTTAAGAACATTCGGCACCGTGCTGGCCACTAACCCCTCCACCAATCCGGAGTCGCGTTTTGGAGTATGCTCTAGACCTCCCGCAGCTGTCTGTGGGGAAGACCCGTGCCCAGCAGTGGGACGTCTCAGCGAATAAGGTGGCATTGATTTGTTAGATGTTTCAAACGGTTTGCAACTAATTTAAACTAATCAAAAGTTAATCAACGCAGTTAAGGGAACGCAAACAAGCCTATATTGCGATCGCACGTATATTAAATTTTAATCAAAACATTGTTCAGGAAGTTGGCATACGTAAATATGCTTTGAAACAATTTCAATGTTCATGCGATTTATGTTATTGTTGGCTGCAGGCTTCTTAGTAAAAACACTATTGTAAGTGTAAGCTATTATATTATTGTAAATGCATTGTAGTGTTTGGGTATTATTATAGTAAATAAAACACGCCTTTGATCACTCAATAGGTGAAGTAGGTAATGCGTCCGGCCCACGTCCGTACTGGCTCACCGCTAGCGCGTGACTGACGCCGGCGCATACACTACATGCATCATTTAAATTGATTGCGAGCTCATCCAGTATCAATCCTGTATAGTCCAGAACAAAATCCACAAATTACGTGCTTTGTAATCATTAGTTAGTATAGAATAGAATAGGTTATTGGAACCTCTAGATTTTACATTCTTAATTTACTTAAATATTATGTACTTATTGTAAAAGAAACGTTACATAAAAATGAGCCCTGACTTCTAGTGAAGAGTGAGCCTACTAGAAGCCAGTCTCTTCCCAACGTGTGTGTCTTTCCTACTAGAATCGAAATCTAAATCTAGTTTTTTTATGAAAGTACTAGTGGACGCCCGCAGCTTCGCTCGCGTAGAATTAGACCCATTAACGACGTCTGCCCGCGTTCGGGTTGCCCACTTGACTTCAAAAACGGCAAAGTTTCATACTAACTTTGCACCCCTGTTTTACCCCCTTAGGGGGTGAATTTTCAAAAATCCTTTCTTAGTGCTCCCCTACGTTATAAAAGGAACTCCTGTGCAAAATTTCAAGTTTCTAAACCGTATAGTTTAGGCCCTGCGTTGATATGTCAGTCAGTCAGTCAGCTTCTCCTTTTATATATAGGTATAGATTATTGATACTTTGGTATTCTATGAATAAAACTATGTCTAAGCCCTAACATTAATGTAATTTGCGAATGAAGCTCTTAATCGCTAACTACACAAATTATATAATAATCCCACACCAAAGTGGGTAGTATTTAATATCTTTGTCCCAAATAGTTGCGAAGTGTCTCGGGACCTACCTATACTTTGTTTGCGAATCCTCCGGATTGTGTGCCCCCAACTAATTATCGCAATGTTTGTTTCCATTTTAATATTATTCTAAAGTATTCCGCTAACACCATCCTAGGTTACCCTGGCAGCTATCATAGAGCGTCATGAATTATTAATAAACAAGATTTACTGAGAAATGATTTACCTCTTTATTGTTTACGTACATTCCGCCTATTTTAAATTTATTTAGAATTGGTCATAAATTTGAATCGTCCATCACGTGACCTCGGGAAAGAAGACGCTGTTTGTGGCTGTACAGCGTTGTGTAAACCAGGATGAGCCCGTCTTGGGCGCAGCGCCGGAGGGGACCGGCGCGTTCTACGAGAGATCCCGGAGCCCTCCTGTAGCGCCGGAGTAGGACACCGAGCGGGTTTTATTGGGTGAAAGTCCCGGTGTCGCTCCCACGACGTTCGGGTACCTTTTCAAGGTTTCCCACTCGTTAAACAAAAAAAAGGTGAAACAAGGTAGCATCTGCGTTCAGCGCCATCTAGGGAGAATGAAAAAGCACTTCGCATTAAGAGGCGGTGCTATAGGGGGAAAATGCAAGCTTTATGGAAATGTTGGAAGAGTAACTTTGTAGTAACAACTTCGTAATAACTAAACTTTATGGTAGCACAAAAGCAATAAAACTCCTTAACTTTTCTACAAATAATTTAGGAATATTTCATCTACTAGCATCATAACTCCACTGTGTAATTCAATACACCTTTCACCAGTGTTTCGCCCATGTTATATGTGGTGAACCGGCCACAAATCCAATTTCCGAGCTACTATGTGCATGACAGTGAACTCCTAAACGGCTGGATAGATGTTGATGAAATTATTTGTGTGTATTCAAAGGGATTCGAGAATGGTTTAGATTCACAATTTGGTCCACCGGAAAATGTTTTTTAAACACGATTTTAGTATTTTTGTATGAACAATATACAATTATTTTAACCGTCGTTCATTGACGTGAAGTCATTTACATGAAATGTCACGTCACTTTGACATTTCATATGGCAGAACAACGTTTGCGGGGTCAGCTAGTAAGTTATAAAAACCCCAATAATACATTGCCCTACCCGGAAATTAAACCGAGGACCTTAGCACGTTTGCGACCACTAGACCAACAAAACAGTTAATTAACATTCAGAACATTCAAAGTTACACAATTTCATAAAATTGTAACGACAAATGCTTGGAAGTACACCCGAATTTTGGTATTTCAGGTCAGGTGTACCTATTACGGGGAATAAATACCCGACACCTTCTGGCAGGAGGAAATGAAAAACCACTCGCTATGCAGCCGCGCTCTGTTAGCGTCCTCGACCGAAACAGTGTAAGCTTGTTTTATACCTTTTCTAGACACTACGCGACGTCATGGCTATTACGTCGTGTCTATGGTTGTTTATTAAAAAATAAAGTGAGTTCTTTTTTTATTCATAATGATAAATAAATGATTTTACTCGTAAGTAAAGGTTTTATAATAGGTTACTTTAATTACTGTGGTGTTATACCCGTGTCAGAATTTGCAATTATTACAAAACTAGTGGACATCTGCAGCTTCGCTGGCGTGGAATTAGACATAACAATAGTTTCGTTTTCGCCTCGTAAAATTATATAGCCTTTGTCACTCAGTGAAGATGCAGCTTTCTAATGGTGAAAGAATTTTTGAAATCGGTCCAGTAGTTTTAGCAGCGCACGCCAGAACAGCTCGCAGATGGTAGATATTTTCCTACTTACTTGACACTTATCGTCATATTTTGGACAATTCACTCAATATCTTTATAAATTGTAGCCTATATATTATTCTGAGGTATAAGCTAAATTATTGTAAAGTTTCATTAAAATCCATTCAGTAGTTTTTACGTGAAAGAGTAACACACATTCATCCATCCGTACATACTTACAAACTTTCCCCTTTATAATATTAGTAGGATGTCAGGAATTAATTAATATTTAAAATAATAATATGAATAAAGTTATGAATTTTGCAAAAGCATTTCCTGGGATTTATTTGGTTCGAATTTTTGTATTCGATGTATCTATTGTATCTAACTTTTATTAGCTTGGTTTGTATGTATGTAGGTATGTATGTATATATGTATGTAACGGAATCTTTGAACGTGATTTTCGTCCACTTCAAAACGTCGGATTAATTTGAAACTTTACGCACTTGGTATGGTATGGTATGGTGGTGGGCTCCGGTTTCCGCAATTGGCTCTCTCTTTACACACTTATCAAGGACCGATGACAATGCAATAACAAAAAAGAATTAAAAAATCTACATTTTAGTTCGGTTATCGTTTCAGTTAAAAGCGTGTTTTTTAGTTTTTTTTAAACGATGTTGTTGTTGTTGTTATGAAATTGTTTGTATTCGAATGTAAAAATTTTGGCTTTATTAGCTTTTACTCCCAATACAGCATACCAACAAAACTTCGCGTAGTATTTGGCAGGAGCGAGCTAGGGGAATGTAAATAGTAATCAAATTTAACCCTGAGCGGCACTGTGACTTGTGTGACCCACTTAGATTAGTGCATGTGCCGTTTACATGAAAAAATATGAAGTGGCTAAAATCGTTGCTTGCTTTCTCGTTGCACACACAAACAAATGTATTTTAATTTATATTACACTAGTGGACGCTCGGACAAATTTTTATTAATTAATTATTTATTTGCTACCTCTGTGGTATAGGTACTGATGATGACATTAGACCAATGAAGCTGTGATATGCTAAAAAGCATAATTTTTTTGCTGCGACCCATCGACGTCCCACTGCTGGGCACGGGTCTCCACCACAGACAGCAAATCTACATGCAGCAATATAGGTATTAATAAGAACCATTTAGAGGTCTGTATGTTGATATTGTTCCGTTTACGAGTAATGGTGGGCGTTAGTCACCGTTAACATCGCCATTAAGAACTGTTGGCTAAACACAACGCGACATTAGTGACAGTATATTGTGCCGATATCTATAGCAGTGATAAATGACGTGTGATAGGTACGCATGTGTGAGGAGACATAGAATCGTCTGTGTGGACAACTTGACTGAACTGAACATTACTAAGGATAAGAAAATCAAGTCCTGTCTTTGAATTTATGTAGGTATATTTAAATCGATATAAAATTAAATTATCAACAAAACCGAATTCAAAACGAAACAGTCAGAAATTATAGTAATTCGTTTGTGAGCGGAAGAGGGTTTTAAAGGATTTCTAATTGTTTTAGTTTCAAAATGAATTTTGAAAACCTAATAAATAAATAAATATCATGGACATTCTACGGCGACGACATACGGCCATCTGACCCCAAACTAGGCGCGAGCCTGTGCTATGGGTGTCAAAGACTGATATACATCCAGACACAGAACAAACACTTCGTCACACGAATGTTTGTCCCTAGTGGGATTCGAACCCACGACCCTGGCGTCACAGGCAGGTTCACTACCAATTGAAACCTGTGAATGTATTGTAAATTACTTTTAGAGAAAGATGAATTGATAGTATTTGTATGAATCACGTAACCTACAGTAAAGATATCATTTATTATTTATTTATATTACTATCCCTACGTAATGATTGTGCTGTTGGCTGGGACCTGATATCAACTAGATTTTTAAAAGAAATTAAAAACCTTATTATTGGCCCTCTTACCCACATATGTAGTCGATCACTATCTTGTGGCGAATTTCCTGACGTTTTTAAAAAATCAATCATCCACCCAATATATAAAAGTGGGGACAGAGGTTATGCTGGTAACTACAGACCCATTGCTATCCTTTTTTTTTTTTTTTTTTTGTTGTCGAGGGGGAAACCTTCAAAAGGTACCCGGTGCCGTGGGAGCAACACCGGGTTATGTGGGATTTTTACCGCACTAAAACCCCCCCGGTGGCCTTCCTCGGCGCTATGTGGAGGACTCCGGGATCTCCAATGGAACGCAACCGGAGTCCTCTTAGCGCGGTGCCCTTGATTTGGGCTCTGCTTGGGAGGTGCTGCCCCATCCCTGGTCTGCCCTTGTTACGACGGTATGCGGCCACACATACCGTCGTCCTGCTCGGGGCTACTGGGTGGGCGGTTTGAGCTCCCACTCTAGCCGCCCGTAACCCCGAAACCCCCTTTTAGTCGCCTCTTACGACAGGCAGGGGATACCGTAGCTCGTATTCTGGTCCCGAGCTACAGGGACAAGGCAGTGGGGCTATGTGCGCCCACCACGGCGCCCACCGGCGCGCCCACCGCGGCGCCCACCGGGGCGTCCACCGCGGCACCCACCGCGGCGCCTTCGTCTCCGCGCTGGGTCGGCGAGTTCCCTGGCCCGTTCGGCATCCTCTTTTGCGGTCATGACATGGTCACAGAAGGTAACCATGTCGTCCCATGCTTTATCGGAACGGGCCATCGCTGCAATGACAGCATCTAGGGAGAGGTCTGGCCCCACTTCCTGCATCAGGATCCGCCGCTCTGACTGCCACGCTGGACAGTGTTCGAGCGTGTGCTGCGCCGAATCCTGAGCATCGCCGCAGTGATGGCACTGCGCTGACTCTTCCCTGCCTATTCGGTGCAGATACTCACCGAAGCAGCCATGTCCGGTGAGTATCTGTGTCAGCCTGTAGGTGACGCGTTTCCTCCTCTTGAGCCATGCACTGAAGCTGGGCAGTATGGCCCCGACAGCGCGTTGGCGTATGCCCCGCGGCTCCATAAGTCTTTCACGCCAGAGACTCAGGGCACGCAGTTTGGCTTCTCTTCGAATCCTCTTGACCGTCTCTTGGGTGAAGGGCTCAGTCCCCTGGCGGAGAATTCGGATCTTAAAGAAGATCTCTGAATTCATATCCGCCAGGATGTCCAGGGGCGGAAACCGCGCCAGGACTGTGGCCGCCTCGTACGAAATCGTCCGGTATCCTCGTGCCACTCTGATCGCGATCGTACGCTGCGCAGCATTTAGTTTGGCCGCGCGACGTCGACAGCCCGACAATCTGTGCGCCCATACGGGTGAACCGTAGAGCGCAACAGAGCGCACGACACCCGCGTAGAGGCGCCGGACTTCCTCCTTCGGTCCCCCGAGATTTGGTAGCAGTCTGTGCAGAGCACCCGCTACCTTGTGAATCCGGGGGACGAGACGGTCAAAATGTTCTTGGAAGTTCCAACGGCTGTCCAGTACCAGCCCAAGGTACTTCATGTGCTGGCCCACTTCCACAACTGCGTCACCTACACGCACCGATATGCAGGGAGGTTCCACCTTAGGCCTTAGGGCGTGGAACCATATCGCCTCGGTCTTATTTGGCGCCACGCAAAGACCGATGCTGCGAATCTTCGCGACAACGCGTGCCACCCCAAACTCGGCTAATCGCGCCGTACTCTCGAAGGACTCACCCTCAGCCAGTACGAGAGTGTCATCGGCGTAGCAGACTATGCTGACCCCGATAGGCAGATCAGTCTGCAGTACGACATCGTACGCGAGATTCCACAGGAGTGGTCCTAAGACTGACCCCTGCGGAACCCCGCACATGATACGCTTCTCCTGGACACTCCCGTAACGGCCCGGATAGCTAACGCTCCGGTCCGACAAATAAGTCGCCACAACTCTTCGCAGGTAGAGAGGCACCTGATGACGTGTTAGGGCATCTATTATCGCATTCCAGGGCAGAGAGTTGAAGGCATTGACAATGTCAAGACTGACTGCCAGGACTACTCTGCCTCTGGATACGGCCTGCTCTGCGAGAGATCGGACGCGGAGGATAGCGTCGACTGTCGAGCGTTCCTTTCGGAAGCCATACTGACAGTCGGACAGATCCGGGCCATTGTGCGTCAGATGTCTGCCGATACGAGCGGCGATTATCCGCTCAAAGAGTTTGCCAGCCTCGTTCAGCAGACATATCGGCCTATAGGCCGATGGTGAGTCAGATGGTCGACCCGGTTTGTGCAGGAGCACAACCTTCGCTTGCCGCCAGTCCGAAGGAAAATGGCCGGCACGAAGGCAGCTGGTGAACAGGCGCCGCAGTCTCTCCCCGAGAACGGTCAGCGCCAACACCCAAGCCCGACCTGGGATTCCATCTGGGCCTGGAGCGGTGTTTCGTGCGGCTAACCGTCGCACCGCCTGTGCCAACTCTGCCTCAGTGACGGCCAGATCTTCCGACCACGCCACCGAGTTCCCGTGTTGTGTGCGCCCTGTTGAGGAAACGGGGTCGTCCGGAGTGAAAGGAAACAGGTTTTCCATGACTGTAGTCACAAAGTCGGGATTGCCCATTGCTATCCTAACCGCCCTTTCAAAGGTCCTTGAACGCTTAGCATACAAACGTCTTAACAAATACCTCGAAGACAACAATCTCATCTCAAACAGGCAATATGGTTTCCGAAGTGCTAAGTCTACAGCCGACGCTGTACACGAATTAACTGACTTTATTGTTAAAAGGCTTGACAATAAGGAAAAGGTACTAGCCATATTCTTGGACATTACAAAGGCTTTTGATACAGTACATACACCTACCCTTTTAGCATCAATGGAATCCATGGGGATAAGAGGTACACAACTCAAATTTTTCACAGATTACTTACAAAACAGGACCCAACAAGTCAAAATTGCAGATAATATCAGTGATAGTCTACCGATAAACTACGGAGTTCCTCAGGGTAGTATACTAGGCCCAACACTTTTCCTTATTTATATTAACAATCTTTGCGAACTAAAATTAGATATGGGAAAGATAATTACCTTTGCCGATGATACTGTCTTACTATTTTCATCACCAACCTGGTCACAAACATATGAAAAAGCGCAAAACGGTCTGAACACAGTCATTCAATTTCTTAATAGTTATATTCTTACCTTAAACATACGCAAGACTGTCTGCATTCCTTTCTCCATGCGAAATACCGACATACAAGAGGCAAATAAATACGCTATAAGAGTACACCAATGTCAAAGAGGGCCCAGTTCTAACTGTTCATGTCAGGTTATTGAAAACACCACATCCACAAAGTATTTGGGAGTTATCATTGATAACAAATTAGGTTTTGAGGAACACATATTGGCTATTTCAAATAGAGTTAGGAAACTTATTTATATTTTTAAAAACCTAAGACATATTGCTGATACCAAAATTCTAAAAACTGTTTATTTTGCACTTTGCCAATCACTAGTAAATTACTGTATAACTTCATGGGGGGGTACATATAAGACTACAATGATAACACTAGAAAGGGCCCAGAGGGCAATCCTAAAGGTGATGACATTCAAGCCACTGCGTTTCTCCACAGAATCACTATACAATGATTGCCAAGTGCTGTCAGTACGTAAACTATTTATTTTACAAACTATAATAAAACAACATGCGTCTACAGCCCGTAAACATGACATTCAACATAGAAGAAGGAATGATCGAGTATACGATGTACCGCGTCTTAGAAGTATTTTTGCTCAGAAGTTCTATTGTTTTTTGGGACCCTACTTATATAATAAAATAAGCCGATATGAAAACCTTAATGAAATGACCAAATTCAAATTAAAAATGACAGTAAAAAATTGGCTTATTACTAAAACTTATCTTGAGGTCGAAGATTTACTCGCAGTAACTAAATAGTCCTTACCTAACACAAATTCGTAGAACACACACACGCACAACACACTACATACACACACGCACACACACACACACACGCACACACACACACACACACACACACACACACGCACACACACACACACACACACGCACACACACATATGTTAAGCATTCAATTGTACATTCTATTCACGTTCGCACAACTTAACCTCAATATATTCTAACTTAAACAAAGCAATTCATACATATTCTACATTTACCTAAACACACAATACTTACCCTGCATGAAATAAAACTGTACACTATTAAAAAACACAATTAATACACATAAAGGGTTGAAGAGCTGGTACCTGAAATACAGGCTTGATCCTAGTTCGGGTACCAGACAGCTATGATATACCTAAGTTTCAATCAATGTATGTAATTAATACCATGTACAGCTGTTCAATAAATAAATATTATTATTATTATTATTATTATATTATTTATTTATAAATCCCTCCCACGGTCACAGATGAGAAGGGTCTAGAGCATACTCCACCACACTGCTCCATTGCGGATTGTTTAGATTATTTAAAAAAAAATGCGGCTCTGACTGAAAAATATTATATAATTGAAAGCCGTGACCGATGGCTTATGTGCCCTACGAAGCACGGAAGCGCCTATTAAATTTTTGCTTCACGTAAGTCACAAAAAGATTACCATAATCTTAACTGGTGAAAATTTGGTATACCTACCCACCAATTCCTGTACCTATGAAGAATATAAAGAGTGCTTTTATGTAATATTACCACAGATTCTTACTGAGGATTTCATAGTGAATTGTAATGATCACTCATGGGGCTCATAAAACACCATTGTTGGATGATGAGCGACGATTAGCCAAATTCCTTTGGACAATGGACCAAAAGTAAATTCCGTGGTAGCATGAGAGGATGTATTGTTAGTCTACTTTATTACCTACTCTGTGGTATCGTATACTCAAACATCGCTTCAATAATCCAAGCGACTATTCATAAAGAAATACCTACATATATAAAATTTTACTGAAATGAAACTTATAAGTGATATCTCTATCTCTATCGTGACCTCTATGCATCTCTATATCGTATCGTACCTCTTAAAATGTAATTTTTATTTTGTTAACTCGCTTTTATTAGCTCGCTATGTATGGATGTATGTATGTATGTATGTTAGTATGTAACGGAATCTTTGAATGTGATTTTCGCCCACTTCAAAACGTCGGATTAATTTGAAACTTTGCACACTTTTCAGGGATCGATGACAATGTAATAACAATAAAATAAAAAGACGGGTTGCACTCCGGGAGTGCCGGCAGAAGTGAAAACTTGATTATTAACAGTAGGCCCAGGCATACATTTTCGCCGCGCCGTAGAGAGGGGATAGCTGTCTACTCTCCATCCGTCTTACGCTTTTTCGATCAGGTCACGTGTCCTGACGCGAGTTTAAGATTTTATACCCATTACAGAAAAAGTGCTCAACGCCGCTAAAGAAGTTTTCACTTAAAAAAAATTTTTTTGTAAATCTATATTTTAGTTCGGTTTCAAAAAATAAAAGACATTTTGATTTTAAACGATGCTGTTATTTATTTAATGTATTTTCTTTCATAGATTCACAAAACACATTTATCCTCAAGAAGATCTCACACAAAAACATTCCAGTTTATATGCTACCTACTCAGATACACAATATTTTCTTGTTTTGTCTATTCTTCATAAGCAAAAGCCGGTAACTCGCCTATCTGTCCACTGTCGTTGCTATTCTCCCTTAGTTCCGGACCGATTTCTTCAGTTCAGTGGACTTCAAACAAAACCCTGTGGCCTGAGTACATGATAGATACATTTGAGCAATCGTACACACTAAAAGTACTCGAATGAGTGACCGGTCAAATTCATGCTGTGTGTATGCAAGGTGAAGGCAGCGTCATTAGAAAACCTGTGCCTGAGAGTTATGTCATAGTATATGTTGTGCTTGACGTACGTCAGAACATTCTTTTTTAATACAGTTGCTCAAAAAGTGGCATATTACAGGGACGTTTAGCGTTCGGGAAGTGAGCTATTACACACTCGTGCTTTTTCTTTACCTTTTCCGAACTCGTGCGTTCTCTTTCCCAACTGTCAAAATAATGTCTATTAAAAAGAAAAAACCAACCACGAAGTTTTTACTAAAAAAAAATTCATAGAAGTTTTAATGATTCATGCAAATATTTCTAAAAAGAAGCTACTAATTTGTTTCAATATCAGATTTAATGATTTGATTCAATGAATTAGGTTAGGTTTCATTTCATTTCATCTCATTAAATTTCATGTCAATAAAAAAATTCTACTGAAGACTTGGCTGTATGGGCATAGTTCCCTTTGCCTACCCAGAATGGGTGAAGAAAACAAAAAAAAAATCTCTGCAATACTCTGTATTCTTTTACGGTTGGCGCCATTTTCCAAAAATGTTCGCTGCGAGTTTAGTTTGTGTTTTTATTATTTTTTTATCAAATTGCTTCATTTTTTCGCAACTGTATTAAAAATAGTTGTTCAGTACACGTGCGGAACCGTCATTGCAACTTGTTCCGACTGTCATCCCTCGCCTTCGGCTCGGGTAGACATTTGTCGGAACTCTTTGCAATGACAGGCTTTCCGCACTTGTAGCGAAATATACTATTGTCACACCGCCCATCTATTCATCTGCATAGGACTCTCCTAAACGCCACTCAATAAATAGATGGTATTCGAATTCACTGCAGTGCAGATTATCGTGATCATATTTTATCGAGACTTTATTATTTCATATTCGTACCAATAAAAGTTTATTGTTGATGCTAATAGCTGAATCTAATAATGGATATCTATTCCCCATGCAAGCTCATACCAAACTAATTTTCACGCTATAAAATTTAACAGCTTATTGTTACGAGTCTCGCAGCGAAGCACCTTGGATATGTTATTGGCTGGTAGTTTAAAACGAAAATTATATCCTTTGTTCATTTGAACCACCACAGTTGTAAGTTGTATCACCATCATCACAACCCTTTCTTTGTCCCACTGTTGGGCACGGGTCTCCTCTCAGAATGGGAGGGATCAGACCTTAGTCCACCACGAAGTCCAGAACATTATGAATATTTATGAAGAACTCTCAGGCCTAAAACGTGCGAGCCATTGGGCTATGGACGCTACACAATACGAGTATGAATGTGTAATTCCTTGCCCATCAGTGGGATTTATAAGGGTTGATTCATCTACGATTATACTACCACTTGAGCTGTATTAATATTTGCGATCATAATAGGATTATAGGAATATGTATTTACACACAATACGAACATAAATTAATGAACTCAGTTATCATTGACTAATGATGAATTTAATTCCCCAGGCGCATTTCATAATACTGAAAATAATATTTGTTAATTCGAATAACGCAATGTGGAAACCTAGTTCAGAGTACACAGACGAACTCCAGCTTATAAAACTGTAACTTAATGTGTTAATAATAATGTGTTAAAAATAATAATTTTGTTTCCCCATTTTTTACAGATTATGGTTTGTAAAAAAACTGTGCCAAGTTTCATTACAAACAATTTAATTGATTTTCAAATTAACCGCGGTGGCTCAGTTGGTTAGAGCGCTTCAAGAACCGATGGGAAGGTCGTGGGTTCAAATCCCACCTGCGGAGAACTTTTCAAGGTATTAATTTGAATTCGATCGCAAAACGCAAGTCAGTCCAAAAATATCATATTTAAATGAGTTAATACACTTTGTTTCTTACAAACATAATAATTATAGGACCATAATTTAACAGATATAAGATACTCTCTCTCTACTACTTACTTTAAAAAAATTAAGATCAAAGAAAAACCTAAACTTTTTGATCATAAAAGGTAAACGCAACATTAACTGTCTCGAGCTTTAAAAGCTTTTTATGAAAAATTTGTCAACAAGCCAAGTACCTACTACTTAGCTAGGAACTCAAAAAGATCTTAGCACCTACACAGAAAGCGGCGGACACTTAGTTGCTAGGCTTTTATATTTGATATAGTAGACTCAAAGAAATGAAGCATCGATCGTGCATGACCGATCGAATTAAGCAATGTCGGGGGCGGTCGGTATGTGGATTTTAACACGCTTTTATTAGCTTGGTAGGTATATATTATGTATGTATGTTCCACTTCAAAATTACACCACTTAATTTGAAACGTTCCACTGTTATAAACATTTTTTTTTAATAATCTACATTTTAGTTGGTATGAAAAAACCGTGTCTTTTGATGTTTTATTTTATTTTGTATTGTATTGTATTGATTTATTGACAAATTATCTTTTGTATTAACGTTACAGGTAATTTCGCTAGCGTAGTTATAAAAAAATATGTATATTGATAAAAACATAGTAATGGGTGAATCGCTTTTTTAAAATATGTGCGTGCATGCTTTAAAAACTGTCAGCTACTGTAACGTTTTGGGAAAATTTTGTGAGAATCATGCATGCCTACCCGCGAGCTCTACAAAATATTTTCAAAGTCGAGTGAGAGCCGAATTCGATAGCTGGGCTGTCACCACTACCCCAAATTTACTGCTTTCCAATTATTATTATTTTTATATTATAGACGGACAAACAGACATACGGGCCACCTGATGGTAAGTGGTCACCGTCGTCTATGGACACGTGCAACACCAGGGGTATCACAGGTGCGGTGTCTGCCTTGAAGGAAACGTTTCACACTCTTTTTGAAGCGCTCCATGTCGTAGCTCGAAAATATACATAAATATAATTAAATAAACTGTATTACTGAGATGCAGGAACGAATGAAAGCTAAGCAAAATCAACAACACAAAGAAAAACTCAGAGGCAAGGTTTAGCTACCGAACAAACAGCGACTGTCGTATCCAGCTGGACGTCCGATCAATACAGATACCTAAAGCCTTTAAACTGTTAGGTACATGTAACAAATTAAGTTATTTCGGTGTGGACCAATAATTTGCGGGTCAGCGGTCAAGTTACCCGCCCAACCGCAGCGCGGCTGTTTCAATAATCGTTTGTCTAGGTTTTAACCAAGCTACGGTACGGTGAAATCAATGCACCGGTTTTAATCGCGATTTTATTCCTGATACCGATATAGATTTCGCTAAGCGAGTTATTTCATGGCAGCGTCCGTGAAATTTTGCCACTAACGGTCACCACACAAACCCCTTCTGCGCCCTTCGTTGCTTAACTCTTTCGATCACATTGAATCGACGCGAGATATTGGGATGACGCCATAACTGTCCCATGCGTTGTTCTAATTTTCATAATTTTACTACAGATCCAACACTGAGCCAATAAAACAAATCGCTAATAGTTTACGTTATAATAAAACTAGTAGACGCCCGCAGCTTCGCTCGCGTGGAATAAGACCCATTAACGACGTCTGCCCGCATTCGGGTTGCCCACATGACTTCAAAAACGACAAAGTTTCATACTAACTTTGCACCCCCGTTTTACCCCCTTATGGGATGAATTTTCAAAAATTCTTAATGCTCTCCTACGTTAAAAAAGGAACCCCTGTGCAAAATTTCAAGTTTCTTACCCTTATAGTTTAGGCCCTGCGTTGATATGTCAGTCAGTTAGTCAGTTTCTCCTTTTATATTTATTATAGATTTAATCATCGTCCCAAACCTGCCCTATAACTAAGATAATACAAAAGAAAAAAACGCCTTGCCAAATCCGCAGACCCACGTCAACCACACGGACGCGAGACACCGGCCCCATTATCTTATTTCGCTCCGCGCTGCATCCGCGGACCGGCACGGTTCTAATAATTTGCTCCTTAGGGACCTTATTGTCTCGAATAATATTCACAACTCAGCGAAAAAATGCAAGGTTTGTTTCGTTAAAATATCCACAACCCTTTGTTTGCCCCACTTTGAGGGATTTGGCCTTAGTCCACCACGCTGGCCAAGTGCGGATTGGCAGACTTCACATGCCTTCGAGATTATGAAGAACTCTCAGGCATGCAGGTTTCCTCAGATGTGTTCTTGTCCGTTACAGCAAGTGACAAGTTGATGTTGTCCTTCACCGTTACAGCGACATTTAATTTCTTAAATCACACATAACTTAGAAAAGTCATTGGTGCGTGCCGCTTGGGTTTGAACCCGGACCGCTCGAGTGAGAGGCGAGTTCGATAGCCACTGGGCTGTCACCGCTTATTAGTTAGTTAAAACATAAGATATTATTAAATTAGGTCCAATTTTTATGTTCGACGAACAATATTGCCAGAACTAAAGGCGAAAACTAACAACATATTTCAAGGACTGGCGACTGATTTATCGAAAAATTCTTCGAAATCGGTCCAGTAGCTTCATAAGAAATTGCGGTCGTGTATACAATAGTCAACATCTCGTCTATATCTCCATCCCCAGAGAAAAAGGCTTTCTAGGCTACCTACAGAATGGCGGGTATAAGATATTTAGTGAAAAAGCTGTAACCGTTAACTATTTTATAAATAAATATACACTAAGTTGTTCTTCCTCCCACATTTATCTCGGACGAACACTCGAGTCGGAATCTTTGACTTCTGTTGCTTTGAACTTATCCTCATTTGTCATATTTTTGTGATTAAAATCATGAAATATGTAATAGTTAACGCTACTATCTATCAGCTGGTTTCCATAATCATCTAAAATCTACAAGAGACATAGAATATGACCAAATTAGCCTTTGACAGATATTTTATTGAAACCAGACGTAATGGCTGTAGTACATTGTAACTGTGACGAACATTCAGCAAGACTAGCAGCAAACTTATAAGAGTTTCGTTCAGTGTCAGACACATATGCGTCGGTACGAGATTTAAGACGGCCTCTAGAAAAGTGTAACCGGAACACAATTGGTAGTTACTATGTACAAAACAAAACAGTAAGTAGTTACTTAACTATTTAGTTGTGCTGTGGTAGAAAATACACTTTTATGGGCACTGTTACAGATAAAAGTTTCAAAATTGCAGTAAAATTTTATCGACCTTGTATAACTGAATACGAGCAACTAAGCAGAGGCAGGAAACCTGCATGCCAGAGAACTCTCAGGCATGCAGGTTTCCTCACAATGTTTCCTTCACCGTAACAGCAGGTGGTATTTAATTTCTTGAATCGCACAACTTATAAGTTATTGGTGCGTGCCGCGCGATTTGAATCCAAACTTCTTGATTGAGAGGCTAGTTCGATAGCCACTGGGCTGTCCTATCCGCTTACAAAAAGTGCGTTACGGCACAATTTGATGCAATTTTTTGTATTTTCTAATGCGCTCAGGTTCACAGTTTTCGCGTCAAAATTAAGCGTCCTCTGTTTTTCCATTATCCGGTCAGATCCAAGGAAACGGCGCTTTTATTTGCTGAATAGTGAATGTCGGGCACTTACCAGCTCGCTTCGAGAGTAATGCGGACATTCTCCCGCTGAGGCTGTGATGGGGCGGATGTTAATCGCCATTAGGCCTACATAATATCGCAATTAAAAATTTAAAAAATAGTGAAAAATTGTGTATAATTAATTTAAGCTCTGAGTCACATAATAGCGATGCGGTAGATCTGTAATAGCGGCTTCCCAAGGTCCGCTATTCTGCAGATAATCACGGACAGCCGACGTCGGCCGGATGGACGCACCGTTTACGAACTTGCCTACGCTTTTATACACGACTCTCTTTCCACGGTGTGTAGTGAGCAAGAATCTGCGACCGTCCGCAATATCGCACGCACTGTCGGAGTAGAAAATACGACAAGTCCGATGGTTTGGATTGTAAACTCCAGGGTCAGATGGCCGTGTGTGAGAATGTCCAAGATATCTATTATTATTTATTATAAAGACTCAGTTAAACATATGGATAGGTATATACAATATTACACATTTTAAAAATAAAGAATTTATGTAGTTAATATTACCAAGGAAGGACTGGAATATTCCGAAATTGTCTCCCTCTACATACGTCTGATACGTTAGTATCTCAACTTAGTTTGTTTCAGGACTGATAATCTAATTAAATTAATCTATATATATAAAAATGTTATGTTGGTTTGTGTACGCTTCAAAAACTCAAAAAGTTCTGCACCGATCGAGCTGAAATTTTAGCATGATATATAATCCGCATCAAGGATTGTTTTTATATAAATTTTGTATCAGTCACATATCCGCGAAAAATATTGTATATCCACAAGTATTGCAAAATTAAACTTATATGACATGTATTCTTTGTTTTGTTTCTCATTTCGCAACCATTCAATCACAATGTGCCACAGCGAAGCGTGGCAGGGTACAGCTAGTATTTTAATAAATATTTTCTAGGCAGTGTTTTAAACTATATTAATCTGTATACTGAGAGTCCGATTGCCTAGCTGTCGCCTGAAGTATTTAAACGTATAATGTTTAAACAGCAGCTTAGGGAACAGCGGACTCAGCTCAGCCGGGCTGAGAATTGCTGAGAATTGCTGAGCTGCAGTCCTCTGAGCAGCTGGATTAAGGAATGATGCGCACGTTTAAATTAATTCCCTTTTATTTGTTTACTAGCTTTTACCCGCGGCTCCGCCCGCGGAACTAAATATCTAGCAAATAACAAAACATCGATATCTTCCCATGGGGATGTTTTACCGCGGTAAAAAGTAGCCTACGTCACTCTCCACCCTCCTCACTATCTCCACACACAAAAACCATACCATATAATAGCTTCGTTGCGACGGCAAAACCGGACAAACAAACAAACACACTTTCACATTTATAATATTAGTATGGATGTTTCTTTGTTTATTTTGATAACATTTTTTAAGAGGAACTTAACGTAGTCAAAATCAGCCGTTTTTCTACTGTTTTTGAGATACAGAGATTAAAGATAATTTAATTTTCTGGATAACGGTAAAAAACATACATATTAAAAAGCGACTCATAAATGACGCTTACTGTATAACATTTAAAATTCATGTGAGGTGGAGTTAGAGGAAGACTGTCATACGGTGCAAGAGTTTTTGATTTGGTGCTATACTATCAAATACAATAAGTACCTACACATTTTATTATTTTACTGTTGTATAATTAATTGTATCAGGCGTTACTTTGCGGAACTCCATTATTACACACCAAAAATTAATCTACTAAGGCATCCTCTTGCCCTGAGGATGCCTTGTTTTGGGGCGAAACACGTGTTGGTGTGAGTGTGTTAGTGTGTGTATTCATTAATCGAGTGTGCATGTTTTCCTGTGTGAGAGGTGCTGCGTGCATGAAGGTTATACATCACCATACATTTTTGTTCGCGGATTAGTTGCAAAGTAGATTAATTTTTGGTTTGTTTTTACTTTTGTAGATAACCGAACGTAGATTTTTCAATTTTTTATTTTTATTATTGAATTGTCATCAGTCCTTGTTATGTGTGCAAAGACCCTTTAACTTTTTCACGATTTTCAGCCCCTTCAAAATATCGGATTCGTTTGAAATTAATGAAATCACGTTCAAAGACTCCTTTACATACCTACATACATACTAAGCTAATAAAAGTGTGTTAAAAACTTTTATTTCACGGCAGGAATGCGATGGCAGCCATTCATGAATGATTTTGTGAATGCTCTTCTCAACGGTGACAAGACTAGCATTGAGCAAAGTGACTGTAATTGCTCAAATAAGGCTCCCGACACGCGTGCCGTTTGGGAATGTTTCGCGAGCACGTTGATCCTCGTATCCGTTTGATCCCGACTCAATATTAATTCACCCTCGCATTCCAAAGGTTTGTGCAATTATGTTTGCATATTGAGTTGTCTTTGAGCTAATGTATTATGATATTCATCATGCTGCATGATAAGTATAGTCAATCTATATATATAAAAGGAAGAGAAGGTGACTGACTGACTGACTGACTGACTGACTGACTGACTGACTGACTGACTGACTGACTGACTGACTGACTGACATATCAACGCAGGGCCTAAACTATAAGGGCTAGAAACTTGAAATTTTGCACAGGGGTTCCTTTTATAACGTAGGGGAGCACTAAGAAAGGATTTTTGAAAATTCACCCCCTAAGGGGGTAAAACGGGGGTGCAAAGTTAGTATGAAACTTTGCCGTTTTTGAAGTTAGTGATGTAGATGTCTAATTCCACGCGAGCGAAGCTGCGGGCGTCCACTAGTTAAAATCTAATTAGGTAAAACGAATTTGGAGTACGTGAGCTTAGAGACTAATGAGGTGTAGGTACCTACTCGTATATTGTCGAAATTAATATGGATATGATATTAAAATTCACACGTAGGTCCACAGTTTCGCCCGGGTCTCTCCCACAGTATTCTCTCTCTTTAGTTCATCGACTCTGAAGCCTTTGATGTGGCGTCCATAGCGCAAAGGCTCGCGTCGATTCAATGCGATCGAAAGCGTTAAGCAACGACGGGCGCGGTCGGTTAGTGGATGGGTGACCGCTAGTGGCAAAATTTCATGGACGCCGTGCTTTGGAGGGCACGTAAAGCCGTCGGTCCCGGATGTTTTCAATGATGGAAACAGTCGTTAAGCCTTGTCGAAGAGCAGCGTGGTGGAGTATGCTCTAGACCTCCCGCAGCTGCGTCTGTGGGGGAGACCCGAGCCCAGCAGTGGGACGTCTATGGGTTGCAGCGAAGAAGCCTTTGACAAGACTTAACAATTTCTTGCTATTATTATTTCCAAACCAAATCCGACGCCATACCCAATGCCACTTACTTCCATCGTCACCTATGATCTGCGCGAGTATTTTTTGTTAAAAATCTTATAAACACGATACTCGTTAACGAACTTCGCAACTACAGCTTACATCGATTACATTTTACATCAATATACATTTCAATTTAATATTGAGTACCTACGGTTGCTTACAATATCATATCATTCAAATCTCGAAACTTGCGAACTGTATTGGAATTGCAATCAGCTTAGTACCGCTTCCGAAGCAGTGTCGAACAAAGCGGTACACAGTGAAATCGGCTTGGTTTACAAACAGATATCGCTCTTCTAAACCTAATATTAAAATTACTTGTCTGCCACCAATGATCTATCAAGTAGACAAGTTATAATTTAAAAAAAGAACTCGCCTGCAAAAACAAAATATGGATTATTATATTGAAAAGACAAAGTTGCGCAGTAATTTACGAGTACCATAGACCATAGACGTCCTGCTGGGCACGGGTATTTTTGACAAATTTGACCTATGCGTACAATAAGTAAAAATCAATATATTTCTAGCAAAGTGCGTTCAATTCAGGTATCCAACTATATAATAATTTACCGTTACAAATAAAATCACTCGACGCCCGTAAGTTTAAGCTGCAGTTGAAAGCATGGCTTAAATAGTTTTTTAATTAATAATTAATGATTTTATGACTTCAATGAATATCTTCAATTTGACACAAGCTTTGAAATTAACCATGTAGGCAATAATAAATTAAAAATCTATCTTATATAAATAAGATTATGTTAACATTAATATATTATTTCTATGAAATTATTGTAATTTTTTTGGGAAAATCGTGTAGGTAATTGTAAATTGTATAAAATTATTGTAACTATAATTGTAATTAATTAATTGTAACTTAATTATTTCATAGAAAAATTGTATGCCCGCTGCGGGTAAACTGTACCTACAACTTATAAGAAATGTCACCTTGAAGAAGTGTAAACAGTTTTTGAGTAATAAATAATTGATTGCAAAAGAAATAAATCGTTATATATCATAAACTGATATTTAAAAAAAAATTAAAAATGATGAAAGGAACCAAAAAAATATATTTTTAAATGCCTATTCAACGATTTTTTGAAACGTGAGTGGAGCGTAACTTCACGCTGCTCTAGAGCTTGGCAGAGAGGTTGACCAATCAGATAATAGGAAATCTGATTTATCAAATATTATTAAGAGTAAATAACAATTTAATTATTGTGTGATTTAAAACGACAAAAGTTTAAATGATGTGAATAACGAGTAGGTAATCATCAAAATTATGTTTCACGTTGCAAAATGTTAACGAGCCTCTTGTTTTACCAGTAGCGAATGAATTACTTAAGGTTACATTACTTTTGTTCCTTTTATGTTAGGCACAATTTTTAAGTTTAAATAAATTAATAAAAATCCGATACAGAATCCTACAGTAAAGTTAAAATATTTATAGACTTAAACAGCTCTTATCGCGTGTATACTTTTTGTAGGCCGAATATACTTCTTATGGCTCGTTTTTGTAAAATAAAAATGGCGTCAAAAGAAATTTTCAAATTCCTCAGCGATCTCTTGATCGGAAGTGATAGGACTTCTGTCAGCATCACGAATTAACTTATTATGAGAAAAGCTTGATTCGCCCATATCTGAGTTGATTAGATTCCAGACCGCTTTAATTTTTATTGTCTGAAGGATTAATTTCACGGCAATATTTAGCATTCAAGCATAAACAAACATATAAATATTGTTGGAATTGATTTTTAAAAGTAAAATTGCAAAGGCTTTCGGGCGGGAATTGGGTTGAGAAATAACCCCTTCGCAATCTGATTGGAGAGATATGATGTAATGCGTTTCAAGCCTATTCAGTGTTTGTAAAAAGCGACCCGTGCCTAGTACTGGGTTAGTTGGGATTTCAATGTGTTTTAACCAGAAATAAACTGTAATAGCCTCATTCATTACTTTCTTATTTATCTTTTACCTTTTCCTAATGAGACCAATGTCTAACTGACCCAAATTCATTTCCGTTTTAATTTGCAAATGGCGGGAGTTTTAATTTGTTGAAGATTAACGGACGATGCTAAGGTTTATGAGTTCATTAAATAAAATTATTTGACACCTTCCACCCTCGTATTATACGGATGTTGGCAGTGTGGATCGACATAAAGATTACCTACAGGTAATTTTTTCTTTAACAGGCAGTTTTGCATGATATTTTCACATAAATAAGGTTTTTGTGTTTACAATTTTTCACTTTTATAGGCTACAGATCCTCTATCTCAATGATACCTATTTGAAAACGATATTACCAGTTTAGTCACTAGTATACATATTTAAACGGGTTGAAATTGCATGAACAATCCCAATCTTATGAAAGACTAGTGGACGCCCGCAGCTTCGCTCGCGTAGAATTAGACCCATTAACGACGTCTACCCGTCTAACGACTTCAAAATCGGCAAAGTTTCATATTAACTTTGCACCACCGTTTTACCCCCTTAGGGGGTGAATTTTCAAAAATCCTTTCTTAGTGCTCCCCTACGTTATAAAAGGAACCCCTGTGCAAAATTTCAAGTTTCTAGCCCTTATAGTTTAGGCCCTGCGTTGATATGTCAGTCAGTCAGTCAGTCAGTCAGTCAGTCAGTCAGTCAGTCAGTCAGTCAGTCACCTTCTCCTTTTATATATATAGATTTTAATTTTAGTACAAACAAGACTGTCTCAAACAGTACTTACCATAGAGTCCTAACTGTCATAGGTACCAACGAATTGACCAGCTAACGTAATGACCAACGAATGTTCATGTTCATACATCATCATTATCATCATCAGTTTTTAGTGGTCCACTGCTGGAAGTAGGCCTCTCCTAAGCGACGCCACTCCGACCGGTCCTGTGCCTTCTGACTCCAGTGGTCCCGCTGCCGTCTTCAGCTCGTCTATATAACTATTTAACATCATCTAACTGTACTGACCATCCCAGTCCCTTATATCCACTGTTCAGAGTCTGTCACAGTTGTCATGGGCGACAGTGGATTGGAGTACACACTTTTCAGCATAAATTACATAAAATAGAGTAACAAAGGAAGTAAATGGTACAAGGGTAGGTACTACTTATTAAAAGCTTTTATTTAACTTCACTCGTATGTATTCATTCATGTATGTATGTCCTGGAATCTTGCAATCAATATTTCTCCCACTTCCACTAAAGCTATCGAGCTGAAATTTGGCATACATATTTAGTTCCGATGACAATGCATGAAAATAAAAAAAAAGTTTTAAAAAGCTTTTTTAAAAAAAAAAAATTTAACGGTATACTAATTTCTTATTAAATTTGTTTCAGTAGAATTTTTTTTAAATTTTTCTTTTTGCTTTTTTATTTTATTGAAACAAAACTGCACTAAAATTTTGCGGTAAACAATGTATTTTATGTCGAAATAACACTGGCAACGGCCGTTCACGAACGGGGAATAAGAATATAAGAAAAAAAAAAACCGATAGGGTCGACCGTGGAAAATAAACTCGTAAATCATGTGTGCCTAAACCTAAACATGTCCAGTTGACAAAAAGGGTGATTCCTGCGAATTTATGGCCACCTCCTCCTGGTTAAGTGGAGGGCACACGCGATCCCATTTCTCTTTTAATATCGCTTTTCTATATGTTCACTATTTTTTTTTCCCGTCGTTTTGTAAATAATAATTCCTTGGCTGTTTGGCCACCTAACACCTACTGAACACATTTGCTTACATTTTTAGTTATCAAGGTTGCAACGAACTCTAAATAATTATTATATCTAAACAATTTTTATAATATTTATTTTATTTATTTATTATGTTGATTTATTTATTTATTAATTTTAGTTATTTTAACAACATATTACAAATTATTTTATGAATTAATTACTATTTAATGGTGTTGTGTAGGTACCTACTTCAGTGAAAATATCACTTATAAGGAAGCATAACTTACATAGAACATATTATGTAGTAGGTATGTTAATTTCTGTCATGTTTCAGTCTATACTAGATACCATAGATTCTTAAACTGAAACCTCTATTTAAACTGTAATACAGCCTGTACTCAAAATTATTCATTCAAAACTGTAATACCCCCGCTGTTCATACCACCACTGCGGCCAATGTACGGCGAGCCTTAGCAACCGTTCAGATACACAATGGGATGGATGTATCACGCGCGATAATGTCTTGACGGCACTTGGGACCGCCTTGACACGGAATCTTACGTTCACCGCTGTAGGACCAGCCGTTATTGATAGAATTTAGGAGAAAATCCAGTGGCTTGCTATAGTGCATGATCGATGGAGCTAAGCAACGTCGGGTGAAGCCGGTATTTTTTTAAGATTATAGCCTAGCGAACAAGGTGAAGTTGAAGGTAGCGTCCATAGCCCAATGGCTCGCGTCGATTCAATGTGATCGAAAGAGTTAAGCAACGACGGGCGCGGCCGGTTTGTTGATGGGTGACCGCTAGTGACAAAATTTCATGGACGCTACCGTGCTTCGGAGGGCACGTAAAGCCGTCAGTCCCGGTTGTTTTCAATGCTGGAGACAGTCGTTAAGCCTTGTCGAAGACCTTCGGGTGGATTGAGAACATTTGACACTGGGTTGGCCACTAACCCCTCCATCAATCCTTACGTGCCCGCCGAAACTCGTCCACAAACCGACCGCGCCCGTCGTTGCTTAACTCTTTCGATCACATTGAATCAGACGCTACCAGCCAGCCAGGCTACAAAGAGGAATATTGTTAGGGCAAGAAGACAAGGACCCAATATAGGGATGGTAAGTAATACTCAGATCCCGCGTTCACTACAACCATTGTAAACATGCCTTTACTATCACGAAAATTCGTGTTAACTCTTCAAAATTCTCAACAATTAGCTCAAAGCTCAAAGCTTGTTGTTAATTAAATAATTCAAACATCTGCGTTGTTCCGCTCTGAAATTATCATTGTCTGCTATTTTTGTATGCAGCGATGTTCTTCTAATTAAGAAAATATGCGAGGCGATGCTCCTGTTAGCAGAAGAATGTGTTCTTTGTATTGTACGGTTTCGGGAATATTAAACGTGAAATTAAAATGCTTACAAAAACATACAAATTAGGTGGTTTTCACACTGTGGTGTTTCTAGCGTTTTTGTTAAGCAGTTTCACTGGAAGCTGCTTAGCAAAAACAAAAAAGCAGTTGGACTTATCTATGGGACCCTTAAACTATAAATGGTTTATGGTTTAAGATTTTTATTTCTTAATAAGAGTTACAACTCACTTAGCTTAAGAAATAACAAAAATATTTTAATCTAGTAGATAATTACATCTAGTACAAGAGCATACGAAGTGGCATATAGGATTACTAAAAAGGTAAAATTGATAATACATTATGGTGGGTAATTAAAAAGAAAAATAATAAAACAATGTTAGCAGCGTCACTTACAAAATACAACAAGTATTTAGGTAGGAGTACAAAATTTAAAATAGGTGCCCTATTAAGTATCAGTTTTGATAGCGACTCATAGATACTGTTGAATAGAGACTACATACATACTTTTGGCCTATTATGAAATTGCAGATAAGACTTATTTTGATTGTTTAATGCCTTTTTTTTTTTTTTTTTTCTCGCTGGGAAATGCATTTACGCATCCTGCCTGGTTTTATAAGAACACAGACAGGTATGTGGGACTCGCTGAGACCAGAATACCCACTAAAACCCAGCGGCACCATCAGCGCTTAAGATGAAGCGTCACGGGATCGCTTGCGCATTACTACCGTGACTGATTGTTTAATGCCTTGAAAAATCCTTCAGGATGTGAAACTTGAGTACTCTTTTGAATAGTACAGGTGATTGTATTTGTTTTATGTTATTCGGCAATTGGTTGTAGATTTGTGCACCCTCATAAACAAAGTTCCTTTTCCCATAATTAGTGCGTGGCGGTCTTAAGTGGAGGTTGTTACTTTGTCGGGTTGTACGTTTGGATATGCACCCCCTCTTTGTAAATGATATGTTTGAGTGAATTTTACTTTGTAATATTTTTTGAATTAATAAACAGGTTTTGTATTTATAGGTTTGGAGAATTGTCATCAATTTAGTTTCTTGGGAAACTTTTTCCGTGGGTGTTAAATAGTTATAATGAAAAAGTACTTTTATTATTTTATTTTGCAAAATTTGTAAAATAAAATAATAAAAGTACTTTACGTAAATAATAATAAATAACCCCAAGTAACTTTCTTTTAACAAAATTAAAGTGATGCGAAATGGATATCATCATTGCCAATCCTGTCCCGTAGAGAAATACCAAGCATAGCACTCTCCATAGCGCGCTGAGCGACTATGAGCTTGCGGATCAGACCGACTGTAAAGGACTACGTCTCGGATCCATATGTTAACACTGGCAACACACACTGCTCGAACACTATCGTCTTCAGGCACAGAGGGATTTTCGATGAGAAGATGTGTCGTAACTTCCCGAAGTAAGTAAGTACATACATTTAATTCCATGGAAATAGGTTAGACAAAAATTTTCCATAATCGCTAAGCATTCGCGATCACATATTTTAGTTAATAGAATAAATGGTATCTGCAATTAACTGTTATTTATTGACAATTTATAATCGCCACATTAATTATAACCTAACGATGTTCACAATATGACATAATACTGCATTTGGAGCTTAGTCCTAAGTCGCATCGATTAGTCGCTCACGTGTTTATAGCCTTACACCAAGTGCATACGACTTAAAGAAGCAAAATGTTATTTTTTGGCACTGCAATTATCTGTTATAATTAGCTATTTTAAATTAAGATCCCTCATACTTGTATGCTATGCTTTAAAACGAGAATATTCGACTTGAAAACGGCCATTCCATGTAGCGTAATGCTTGTTGTACGGTTTTATCTTCACAATTTGTGCGAGTACCATTTTGAGTGTAAGTGGATAAGATAAAGTGCCCATTTTTGTATACAAAGCGTAACAAGGATGTCTTTTACTCTAATAAGATCGAGCGATATTTTTTTATTGGGTCAGGTTGTGATGTTTAATTTTACTTATTTTAATTATAGCAAGAAAAAAGTTTATTTCGCACATATGCAAGATAAAAGGAGTCACAAACATAGAATGAAATTTTAAAACATTATGTTTACTGCAGTGGAACATGCAAAAAACGCAACGCACTCAACTTTGCTACGTCATTGCCGAAACGCTGGTGTTCAGTGTGTCCGTTTCATGATTTCCCCACTGCTGATGGGGAAAGTGATCCAAACCGTATTGCCAAAATTTTTAAGGATACCGATAGGAAATAATGAAAATTGGTGTCTCCTGAAGAGGAGTGGCACTGACAGCGACTTACCGGCCGTAGAAGCTTACTAAATGGTGGAAGAACGCGCACATCTCTGGCCACTGCACCAGGCATGAAGCTCCATCCTTGCACTCAATCCACTACACTATTTAAGCACTCCATGCACGCTTTCCGAGCGTATGCCCTTCAATTAGCTTGCCGAAACCGAAATAAAACCACTGCAGACGCGTGCCCGAATGAACCCCGTTGCGCCGCTAGCTTTCGACTCACGACATACTATTTGAGGGTATGCGGCGACATTTCGCACGGTAAAAAAAATAATGTGCACATACCCTACCTAAAACCTACTACGCAACTACGAGTATACCAAACATTGTCAATGGAACGTATGTCGTCAGGCAAGTTGTTAAATTAGGCTCTGCGCAAACGGGCCACCGACCACAGCCACCGGTGGCCAGCGACAGCCACTTAACATAAACTTTTTCATATTTTGTATAGACGCGCCGCACACGTGTAGCCGGTGGCGGCCACTCGCTCCGCGACGCGCCACTAGTGGTCGCTACGGGCCACACAAAACGCCGACACCCGCCACTGTCGAACTGCTCCACGCAGTTATATATTATATCAAGGGACCGGCGATACTATGTCGTACTAACCGGATGACGTACAAAACGGATTATTTCTTAAGTACATACATAATACATATGTATGTATGTACTTAAGAAATATTCCATGTACTTAACTTACGAATACATATTTATTATAATTGGGAAAGTTTGATTTTCTTATTTAGGTAAATAAAACAACATTTTGTAGGAATCACATAAAGCTTCATTTTAATGGTTCTTAAAACACCTTACACGTTTGCATTTCAAAACATTAGCACTAAACTAGATCTTATATTTATTCTTCTTTATTGTTGAAATTGTAGAATGAGATACGCCAAACTCCTTTGCGATGGTTGCATTTGATTCACCGGCTTCTAATCGGAATAATATTGCACTTTTTTCTTCAATTGTAAAACACTTTCGCTTCACAGAACTCATTTTGTCGAGCTTTAAGAACTTGTCATAACAAGTGACAAACACTAACTATGATTTACGCACGCCACTAAGGATGCACGCGGGGCGGGGTGAAGTTGGGGCGCCGAGGTATTGGTGCGTAGGTTGTGTAAACAAAACATTGCGCGTCGTTTTAACCGGACGTATTATCATAAAAAATGGTCGCTATAAGCAGTTGGTCGCTTAAACCGGAGTCGCACTAAACGGTTACATTTTCTCAGTACCTAACTATGAAACCTAACTTGAGTAAACATTATCGTCGTTAAAAGCGGTTAGTCGTTATAAGCGAAGTCGTTATATGTGGATTCTACTGTATATAGTATTTGTAAAAATAAAAATTTAACACGACTTTATTTTACATATATAGATTATAACAATAGTTTCGTTTACGCCTAGTAATATTATATAGCCTATGTCACTCAAGATGCAGCTTTCTAATGGTGAAAGAATTTTTGAAATCGGTCCAGTAGTTTTGGCAGCGCACGCCAGAATAACTCGCAGATGGTAGATTTTTTCATACTTACCTACTTGACACTTATCGTCATATTTTGGACAATTCACACAATATCTTTATTAGCCTGTGTGTTATTCTGATGTATAAGCTATATTATTGTAAAGTTTCATTTTAATCCATTCAGTACTTTTTACGTGAAAAAGTAACACACATCCATCCATACATACATACTTACAAACTTTCCCCTTTATAATATTAGTAGGATAGGATTAGTAAGGATTATACCTTATCGCTGCGACCCATAGACGTCCCACTGTTGGGCACGGGTCTCCTCTCAGAATGGGAGGGATTAGGCCTTAGTCCACCGCGCTGGCCAAGTGCGGATTGGCAGACTTCACATACCTTCGAGAACGTTATGATGAACTCTCAGGCATGCAGGTTTCCTCACGATGTGTCCTTCACCGTTATAGCAAGTGACATTTAATTTCTTAAAACGCACATAACTTAGAAAAGTCATTGGTGCGTGCCACTGGGGTTTGAACCCGGACCGCTCGAGTGAGAGGCGAGTTCGATAGCCGCTGGGCTGTCACCGCTTATACCTTATCAATAGCCTAAAATTTAAGTTTTATGCTTCTAGTTCTGAAAATGACAATACTTTCATACAACCTTTCATCTCCCTTTTCAACCCATTACAACACTTTTTTCCAATTAAAAAGTGTCTATGTCCTTTGTCAGGCACCAGACTGTGTACCAAATTTCATTTAAATCGGTTCAGTAGTTTTGGCGTGAAAGCGAAACAGACAGACAGACAGACAGACAGACAGACAGACACTTCAAAACCAAACGACCAATTTTAATCATTCAAAGACCAAATATTATCTACATAAACTGTAAGTGTAGTCCAAAAAAAATTCAAGATAAAAAAATGGTTGTTGTGCCTCACTCGACATAGATAGGTATAGTGTGTCGCGGGCATTTTTATAGATATTTATAAGATCTACAATTAATTAGAACATTTTATGGTTCTATCTTTTATAGTTTAGGCAGCGTACGCAAAATAAGTAACTTTTCTGGTTGATTTTTTACACCTTGTGTCCGAAAAACCCAAATATCTTACGGAACCCTATTTTTTTCCAAAATAAAATTTAGCCTATATCACCCGGGTATAGTGTAGCTTTCCAACAGTGAAAGAATTTTTCAAATCGGTTCAGTAGTTTTGAAGCCTATTCGATGCAAACAAACAAACAAACAATCAAATCTTTCCTCTTTATAATATTAGTATAGATTATTTATTTATTTCAATGCATTAACAAAAGCGCGAGCACACTTCCCGCGTCGGAGTCCATCGTTGGAGCGGACGGGTTATAAAATGTGGCGACTTCCGAACACCGGTGGCTGTCGCTCGCTTCTGACACGGTGGCGGTAGCGCGCGACAGCCACCGGTGGCTGTGGTCGGTGGCCCGTTTGCGCAGAGCCTTATTAGTCGCACTTTGAATTTGGACCAGTGTTACAAATTTTTAATTATGATATACATACTTAGTACGGCTAAGTATATCAAACTTTAATATATCAAGCTTAACTTATTTTTATGTATACTTTCGTCAGGGCACATTATCTGGCATTGTTAAAAAGTTTAGGATACTGCTTAACGAATTTGCAAGCCTCCATCTATACTAATATTATAAAGGGAAACATTTTGTTTGTAATGTTTTCACACAAAAACTACTGGACCGATTTCAAAAATTCTTTCACCATTAGAAGCTGCATCTTCACTGAGTGACATAGGCTATATAATATTACTAGGTGTAAACGAAACTATTGTTATGTCTAATTCCACGCGACCGAAGCTGCGGGCGTCCACTAGTAATAATAATAAAATATTAGTTAAATTTAAGTCATAAATTTATCTATGGCAAACCCTTACCAATGAGCATTTTCTTCAAGAATATGAAATAAAGTACGTCCCATGTTTGCCTAAAGCTCTTAATAACACAATACACTTACTGGGGTTGACTGGGGTCACAAATCAGTTGCCAGATTTGCTCGCGAAACAAAACAGTGCTCCGTGGAAGAGTAAAAACATCATGTAAATGCAAAATTGCCTATTTCAGGCTCGCGCTATCTGATGCCGCGTCACGTCGCCCAGGGCTGCGAGCTGGCAGTGCGGCCTTTACACACGCAGTTTTGTCAACCCTGGAAAAAACATGTTATGTATTGCCCAGTGTCTGTGAATATAAAAACGAAATCTCAGAATAAGTACAAAAAAACTGCTTGATCAACGCGCTCGAAAAATAAAGTCGCAAATACTACTCTTAATAAGAGTAGTGTTGTATTTCAATATTTTAATAAATTAATAATAAAAGATAGAGTTTTTCCTAAATAGAAACACGATCTCCTAGCTAGGTAGGCTTACGGTAGAATTTCGAAGGTTGACGGAGTAGTAGTGTATTGTCAGTTTTGGACATCAGACGCACATTTAGGTTTTTTCTGTATTCTGAGTTCGAAGTATACAAAAAACTCGAAGATTACTTACATGTCTGAAGCTAGTAATCAGCGTAAACCCAGGTAGTACAGTTAGAATACTTTATTAGAAGTGAAAATAATGGATTTGAAGTATGAACAGAAACGACAGAATTAAGGGTTGTAATCGTTTTCGATAACTTTACACATATTAAATTACACATCATAACTTCATTGTTTGTTCTGGGGTTGCCTACATATATCAAAATTAGTTTATAGGTGAGACAGCATGTGTAATGTCCTTAAACATAAAAGTCAGTATCGAACCCGGGCAATGCGAACATCGCAACAAGCAGCCTATATTCACTAAATTAAATAAATCACGCTATTGTTTATCAATAAGTGGAAAAAGACACTCATTTATCATTCAGTACGCTTGAATAATATACCCTAAATTAATTCATTCACATCAGGACCCACTGTCCTGTATCTATCTGCCTTAGAGATCAACGAATAGCAAGTATAGATAAAATAGACAAAGCTTATTAAGGCCTTTCCAAAATCCGTTCTGTCTCTGCTTATAAATAAGCAATGTGTCTACGCTTAGATTAAATTACGATAGGTTCCCATGATATTGTGATTTAGTAGACACTCTAGACTAGTGGAAGTTATGTTTAAATTGAATATTGATTTTCAGAACAATAGAACAACAACGGCGACACATGCCTCGAGTCGAAGGGGTTTGGGTTCAAATACAAATGGAACTCACTAATTACTTTTTAAAGTTATAGTACAGTCATTGTGTATTTTGACTTGGAAAGCTTTCCGGGAGTTTTGAAAATTGGCAGTTTTATAGATTTTGACGTGCTCTTACCAAATTTCAACTTTGCCACCGCGTGGTTGCAGCCAGGGAATATAAATAACTACATTATACCGGAATATTTAGTCAGTAGAATAAAACATCGTACCACCCGCAAAAAAAATTAGTGGTCCTATTAAAAATATCTAAAAAAATAATGTTTTTTGATATGAATCGGAGTCCATGATACGAATTCGCAGGGGTATATGCGTTTTCTCGCTCTCGAAAGCCTGAGGTAAGACGAAGTTCCCTTCGTAAGCCAAATTACTTTTAGGATTTACATCGTCTCGTGCCGGAACGTCGGAAATTAAAATATTCCCCTTGAATCGTTCTTTGGTGAAAATTTTGTTTATTAATAATATTTAGAATTAAATTTAACGAAGTTAAGATGTTGACTGATTCCAACTTCGTCATAATCCCATTGTGTACAGTTCAAGACAGTAGAATGACCTTTATTAATAATACAAATAGAAATTGACTCCATTTGTCGAGACAAATAAACAGACACATCGAGTCGCCACACAGAGTAATAAAGTTAACTAAAATGAAATTATAGTTAACACATTATCTATGAAAAACAACAATTTTAACGAAATATGAACCTGAAAAATTGCTGTTATAGTTCACGGAAAAACACATACAAAGAAGAAAACGTAATTTAACAGCTGTACAAATATAATCTCCTTAGGTCTTAGACTGAAGGATGTACAAATTCTTAGCCACGAGTGCTCTCATATTATGTTCTTTACCATACCTATTTTCTTATATATTTTCTCCTAAGATGCGTTTAATATCACAATTTCTCGTACTATAATGTATTTAATTACTTTGTTATGTATGTATTGTTCTTTGTACATCTATACCCTCTCTCCTCTCTTAACGGGACGGATTAGGCCATAGCCCACCACGCTTGACAAATGAGGGTTGGCAGACTTCAGGTGCCTTCGAAAACACTATAGAACTCTCAAAGTAGTTCAAAGTAAAATTGCGTGCCGCTGTGTGTAGCGAATTGCTTACAACGCACTGAAAGCACATAACTGGGTAGAGTAACTGATTTAGATTTAAACCTCGAGCTTTAAGAATAAGAGGATAAAATCCTAACCAACATTCCATTTAGTATTTCTATGATGGTATTAAAGAAGCTCAAAAACAAACAATGAATGAGGACAGCAATCTGTTATCGAAATTTTCAAATAAAAGTTGAAAATTGCGCCTGAAATTGTGTCGCATGCGAACCTTATTATTAATATTGAACTGTATACATAAAGATTATGAATTAGAGCAGATATGCCACAGTTGTAGCATCCATAGCCCAGTGGCTCTCGTCGATTCAATGTGATCGAAAGAGTTAATCAACGACCGTCGCGGTTGTGGGTGACCGTTAGTGGCAAAACTTCATGGACGCTTCAAGACCTTCGGGTGACTAATTGACTAATTGTTTTACGATTGAAGTTTTTGTCACTAACGGGCAACCATCCAAAATCCGACCGCGCCCCATTTTGCTCAACTCAATCGATCGCCTTGGGCATTGAGTGCTTCATCCCAAGAAGTCACTGTGAAAAGGAATCATGGTTCTTTCTTACTGAAGTTTCTCTTCTTTACTTCTTCGCTTCTTTACTTTCTTACTTTACTCAAGAACCATCCTGCCACGCCATTTGTGTCTGACATATTACCCATTGCCACTATCCCAACCTTTATTTCCCATTTGCCACTTTCAACACAAAAATATTGTTTCAAAAGACAACGTAGCAAATATACATAATTATTACCTCTGCATATGGGTTATTCTATGATGCGGTTATGAATTTTTCATGGTGCGGTTCACGTGTTTTCTGCGGTAATGCAGTCGTTGTTTTTGGGAGTATCCGTTGGTATATTCTTTGTACTGTAGCTGCGTCGGACTCCACTTCGGATATATTTCATCAAGAATTTCATAATGTGATAAAAATAGATTTAATAATTATATCTACCGTAAAAAAATTTTTTTTTTTAAAAAAGCTTTTTAAAACTTTTTTTTATTTTCATGCATTGTCATCGGAACCAAATATGTGTGCCAAATTTCAGCTCGATAGCTTCAGTGGAAGTGGGTGAAATATTGATTGCAAGATTCCAGGACATACTTACATACGAGTGATGTTAAATAAAAGCTTTTAAAATGAAGATGAAACACAAACTGAGAAGCAATAGTTTTCAAAATACTAGAATAGTAGCAAAAATACAAAATAAATACTATACCGACTTTTGACCAACTCACTCCTTAACTATCCTTTTCCAAACAGGATGATTATGACTTCCACACACATACGGCTTGCACACTCTCCGTAGCAAATTAATTCCAACTTTATTATTTCTTCGCTGAATATTTTTCACACAGTCCGGCTCGAAGGACCAATGTTAATGCTGGATGATAAAAAAATAAATATTATGTTACTAAACTGCAATGTTAACTCGAACTATATATAGTGAGCAAGTACCTTTATTGCAAAGCAAAGATTATTAGAACCGTCGAGATAATTCAAATTGCTGTGCGTTTCTAGCAGTTGTCTACAGTTGGTATCAATACTGTTGGTCGTACCGGGCGAACCTACAATTCGCAACGGGTCGGTTCATCGGTGGTTATGAAGTTTTTAATTGCACTTCCCTTTTTCACTGTTTTCCGGCATCCCATGTTGCCCCGACGAGGACAATATTCACCAACATGCTGTGATTCAAATTTACTTGAAAATTCATGATGTTAACCATGCTAGTACCGCACTGTTTTTCTGGATAGATCTTTTAATTATAAGTACTTTTCCATTGCTGTATTGGCAAAAAAAATAATTAAGTATAGGTTAGAAAAGTGTACTTTAAAAAGAGATAATTATTTGTTACTCTTGCCCCAATGTGTTAATCTTATCCGTCCACACAATTTAAGTATCTTTTCTTTTTTCTTTAATAAAAAAATACTATTACAATTTATCTGTTACTATTATGGGGCAACTAATTAAAAAACATGAGGATAATTTTATATAAATCTTCTTTTTCTTTACTCTGTTCTCCTCTGTTCTTTTTCTGGTGCAATAAATTATATTGTATTGTATTGTATAATTTTTAAATCTACATTACACCTAACCAAACGAATGTTCAACAAAGGTTTACCAAAACCGTTTGCCAGCACTTTGAATATTTTTATTTTCATCCTTAGACAACATTTCAGCTCAAACTGAATTCTCCATGCCATGCCGAGTCGTGTCAGAGTCATGCTACACCACCACAACTCTTTGTTTGTCCCACTGTTGGGCACGATACTCCTTTCAGAAATAACAGGTGATATGTCGTTTAGGAGAGGCCTATGTCCAGCAGTGGACCAATAAAGCCTGATGATGATGATGATGATGCCTTTTTCCCTTCGGGGAAATAAAGACGTGATGTTATGTTATTTAAATATAATGTTTCCTAGTCCAACAAGCTATCGAACTCGCCTCTCACTCGAGCGGTCCGGGTTCAAACCCAAGCGGCACGCACCAACAAATTTTCAAATTTATGTGTGATTTAAGAAATTAAATGTCACTTGCTGTAACAGTGAAGGACACATCGTGAGGAATCCATGCCTTTATAATTTTCTCGAAGGCATGTGAAGTCTGCCAATCCGCACTTGGCCAGCGTGGTGGACTATGGCCTAATCCCAACCATTCTGAGACGAGACCCATGCCCAACAGCCCATAGAAATGGTTGTGATGAGGCCAATAAGAATTTCACTGAAAACATATTCAAACCGTATCGATGAGTAATAAATAATTAAAAACGCCGGCATCCCCGTATCGTAATGTATATCGGAAAAGAATTTTAAATGTATCCCTGATACCGCATCATTATTATTAATTTTTAATTATTGATATGCCATGGATAATATATAGCTCAGTAAATAAAATCTTAAATATAATTATATGAACGACGCATGCTACAATCGTCAGTTGATGAGTAGGTACGGCAGCAATTACCTTGCATTATAGATATAAGACGTTATATTTGTTGCCTTACATACTCATAGACAACTTTGTATTATGTTAACTCATGCCTGAATAGTAAAATATTTAGATTTGATATGTTAAAGTAAAACGCTGTCCTACTGAAGTATACCAGTGTTAAAAATATATAAAGGAATAATATAACTTTGCTGCCTAATTTTGATTAAAAAACTATTTAATTAAAACCATAAACTCCAAGTTACCAAACACAGTGATCTGAATCGCCAAACAACCTCACCTGGCGCAGTCGGTAGGATATACATGCAAGTAATAACAGTAGACCTTTCACTTCGTTCGATGGTGGATTTCCATTCCCATGGCCTGCCCGTCATGATTCAATTAACGTTGCCCTGCAAATGAGCTAGAACCCTCTGGATACAATAGCCTTATCTCTACGGTTCCCTCGTAACCTCCGACAATGGGTACGGTCGGCACTCACGGATAAAGCACCTTTTACATGTGCGGAAATCGAATCGGAAAATTGTATTCACAATAATTGATAAACGACCTTTGAAGGTATTTGATTTGAAGCGTTAAAATGAAATGAATAAAAATATTTTATATATAATTACATTGTAACTAGTATTTCATTGTAATTTATAGAAAGAAAAATTGTTATTTGCCTACCCTTTCATCATTCAACTTTAACTACTTTTGTGGACATGGTGGTGGAGTAAAAACTTTATAAAATGTATACACACTTCGTGGACGTCTAAGCTCACACAAAGACCCCGGAATCTCTCATAAAACGTACCGGTACACTCTAGCGCGGCGATTTTTTAATTTTATTTTAGTATATTTATTCAGTTTACATTTAATTTTTACACTTGCCAATCTTTAAGGGCTTGAATCTAATGCAATTTACAGAAATACAAATTCACATAAGCAAATATAACTATAGAGATTATAAGATAAGTAAGTAAGTAAGACATAACTAGACGATTAAGTATTTCCAAAAAATAATCCATGATGGATTGGTAATTTATGAGTTCGCCCTTAACAGTAATAGGTTCATTTCCATCCCATCCTGATTCCACAGCTACTATAAAAGGAATTAATTTCATCTTAATTATTCTTTTTTTCTTTTTTTTTCCCCTACCGCAACTTTTCCACACTCAACCAGGGTTTGACTGGTAGATAATGCCATAAGGCATTATGTCCGCCCATTGTATATCTCTTTAGAGGTGTCAATAAAGTCGAATAAATATAAAATTTAATTCCTAACCAAAAACTTCAAAATACTCTCCAAGAAAATAAGGAATCGGAAATTTAAAGAGATACCGTGAAGTAACCTTATATCGTCGCGTGACTATCGCGACGTCAAGTGTACAGGCCTCCTAAATTAGACGCTGGTGTGCCCGGAACACGCGACCCCTTTGAACGCTGCGTTAGAGCAACAATCTATTGTAATCCCTCGGCTAGTTTCAGCCGGTTTCAGATAATTTTGTCTACAGCTGTGCTCACACGCACACAAACACACAAACACACGGGGACGTCTTTGTTATCAATCAGGTGGAAAGCGTATAGGCGACTGACACCATTATATGATAGCCAAGCATGCAGCGGCCGCTAAGCCTTCGGTCCCGGTTGTAATAATAGCTTGACCGACGTTAAATGGTTTCCCGTACAAAACTTTATTTTAACCATAAGTGTGTACTTTCCCATTTGTATAAGGCGTAAGGATTATACAAGTGTAAATAATCTTATTTATTTGTATATTAATGTACACGACAAACATAACAAAAATACCAGAATAAATAGTTATTTTATTTTATATTATGTAGGCAGGTCCTGCTTATTCCAAAATGAAAATATAAAAGGAGAAGCTGACTGACTGACTGACATACCAACGCAGGGCCTAAACTATAAGGGTTAGAAACTTGAAATTTTGCACAGGGGTTCCTTTTATAACGTAGGGGAGCACTAAGAAAGGATTTTTGAAAATTCATCCCCTAAGGGGGTAAAACGGGGGTGCAAAGTTAGTATGAAACTTTGCCGTTTTTGAAGTCAAGTGGGCAACCCGAACGCGGACAGACGTCGATAATGGGTCTAAGTAGTAGGTAAGTCAAAGAAAATAAATAATCTTGAATCTTGCGCAAAACAACAATCTATCGCCGAAATAACTCAGCACATTAAGTTTGACCCGAACACAAGACTACTAGCCACGTCAAAGGAACATTCCAAAGTACATAACCTGCCTTATAATGTGTAATATGTAAGCCATAATTTAAATTAAGGTCATTCCAATACAACTCACGTAGGATTTGAAGCGCTAACAGCCATGGGGGTGCGTCAGTCGGAAATAGAACGGACGTGGTTAAAAGACGAATATGTCTGTGGCGGAATATACTCGTAACCCTTGCTTTTCCATTAAAATATTTTTAACCGACTTTGAAAAGACGACAAGGTTCTCAATTCAGCGTTACGTTCTCTTGTGAAGCTCTGAATACTCCGCGGCGCGATGGTGACAGACAAAAAAATGTGTTTACTTACGACATCACATTAAAAATCTCTAAAAATATTAGTGTTTCTCTACTATGTATATTATGCATGTTATATACATATAAACCTTCCTCTTCAATAACTCTTATAGATTAAAAAAAACCCGCATCAAAATCCGTTACGTAGTTTTTAAGATCTAAGCATACACAGGGACAGACAGACAGCGGGATGCGACGTTGTTTTTTAATCTATATATATAAAAGGAGAAGGTGACTGACTGACTGACTGACTGACTGACTGACTGACTGACATATCAACGCAGGGCCTAAACTATAAGGGCTAGAAACTTGAAATTTTGCACAGGGGTTCCTTTTATAACGTAGGGGAGCACTAAGAAAGGATTTTTGAAAATTCACCCCCTAAGGGGGTAAAACGGGGGTGCAAAGTTAGTATGAAACATTGCCGTTTTTGAATTCGTTAGACGGGTAGACGTCGTTAATGGGTCTAATTCTACGCTAGCGAAGCTGCGGGCGTCCACTAGTTTTTTTATAATAAACTAGTGGACGCCCGCAGCTTCGCTCGCGTGGAATTAGACATAATAATATAGGTATGTTAATTTTACACCCTTACAAAATTTTTACAAACTTTGGATGCCATATTTATTTATCAACAGCCTATAACATAAATTTTATGCTGCTAGTTCTCAAAATGACAAAACTTTCATAGAACCTTTCAACCCCCTCAACTTTCTCAGGCTCTAGACTCTAGACTATCTGTGTACCAAATTTCATTTAAATCGGTTCAGTAGTTTTGGCGTGAAAGCCACACAGACAGACAGACAGAGTTACTTTCGCATTTATAATATTAGTATGGATTTAGTGATGATAGTGATCTCTTTGATAATACTTAGTCAAAAAATTTTTTATATTGAAATTACTATATTTTTGCCATCTTAGGCATTAGCATTGCCTAAAAAACATTCCAATCCAAAAAACAAAGCCGTATCGTAAACATTAAACGTATAGGCATATCTCACTCCCCAATAAATATTGGGAGCGGACACTTTTATGGGCCGCTATAAAGAAATAGCCGGGCTTTAAGCGTTGCGAAATTAAAAGTTGCCTTATTATACATAAATCAGGCAGCTTGGGTCCTCATTTGCCTTTAACGTATAGCCAACGACTGCTTCCATGGCCTAGTGGTCGCTAGCGCGTCGTTAAGCGTGAGGTCCTGGGTTCGATCTCCGAGTCGGGCAAAGTATTATTGAGTTTTTCTTAAGAGAAGCTCAATAATACTTTGCCCGACGACGAATTATGCCCGGTGTATGACTATAGGCTCACCATCTATTACACGAGACCTAAACATAATTAGTGAAGAGTGGGTATATCTGTATATACAATAGGTACACATCTCTGTCTACCCCTAAGGGGAAATACAGGCGTGGTATTATGTTATATATAGCCAAGCTATTTGGGTGAACAATCTCTTAGACTACTGGCTCAAACATCAATCGATTTTCAGTACATAATAGTTTTCAGTTTTCCCCTCGGGGAAATACAGAATGACGTTTCTATGTTAGCTACCTAACATAGAAACTCTTTAGAAACGGCGGTTTTATGATACATTTTTCTACTCTCCGTTTCTCTTGAGTGGTTTTATTTGGTAATATTAGCACAAATTTTTATTGAAATAAATAATTATCATGGACATTCGCACACACGGCGATTTGACCCCAAACCTTGCTATCCACGCTTGCTAAGTGTGGTGTTGATGAATTCACATGCCTAATGAAACGTTATTCAGTTTCTTTATGACCTTTCTTTCTCCTACACTCAAAAGGCGCTTAAGTGCCGTTCGTATTTGAATCCTGATCATCTCAAATGAGAGGTCACATTTCATGTACTGGGCTAACAGAGCCGACCTAACAGGCCTTTGAGCGATAATTGCTTGTCGTAAATTGCTCACCATTTGGTAGGGTCGCTTTAGCCCCACAAAATAAAGTATTAATTGCAAAATTAAATCCAATGATATTAGCACCATGAAAGCGCACCTTAATAAATACGAGGCTAACGACGCCAATCGTAAATAAGCTTAAGGATCGCTTAATTAGCGTGATTCGTTGTTTTTTAACTAATTCAAAAGTAAATTAAGCTGCGACAGGACCGTCCGAGTGGAGTTGTAACCTTGTGAACATTAATTGTATCAGGAGTTTATGGCCTCATTTCTTTTGGGGAGATTGTTATTCTGCTACAGTATCGGTATTTATGATTCATTAACCCTTGTTTGTTAGGCACTTTAGGAATGTAAATATGTAGTTATTAGTTGTAGTTATTTAGTCCGAAAGCTTGGCCTAATTGTTAAGATTTGGGTATGGTAGCCGAGAGGTCAATGGTTTCAGTTTCAGTAGAATGAGAAAAATGTGTTGGTATGTTTGAAAATTTGCCATAATGGTCTCGAATTAAGGGTTTTTATAAAGGCATCTCTCAATACCATTCTCTGTGAGATTAAGGATTATTTTTTTAGTTTGCAAAAATATCGAATTTCCACTGACCATGAACCAAAAAAACTTCCTTTTCATCAATGTTTTGCGGTTAAGTTTAATCTTTGATGACATAAGTTATAATAATATTAAGTTTATCATTTTAATTTACTTTTGAAGTGTCATTTTTTTAGTGTCTCCAATGAGTCACAATAGTCAAGTCAATTAAATGAAATGATACTAAAGAACCTTTAGTTCTATAATATGAGCTATAGACTATTATGTATAAATGTATTACGCCCACCATATTAGAAAAGATTTTAAAATTTAAAGAGTCCCTCAAATGATGTCCCTCAAAGTTTGAAATCAGACATGCCAACGATTCAACCTACGCGTTGACAAACAATTGCCGCCATTTTGTTAATCGTGAGCATTCGAAAAATGGCGGCACGTTCGCGCGTTTTTCACCGACTCGGAGTTGATTTGTGGCGGCGTTCGGTTGAAAGTATCCGATATTATTATTGATGGCACATTGGTACGCCTTAACGAATATTTAATATCGTTCGCCACCGATTTATGTGGCACCAAAATGCTTTGGTAATTTTGATATACATAAATAATTATGTACCTACCTATATTCAATAGATCATGCGTATATGCTTTTTGTAAATGTTCTACACTTATAATTCAATTAAGTGGTACCTAACTCCCAAGGTTGAATGTTTTATGTTGTGTTTGAATTTTTTTAACCATCTACCAAAGATGTTTTTTTTATGGTTCAAGCTTATTAGCACATCAAGAAAAGACAACATCAGGTTTTAAATTCTCTGTACACAACAACATTAACAGCTTAGTAAATTTATGTCACTTGACTCGACTTTCTCTGTTCCTATTTAATTTAATCGCAACTATCAACCAACAAATAACTACCATTTCTACTGAACATTCAATCAAAATACATACATAAATTATCTAATCTTAACTACATAGGTAAAATAGCAAAAAACAGATATATGGAATGAATGTAATATGCGCTCTGAAAGTGGAACACTAAATCTGATCAAAGTCTTATGCTTTGGTTTGCGTCAGTACATTTCTGTACAAATCAACGTAAATTAGTACCTAGCGATTAGAGTACCTTTCCTCCGACTTTTTTCCCTCTACGCAGGCTAAGAGTATGTAAATTATTTTCATGAAGTCAATGACCTGAAAGATAGGTTCTTGTCTATCATAACATTGGGGCTAAGCTTAGTATTAGGTAACTATTGTGAATTAATTTTAAGATAGACTAGGTACTCGTATATTTTTGTCAAGTATGATAGTTGCGATGACAGCCCAGTGGCTATCAAACTCGCCTCTCACTCGAGCGGTCCGGATTCAAATGCAATTCGCTGAGCAAATATCGAGAAATGCCACGGCTGGGAATTGAACTAGCTACTCTTGCACTACGCTGCAACAAATTGCCAGAACTGTCGCTGTCATAGCGAAGCCTGTGGCATTTGAAAAGCCGAAAATGAAATGGTATCTTCCCGAGTGACATTTTGAGAAATTTATGGGTACTTAATATCGAGACTGAGCCTGTCCCGTGCGGGTAAAGATTCCCTTTGAAATATGGTGACGGAAGGCGCTGATACGAAGTAAGTGAAAGTAAATTTTGTGAAGAATCGACGGAATTTAGTTTAACAATAGTTTTTCTCAGTTAGCTCATTTCAGTCTGAATTTGAATCTATCAATCTATAGATAACTGTGTAAGCTACAACTTATAGACGTCCAAATGTTGGTCGAGAGGTTTAGAGCATATACTTTTTTCTTTTTCTTTTTAATTTAATTTAAGTTTATTTTTCAAGGGCCGTGAATATATATTACATATTTTTCTATTATCATCTTTATACGCATATACTTGTTTATTTCTAAATAAGTTAAAGTATGTCCTTTTTATTATTATTTTATTCATACTTAACGTTATGCGTAGATCGTATTAGTTCCTTTTTTATTAATTATTTAATTAAGTTTATATTATTAATTCTTACGATCCAAACATGTTTGTTATTATTGTATTAAAACATAAAAAATGTAATTAAATTTTCATTCACGTTTGTTTGCTTTGACATCGTCATGTCTTTACATTAACCTAAACACAAGTTAAACTCATCTCCACGGCATTTCAATTGCGTAAATGTATTGAATACGAGTATGTTGGAAAACTCAAACTTATGATAAACTTTGTCAGTAAGGCCAGATTAATGTAATGGTACGGTACTGTCAAATCAGATCAAGTTGTGTAATAGCCCTGCAGGTATCTTCTTTAGAAAATGAAACGCTGGTATCATCCGTTGCGACGTTAGAGGAATTTATAGCCACTTAATATCGTGGCTGCATGCGCCACGCCATTCCGTACGGTTAAAGATTGCCTATGAAATACGATGAAGGAAGTCTATGTGACAAGGGGTATCTTTAGTTACGTTATCGTTGTAGATAAAACTGGTTTGGTATTTCAATACTGGACGGTTTGTTAAAGAAAGCAAGCGAATGTTGGAAGGTTGGCACTTGGCACTCCAATGCTATTTTAATTCAGTTAATTGTATCAGGAGTTACTTTGCGGTTACCAGTACCATTGTTGTAAAGTTAGTTCGCAATACTGCAATATCTACTTTGCAATACTGTTTTGCCACTGATCTTCAAAGAGACATCTTGCCTTGAGGATTCTGTGTTTGGGGGCGAAACACGTGTTGGTGGTGGTGCGTTTGCTGTAACCTTAAAAGGCTTCTCAGATGTGTATAACTCTAGGCAGACATTTTGTTATAGACATTTTTTTTTGGTGGTGCGTTTATTGGTGTGTATTTTCATTGTCATGTGCATGTTTTTTTTATATTGGAGGGGGCTGTATGCATGAAAGTATGCATCACAGCCCATCTTGTCCCCATTGTTGGACACGGGTCTCCTCTTGGGGATAGAAGCTTTCGTAGCTAAAACTGCTGTGTAATAAGGTGAAATGGACTCATATTCACAACCCTTTCTTTAGCCCACTGCTGAGCATAATTATTTATTGATTTTCAATATATTTGCATGCTAATTTTTAGCTGAATGCCATGTACAGTTGGATATGTGTATGTGTTACAAAATAAATAAAATAAATTACTATAAAAGCCACACATTTTGCCGTGAAATATAATTCTAGGTATCAATGCGTAGCCGTGGGCTCGCTTGTGACAAAACCACAAGCATATTATGCATTACATCGCGGCGCCCGTCCGTCCGTGTCAGGCCTACCATGCGTTTGACATTCGCCCAATCGATCCTATGCAGTATTTTTTGTGGACACAAAAAATAGAAGACCATAGAAGACACGGGATCAGCCGAGGAAGGTATCAGACGCGGACAAATTTTAAAAGGTTTTTTATGCCTCCTTCTAAAGTCGTGTAACATAAAAGGCTGCTCAAAGATCTTTGAGTGCGTCTGTAATGAATGACCATTGACTTTTCCAGGGAGGCTTTTGAGGGAACTAATGAAAAAAACCACTCTGCGTCTTTCAAACGTCTGAAAAGGACTGTCGCCTCTGACGCGTAAACGCAAGCCAAGATGGCGCTTTTAGGCGATTCTTGTACAGTGTATTACTCATTACTAAATCTTTGACGCGATCGTTACGCAGCAAGTGTCAACCACAACTGATAGAATAAATACTTTGTCAGAGGAATTCAGGCGGAAGAAACTTTTAAAAATAGCTCCCTTATCGTGAAATAGAGAGAACTGCAGTTACGAAGTCTGTGACTGCAGCTCTGATTTTACCTATGTAAAATTAACGAAAACGTTCTCACATAATCCCGTTTCTTTCACAAAATCTGGACTGATCGGAACAATCTGGATCGTTGGTAAACTAATAAATTAAATAAAAAATAACAGATTAAACTTGCCAATAAACCATTCTTTGAGCACTGCTCTACCAGTAGCTATCAATTATTGCGCGTATCGCTTCGGATTCGGCCTACAAAAAATACAGGGATTTTATCGAATAGGACGTTGCCTCGTGTCAATTTCCTACGAGCTTTTAGGCACAAAAATTATAGTAGTCGCGCAGTGCCTTTGTATTTTTACCTGACTACGCGACGTAAAGAAGGGTATTGTGTTTATTAGTTGTGTGTGTATGTTTGTTCCTGTATGGTAGGGGTTCCCAACCTTTTTCAGTCCGAGGTGTTCTTACAAGTTTAGAAATTTGTGACGGCGGCGCCCTCACCTAGCTAGTCGAAATAGATAAGTACGTGAAGCAGGTAAGTTAAGCAGATAAGCACAAAAAATAAAACGTCCACTTTACCTTCCATCCATATACATACATAGTAAGTTAACAACAAAAGTAATAATTTGTAGGTACATCTGAGATAGTTTAGTTTACCTTCAGCTAGCATACTGCACCAATGCAGATTAGAGGGAGTTAGTGGTCAATCCTAATTAAAGAATATCTTAGACGCATCGGGGACGGTTGATAAACTTATTGCGAAAAACAACAAAACTACGCTGTCAAGTGGCGCCACTGTTGCGTCAAAACAAAACTGGGTGAGTGTGAATCGCGTACCATCACGCTAGTATTTCCTATGCTATAAATAGGCACAAAAATTTCGCCAATATTCTCGAATGTAAATCGCTATTATTCGTTATATTACTATAAACTAAATATACCGGCCAATTGAAAATTTTTGAGAATATTCTCATTTACAACTGCAGAAATTTTCCAGGGTGAAATGATTCAAGGGCCACCAAAGTGCCGACGACGTTTGTTTCAACCGACGCTTTATTTCAACCGATATTTACAAACCCAATACCAAGTGGGCGACCCACTTCACAAAGACCCGTCTGTCTATCACAAATAACTCGTTATTTTACTGAAAAGCTTTACCGATCGGAGTTTTAGTTAAAAGAATTTATTTTACAAAAACCTCGCAGTAGCAACCCTAGCTATTGTGCGATCAAATCACGTAGCCTATTGTCGCGGCTCGGGCAGATTTCAATCAAATGAGTGCCGACAGTGTCCAATCGAACTTTATTCGGGGAGGTACCAATCACAATGGCATGCAAAAATGTTTCCGTGTTTTATAAGAGCTAGGCTTTCCTGGTTTTTGTGAAGAGACTAACAAGGGCTGACTATTTCACTGCAAATAATAATATCTGTGAGTGTGATCTGGGTGACCGCTAGTGGCAAAATTTCATGGACGCTACCGTGCTTCGGAGGCCACGTAAAGCCGTCGATCCCGGTTGTTTTCAATTGTGGAAACAGTCGTTAAGCCTTGTCGAAGACCTTCGGGTGGCTTGAGAACATTCGACACTGGGTTGGCCACTAACCCCTCAACCAATCCGCTTTGGAGCAGCGAGGTGGAGTATGCTCTAGACCTCCCGCAGATGCGTCCGTGGGGGAGACCCGTGCCCAGCAGTGGGACGTCTATGGGTCGCAGCGATATGCCTACCATATGTCCAGCAATGAACTGATATGGGCTGAACAGTGAGAAAGCTATTGAAGGCAGCTTGAAATTCTTGGATATACATGACTTATCCCCTTTTGTTGAAGTCGCTTGATTTAGGAAAATCATGTGAGCTCAAGAGGGTTTCTTTTTTCACTGGTTCTATTTTTCAGAAATGTGTACCTATCTATAGGCTCCATTATTAACGCAAAGCGCTTTTAAAAAAAATCTGACTTAACCCTTCAGGAACCTACTTAAACAGTAAATATTTTCATTCTTCCATAAATTCAGTTGCTCATTTTCCTGATCTTTAGGGAACGGTGTCGTGACCTTTATATAAAAACAATAGAACTACCGCAGTCCGCTTGTGGAATGCTCTTCCAGCTAATATCAGAGTACCGGCTTCAAAAGGCACTTTCAGGAAAAAGCTGCAGTTGCACTTCTCCAGCCAACGTGCTTAATATTTTGTTTCTCAGACTTTAAGTTAATATTATATAAATATATAGTGTATACTTATTTACTATATATATTTATGTATATATGCATGTATTTATATATATATTTAAGTATGTATGTATATATGTTAGTATGTTTGTATGTACTATATATGTATTATTGTGTATGATTTTGTATGTATGTTAATATTTCATCAATCTCTTTTTTTTTTGTGTTTAAAATATTAAAATTAAAACCGCTGTTCGTGACTATCTGGTTAGCCCAATGGTTGGCTGGTAGAGAATGCTTTATGCATTAAGCTCGCCATTTGTACCTTGTACATTTGTATGTGGTTCAATAAAGATAAATAAATAAAAATAAATAAAAAACTACAATCTATTAAGAAAGCTCCCTGTTATCGGGCGTCCATTATTACTCATTAGGGATATCCGGATATTTACTATCAATCCTGATCACTATCAGACACGATCAGAAACAGGGAATAGGTTTGGCTAATGACCAGTGCTCTTTGGAGTTTTTTACATAAGCCTCACAGATAAACAGATAAATAAATCAAATAAATTGGTCAAGTGCGAGTCGGACTCTCGATCTTAGCGTTCCGTATCACCAGAGTATTTTTTAATGTTACTTGTATTTGGGATCTAACTATTTAAATTTTTTATTATGTGATACATGTGGCGGTGGCACTCATTGTCACTGTTTGGGTACGGAACCCTTTTAAAAAAAAAAAAAAAACGGTACGGAACCCTAAAAATGGTTATCAATTCAATTCAATTCAACCTTTATTTGTTTTTTGTTTATGTTGATACAGATATAGGGGATCCATTACACTTAGAAATTAAATGGGGTACAAATGAATTATTTATATATTACAGTGTGAAATTATAGTATCCAATTATAAATTATTATTATTACATTATTGAATTTATTGGATGGGGATAATGGGGATTCTATGGGTCATTTTCAAAATCTATCGTGCCTTTAGAGCGCCTGCAACACATTTAATATACTTATTATATATAGCATTCATCGATAGAATATGAAGTTTCACTTGAAAAATCAGTGGCAAATCCTATAAGATCGTAAGACCTTCCTTCCCTTGAGTTCCAAATTCAAATGTAACCTTTTTTAACTTGTTTATAATGCTGGCATTAATGCGTCTAATAGTGCGTAGAAAGCTGTACGTTTCACGGGAAATGTGAACCGAGGCCACCTTAATCATCCTTTTAACTTGTTTCCATTGTTTCTGTACTATGTCTGTGTTAATGGCAATAAATTGATTCCATTTCTAATTTTACTTCAAAGACCTACTCAAAGTAACATTATAATAGACGCTCGCGTGGAATTAGACATAGCTAACAATAGATTCTTCTTAACGCGTTAACTTTAGCTCCACATATTTGTAATTAATCCGTAAATGTGTTATCCCCTATGTTTATTTTACACCCTTAAGGGTAACATTTTTACAAACTTTGAATGCCATATTTATTTATATCCAATCAACAGCCTAAAATATATATTTTTTTGCTTCTAGTTCTGAAAATTACAATACTTTCATACAAACCCTCATCCCCCTTTTCAAGCCTTTACAACACTTTATTCCAAATAAAAAGTAGCCTATCTCCTTTCTCAGGCTCTAGGCTATCTGCGTACCAAATTTAATTTAAATCGGTTCAGTAGTTTTGGCGTGAAAGCGAGACAGATAGACAGACAGAGTTACTTTCGCATTTATAATATTAGTATGGATTATTATTATACTAAAAGTTCAATGCCTTTTAGCACCAGACAATAGCATGAAGTCAAGAAGCAACAGAAACAGCTTATGCAGCACTCGGAAAGCCGTAGCAGCAGTTCCGCTGAAGTTAGCGCTTAGTCCGCTAACTTCACACATAATAACCTGCTTCGGACTTTAGACTTTGTACAGACAGATGTTCTCAGTCGAAGCGGCCTGCTGAGTATAGGTATGAGCAAACGAGCAAGTAGCATCCCATCCGCTGCCGCCCATGACAACTGTGACAAACTTTTAATTAAACTCAGACAGAAATTGTTAGTCCAGTTAGTAAATAGTCGTACAGTTATTTGATAGGTATATGATAGGATAAAGGGCTATTGGGGCAGAGATTATTAGTGACAATTAGTCCTGATAAGGTGAACCTCCACCAATGCGGATTGGTGGAGGGAGCATATGTATGGCCCCCAATCTTAGCAGTAGCTTTTGCGACCTCTACACTCGAGCGGTCCGGGTTCAAACCCCAGTGGCACGCACCAATGACTTTTCTAATTGATGTGCGATTTAAGAAATTAAATGTCACTTGCTGTAACGGTGAAGGACACGGACTGAGAGTTCATCATAATGTTCTCGAAGGCATGTAAAGTCTGCCAATCCGCACTTGGCCAGCATAGTGGTCTAAGGCCTAATCCCTCCGTTCTGGGAGGAGACCCGTGCCCAGCAGTGGGACAAAGAAAGGGTTGTGATAATGACGTTAATGATGACACCATCCAGCCTGTCAAGCTATCAATGAAGCTATCCTGACCTAAATCAGTATGTCCCAGTTTTTAGTCCACCCTAAACTACTCGTGCCAGAATATTATTATGGCAAAATAATTCGGTTAGCCTGTCCTGTTGAGCGTTGTTCCGAAATCTAATTTTAGGGGTATAGAGGCCCCAATTGACTTTGATGGCCAAATTTAGATTAGATTTGATTGTTTCGTGTTTATTTACGTGATCGAGGGTTCGTGTTTAGTTTGTTAGTGCGCTGCAAATCTAATGATACAATACGCGTAATTTTCATGAGTATTACCTACGTACTGATCTCCCGAAAATGAACCATTTTAATGATAGTAGCGTCCATAGCCCGATGGCTTGTGTCGATTCGATGTGGTTGAAAGAGTTAAGCAACGACGGGCGCAGTCGGTTTGTAGATGGGTGACTAAGTTGCAAAATTTCATGGACGTGCTTCGGAGGGCACGTAAAGCCGTCGGTCTCGGTTGTTTTCAATGATGGAGACAGACGTTAAGCCTTGTCAAAGACCTTCGGGTGGCTTAAGAACATTCGACACTGGGTTGGCCAATAACCCCTCCACCAATCCACATTGGAGCAGCGTGGTGGAGTATGCTCTAGACCTCCCGCAGCTGTGTCTGTGGGGGAGACCCACGTCCAGCAGTGGGACGTCTATGGGTGGCAGCGATTGATAGTTCAGGTTAAAATGGATACGTTCTTATGACAAACATGTTCGAGTATTTTTTGTTTATTTTATTTCTATTTTAGTTTCTTTATTTTGTTCATAGTTTAGTTGCTGTTTCAATTTAATTGTGTCCTAGTTTAGTGTGTTTCTACATGTATTTGGCTTTAAGTGCGTTTTTCAATGAATATTATAAACTAAATATATGTATCGTATGACAATAATTTTGATAGGTACAAAACTACTCGAGAAAAGTTTTCTATTTGGAAAATATGAAAAAATAAATAGGAAATAAGAGAAGAAAACAAATGGTTGTTAAAAAACAGTTTTCCTATCAAGTTTCCTGTTTCACATTCACATCATTGTGTGTTACGACCTGTTCACTTCTCTCGTTTTTGGTGTGTGTTTCATGTTGGTTTGTTAGGCTCCTCTGCGACGCAGTGCGAGCTGACTGGGTTGGGTCGGGCCGTGCTTCGGTCTGCAGCCCTTCTGAGTGCGGAAGTTGCGCCTCGTGGTGATCAACTGGAGAAAGAAGAAGAAAAGGAGAGGTATTTATTTCTACCATATCATACATCATCACAGCCTTTTCTTTGGGTTGGGCACGGATCTCCCCTTCAGAACGGGAGAGATTAGACGTCTTAGTCCACCACGCTGGCCAAGTGCGGATTGTGAGACTTCACATGCCTTCGAGAACATTACAACTCTCATGGATGCAGGTTTCCTCACGATGTGTCCTTCACCGTTACAGCAAGTGACATTTAATTTTATTAAAACTCACATAACTTCGAAAAGTCATTGGTGCGTGCCGCTGGGGTTTGAACCCGGACCGCTCGAGTGAAGGGCGAGTTCGATAGCCAGTGGGCTGTCACCACTGTACTAACATTAAACAAAATAAAAATTAACAATCAGGTTATAATATTCATAATACGTTGCTAACAAAAGATAGGACTTCTCTCAGCCTGTGTCATCTGAAACAGAACAATGGCTTATGGTTTTCAATACTTTTCAGCATAGCTCTTTTACTCTCGTAGTCGACATTATGTTTATAGCTGTGGGGGAGTGTGTTTATACCCGTGCCAAACAATGGGACAGTGGGACAGGTTGTAGCCTTGCTAAGCTTTTTTTCGAACATTCTGGAACGTTCCATTCTATAACGTCTATATTCTTCTCTCTCTCTTCGTCTCGAGCCGCCGCTGGGTAACCGTGCCGACCAGCAGGAACAGCAGCACGGCCAACAGTAGCGGCCCGTAGTCGCGCCATTCCATGCAACTAGAACATTCTGGAACATTCCAGTGTATTCTCCTCTCACTCGCACTTACTGATTCTCCGTACGGCCGTCTCGACCCGCCGCTGGATGACGGTGCCGACCAGCAGGAACAGCAGCACGGCCAGCAGCAGCGGCCCGTAGTTGCGCCATTCCATGCAACTAGAACATTCTGGAACATTCCAGAACAACCTCTATGTTATTAAAGTCCTTTACGTCTGCGACAGAATATTTATGAAATGAAATGAAAACCCTTTGAAAGCTGCCAAACAAACACATAAAGGTACAGAACAAAATATAAAAAAATAACGAAAAGGGGGACTCGACATATTATGTCGTAGCCACCGAGATCGGCAACTATGACGGTCAGTTTTCAGTGCGACCCTCAGATGTAGCACCACACAAAAATAGCACCGTACAATTTATAGATATAATAACAAAAGCCAAAAGGGAATATAAATAAAATTAATTTAACTTTCTCTTATCACACCGACATGACATATTCACATGTCGGTTCCTATTCAGTAACAATATAATTGTATGGTTGGATTGGTACGTAAGATAATTTTGGTAAACATACCTTGGTTCATTACTCATAAAGTTTTGACAAAGGAAAAATAATTCCTCCTTGGTTAAATGTTAGACGCGCGTTAGCTTAAGATAATAGGTTAATGGTTAAATAGAACCTACGTTTAAACACAGAATACTTATTAGTATAATTAACTCCTCGTGAGTAAGATATTGAAGCAGTCTCTTTTGATTATTTACTACTCCACTTTATTCAGTCACTACTCAGAATATATGTCTTTAGGCAACCCTTTACAAATACAAATACAAACACTTTATTGTACACCACAAAACCTTAATAATAAAACAATGGTACACATAAAAAGTGTAGAAATTAGTTTATTAACAATATACAATAAAGAATAGGTACTAACATAGACTGCGACATTTTGTGTTGAATTATTGTTACATTTTGATTCAAAGCCATAGTGTTTCAGTTGATATTTAGATAAATGTCAATTACAATGACTTGACAAATGTTTTTTTTTTAAATTTCAGTCATTATTTATTGTGCAAAGGCTAATCTATTACTTCTATGGTATTGCCATGGTACTTTTGTGCCTAAAAATTGTAAGTAGAGGGAGAATGTAAGTAACGGCAGTTATTATATTGTTGGTTACAATGTTATAAATTCTATCAATTTTGATTTCTATCCCTGAATATCCTGAAACTAACTGAATAATTCAGTTCATCAGTGTGGATTGGCAACCTTCGAGAACTTTATAGTAAACTCTCAGGCATGCAGATGACATTTAACTTAAACTTTAACTTTTAAGATTTATTTTTATTTTTTATGATGTGTTCTTGTGATTTTATTACTGTACGAAGATTTTGACTTTCAAAAAGTATTCTCTTTGACTTTGGCTTTGAACTTCTTAAACCCACCAAAAAAGAAAAGCCGTTGGTGCCTGCCGCTTTAAACCCGGGGCTCCTTGAGTGAGAGGCACGTTTGATAGCTACTGGGCTGTCAACGCTGTTATCTGGTGTTACCTGGATACAAATCACCTTTGGAAAAATGATCTGTCGGGATAATCTTCGGATTATTTGGATACTATTTCTCGCTAGCGAGCCAGACATAGCTGACACACGAAGGTTCGCAAAGCAGATTATTTTGGGCTTATGGGTTTACCTCGGATAATGCGGTGACGAGGTATGAAGCGCTCGCGGTCTTGTGGCGTGTGATTGAGCGCTCAAACTAGGGTTGCCAACCGTACCTACTCTAAAATAGAGTAGGTATTGTACTTTATTTCATGTAGATGTTTCACTTAAATAAATGTTATGGGACGCTAAAATATTCTTAGTAGTTTTGAAGGCTGAAGTAAAGAAGTCCAGCGTTAGTAAGCCCGTAACGTATTCTAACATATTCAAATGTCAAAAGAATTTTCCTCTTTTTTTACTTTTTGAAAAATAAATGTATATAAGATAAATGTATATGTAAGTAAGAAGATCATCACCCATACATGCCACTTTGACAACTGTAATATACTATTAAGTATACATGAGCCTTGTATATTACAACTGTAACAAATAAATGTTTGTTTGTTTCTTTAATATACAAGGCTCATGTATAATTGTTTCTACAGCAGCTGCGTACTTTTTGGAAAGGAGTGTTACACTTATCTAGCGTCTACCATCCTCTCGGGTAGCGTTGTCATAAGCTGCAGCGGATGTGGCGCTGAATGCTCGTTTGCTATCTTATATTCATACAAAAAGAACTCGAAGTTACAAATAAAACATCAGTGTAATACAGGGTACGGCCTCTTCAGAGATTTGTCGGACATCTGCCGTTTACAGATCGGTTTATGACGAAGGAAAAATATGGCTGCAAAGAGATAGGGCGACCTACTTAGCTCGTATAGGATTTGTTCCCTCACAATACACTACTCCCAGATCAAATCGAGATAAAGTCTAGTTCGAACAACTGTTTGCTAATATATATTGTTGAAAATGTTCATACGAAAATATCTCTTTGCTGTCAGTTTCATAGAAATAATTTCTTAGGTCTGTTAAACACGACATATTATTTATTTTATTTATTTATATTATTTATTTATTTATTTAATTAGTACGGATATACCACTTACACTAATTACAATATATTAAAGGTACATATTACAAGTCAATAAAAATAAACAATGTTAAAGAATCTGATTCACTCATACATCACGCATTCAGCTCACAATATCGCAGGCATTATGAAATGTTGGAATCAGAGAAAAAAAAATTAATGGTTGTCTGTAAAGTCGGTTTATGGACGATAATTTTACGTGTTAACGTCATAAGAAATAAGAGTATTGCGAGAATGAACAACAAAACACTACACAGAATTTAGCTTGAGATCAGAAGCATTGCCAATACATATTTGCAAATCGTAATGCAGCTGATTTCATTACGTTGAACAATAGCGCCGTGTCATATCCATGTACTATAATTAGTGCAACTAATTATTCGCTCTATTGCTATGGGTTACAGACTAAAATTCAATGAATGCACGCTCGGAACGTAGGTGTCATTTCCATGTAACTATAATTAGTGCAACCGATTATTCGCTCTGTTGCTATGGGTTACGCTCGGTACGCTTGGCGGAACTTTTGGCGGAACGCTTGGCGGAACGGGAGGATGACGTCACACTTTGTCGTGCGTGTTGCTGTCGTTCATCGATTTATAAGACTTTATCACGTCACACAAACAGAATTGTTTCCAAAACACCTCTTATATAATAATCAGATTAAAAACTCTTGACTACCTTCAACCAACCCTGACTTCCGAGTAGTTCCGAGTGTGAACAGTAAAGGAAATGAGAGCACAGCTCAGCGATACATCATTGTCATGGCCGGCGAGGGAAGCGCGATAGCTACCTTCTGACTAGTTCTGACGTATCACGCGACGCCATACCATACAATAATACATTGCTTTTGCTATATGAATTCCTTCAGCGACAGAACAGAAGTCTACACTAAGCTTCGACATGCAGTCCGTACTACTAGAGAATTATGCTAAGGCAACGCCCTATTTTGTTTTCTTTTTCAACGGATGAAAAGTGTTCTACCAGAAATGTTAAGAATAAGACTTATGATACATGTATACCGGTTTTTTCTAAAATCCGATAGTGATTTGTATCTGTCGTGCTGTACATGTGAAAATGTTTTGGTTCTCAAATAGAGAACCAAAACATTCTCCCTCACAGGAGTCGTACGTTTTTCCGGCCTTAGTAACTCTCAAGACCATTGCCAATCTTGGTGCAACATTGATTCTTCCATTTAGAAATAATTTGCAAATGTCCAATCAACGCAAAAGTTTATAATAAAGAAAACAGTTCAGTGGCATCCAACTCCAACCATCAATTACCGGCCGATCTAGCACTAAAAAATAGGGTAGTTTCGGGCCACATTCGACCACAATGGTGGGGCCCGCGCGGGGTTTTAATGGCCCCGTATTTTGGCGGATTGCGTCCGAAATGAAATTCATTGTGCCCCGAAATGAGTTCCATTGTTCCCGTCAGATAAAACAAGACAGGAAAATTACAGCTGGTTCATCCGGTCATTGAATACAAGGTGTTATAAAGTTTCCCGGCGACCCCGTAACCGCTTTTCGTTTTTACTCTCGTGCGAGTTTTTAATCTCCATTTTGTTTTAGTCCTGTTTGCGTGAAGATTGCTGCTGGATTGATTTTGGTTACGTTTAAAGATAGAATTTTGGAATTCACTTTTGAATTCTGCTACAGCAACATATTCGTCGCAGATAAATTAAACACAAAACAGTCATTCTAAAGAATAGCATGAGCTATTATTAAAGCTACCATAACGTCAGTGGAGAACGACGAAGCCCAATGAAAATACAAAACGCAAAAAAAAATATAGATACGTATACTTGTAGAGAATAAAATAAGGTTAACTTTTAAAAGTAAATGTAAAACTTAATATTTAATAGTTTTTTGGATATCCAATAACACCACAACAACACACAAAATAAACTTACAAAATATAAATAGAAACTTAAGAAACAATTCAATACTTCAGTGAAGCAATCACAGTTTTCAGTTTAAATTAAACACTCGTATATGACGGCATATGTATGCCAGTAACCTCGAATATGCCGGAATAGTAGTTTTCGCTTAGTTATCTGTAGATAGATAGCACTACAGATTGGTAATTGAAAGCATCGTCGGTACATCCCCATGAGTGGAAGTGCAAATGTGTCGCCACTAGGGATTTCACGGAGCATCGTAACCGGAGCTCGAATAAACAGGTGTCTAAATTAAACCAATCATTATAATTTGTAAACTTTCCTATCAATGTCATCGCCAGGTGAAATTAAAATTATTGAAAGAAAAAGCAGTAAAAATTAACATTACACACTAAAGTAGTAGAATAAGTGAACCTGATACGTATTCTTAACACCTAACTAGCTGCGATCCATATACGTCCCACTGCTGGGCACGGGTCTCCCCCACAGACACAGCTGCGGGAGGTCTAGAGCATACCGCATCACGCTGCACCAATGCAGATTGGTGGAGGGGTTAGTGGTCAACGCAGCGTCGAATGTCCTCAAGCCACCCGATGGTCTTCGACAAGGCTTAACGACCGCATGTTTTTGTTCTTTGTTTCTTTGTTTGTAAACGGTGAATTATCTTCAAAATAGTCTCATTTGAAAGCTAGAAAGTCTAACTAGCTAAGCAGGAAAAAAAAACACATTGTATTCACCTTTCCACTGAGCCTTCGCAACATAGTCGCCGATTTCCCACTGACACCAAAGATCGGGCGTTCCCTCCAGAGCAATTAACGCGATTGTCCGGGGGAATTGGAGCGATCCCATTTCTTACCACCTAGCCGGGAACACCATCTTCGATACACCGCGGCTACCCTCGTTCTGATTAAGTGGGCCCCGTAACGACCGCCTCAGTTTAAATACACTCGCTTTTAACATCATTTAATTAATTAACCACCGAAGAAATTCGCGGCTTTTTATTTTATAGCGTGGAGTTTTTTCGACCCAGTGGAAGGAAAGTTCATCACCGAAATTATTATAAGTCAGTCATAAGGACTTCTTTATAGCGTCCCGTGCGAAGCTTAAAATGATATCAGATACTTAGATATACTATAATAATATGATCATTTTATGCTTCGCACGATTTTATCTACTACGTTTTATTATCCATGTTTAAAAATACCGTATGGCCCTACGTTCATGAGTTCAAGGTCGCTCGGCGAACTGTCTAGATATAGTATCCTCATAATCATAATTTATTTGCAAGAACCAAGTAATTACATTCAAATTATAACAGTTAAAAAAACAGAACGTGTCAGGAAAATGTCAATATTATTGCAATTTAATTCTTAAAAAAACTTTTTCATTTCATTACAACTTCAATATTCTTTGAAACTATAAAATAGTAGCCTGTCTGTTAAGTTATTTTTAATTTTATTGTGGGATGGAATATCCTTAATACTCTCAGGCAACTCATTATAAATATTAATTATGGAATAGTAAGCTCAGTGTTTCTAATTTATCTATGTTTCGATAGTTCAACAATTAGTCACCGACATAGCTCTTGGTTTTTGCTGCTGGCTGCTCAAATATAATATCAAGAGATCGCGCCTAGGCAAACATTAGAAACAACCTCCTGGTACGATCTGCGCATGCGTCGGGAAGCAAGGCGATGAGTGCTGAAGCCCGGGTTACCTATATATTTTTCATGCACTACTAAGGTAGTGCATGAAAAATATAGGTATCACTAGTGGACGCCCGCAGCTTCGCTCGCGTAGAATTAAACCCATTAACGACGTCTGCCCGTGTTCGGGTTGCCCACTTGACTTCAAAAACGGCATAGTTTCATACTAACTTTGCACCCCCGTTTTACCCCCTTAGGGGATGAATTTTCAAAAATCCTTTCTTAGTGCTCCCCTACGTTATAAAAGGAACCCCTGTGCAAAATTTCAAGTTTATGACCCTTATAGTTTAGGCCCTGCGTTGATATGTCAGTCAGTCAGTCAGTCAGTCAGTGAGTCAGTCAGTCAGTCAGTCAGCTTCTCCTTTTATATATATAGATTTCACCCGATCACAAGATACAAAGGCTTCTAAGTATTTGTCGTCGAAACTTTTTCCACGTTTGAAATTATCCTAAGAAAATTTTGCACAATAAGGTCAACTAAGACCAGATTATCTTTGCGGTTTAACTCGCGACAAAGGCAATTTGATATAATTATTAGGTCGTCCGGCAGCCGGGGAGGGTGCTGGGGAAAGTTGGGCTCGAGTGCAGACGCCAAGTTTCGGATACTTCTCGGATACTTGGAGCGATAACATCTTGCTAACTGCTCTATAGAGTTTACGATATCGCGAATCAGTGATACAAATCTAGTTACAATATGGCAGGGATTGGTTTTTATGCGAAAAAAACTAGCGATAATCTTAGAGTCAATGATGATTTTAGCAATCCCTAAGTACCTATCCTTACCTACCTACTACCTACCTACCTCACGAGTCTGGTAAATTACGGAAGAACTTCTTAGGTTCTTAGAAGAATTTCTAAATTTATTCAGAGGAACATAATCTGTGCACAAAGAAGATGCTGTATGTATGCTGGATATGAAAAAGGCGGTACTGAGTAAATCATGGCTGGACCAATACTCAGTTTAAATACGCCTGTATAATTGTCGGTATGAAAGTGTAGTTTTGAACGAAATTTGAAGGGGATAGCTGCACGGTCTATCAATGCTGGGGACTTAATACAGATCGCGAACCAATCAGACAACAACTGACAACTCGCTCACCCTGCGCAAGATAATACCTTAAATTTCAAATTCTGCACATTGAAGACCAGAGCTTAACATTCGTGCCGCTAACTGCACCTTACCTATTTAAAATTTGGACAAGCCCTAGTCTCAAGCCCCAATCTCATGTTAATATGAGAGTGGATTCGTCAAGACCAAGTAATAAAACATGTAAATAGAGGGAAAGTTTTAGGGAAGGGTTGAGTAATAAAATCGAGCAGTTTAACCTGAAAACTATGGAAATGGGTCACTTGAGTTTTATCCCTTTGAGCGTTCCAGTATACTTTGAAAGTTTAGGTGCGTGTATACACATACGTGATGATTTTCATCAAATAACATCAATATGCCTAGTAATGCAACATTTTCGTGAATATATATAAATAATTTTCCATTGTAACCAATGGAATGTTTGCTAAATGAAGCATTATTAACGTAAATCTATGTATCTATGTAATGTAATTCTTTGAATTATGATGTGAACGTACCTATTGCTTCAACGTCTTCAGGGTCTTCAATGCTTTCACGACTCCTCTGGTGTTGACATATTATGTGACGGTAACACATGATATGTTGAAAAATCCTTAATTTGATCTTATGAGAAAAACTAGTGGACGCCCGCAGCTTCGCTCGCGTAGAATTAGACCCATTAACGACGTCTACCCGTCTAACGACTTCAAAAGCGGCAAAGTTTCATACTAACTTTGCACCCCCGTTTTACCCCCTTAGGGAGTGAATTTTCAAAAATCCTTTCTTAGTGCTACGTTATAAAAGGAACCCCTGTGCAAAATTTCAAGTGTCTAACCCTTATAGTTTAGGCCCTGCGTTGATATGTCAGTCAGTCAGTCAGTCAGTCAGTCAGTCAGTCAGTCAGTCACCTTCTCCTTTTATATATATAGATTTAAGGATAACATCCTAACCCTTGTATCGCAGAATATCTATGAGAATATTATGTATGTTCGTAAAAAATTAAAATAGGCATTTGATAGTAAGTCGTAGTGACCAAAATGCCTTATATACAGCCGTGGGACACCCTGTGTCACTACTTCTAGCAAATACAATAATTTGTGCTGGTTTCGCTATAAGCACACCCAGAATTTCTAATGTGGGCGTTATATTAGCCAACCTTTAGCTTTACGGTCGATCCCATCCGTTTTTTGATGTGCTCCATAGTCTACCGCCTGATACATAGTTGTCGTTATCTGTATGTACAGCCTAACGTACGTGAAAACTATTACGACTATCGTTGTACTGTTTATTATCTTCCTAGATTCTTGTAGAGCATCAGGGCTGGCTCAAAATTAAATAGTAACTGACTTTAACAAACAATTTTTTTTGTATTTGAAAAAAATATGGATTATAAAAGAGTATGTAAATTAAACATCTTTTACTTATATTTCAAAGAATTTTTAAATTGAATAATATCCAATATATAATATATAAAACAATAAGGTAAATTACTGAAGAAAAAAAAACAAAAGTATTTGAAAGAAAAAATTTAGTTTACGCAGGGTTTTTTGTTTCTCATCAATAACATTTTTATTTTTATTTTTTTTAGTTTACGTAGTAAATAAATATATAATTTTTGCGAGCTCTTGATGAATCCCTTTATTTTGATACCCCACACGGACAGGCTTAAAGAAAAAGAATTTTTTGAAAACGTATCGCCCATGTTAACTTTCATAATATTGATAAAGTGTCATTCTCACAATTGAGACGAATCTAACGACACCTATAAAGCTAAAAAATACATCAAGCCGTTTAGCCTACAGAGCGTGCCAAAGAAATATACATACATACATACATGCATACATACAATTAAAAACATAATGCCCTAAATTGTACAAACTATTAAAACTATCAGAAAATTCTATAAAAAGATGGTTTCACACGTTTGTTATGTTTGATATAAATGTAACACATTGCAGATTGCGGTGTACTCGCATTAATTATTAATTAACTCAGGTAATTATAAATTATTTTGTAATCAAGTAATTTATGGTTACAAGTCAACTGTACAAGTTACCTTGAAGAATTGCTACGTTAATACTATAGTAGGTTAAGCTGCTTCCCTACTTTTCAAGTGTCAAATTTTCGAATAATTATTATTTATGCGTAACAAACCGGTTCAGGCGTACGAAGGCTCGGCCGCTAGGGAAATTATCCGGCCCGGAACCCGGTTATCCGTCTTGTCTCTTCCAGTGCGTGTTCTATCCGGAACTTAAAATGCATCACTACGATTATGAACGTAGTTGAGGGTAGTAGAAAAAGTGATTGCTGAGAAAGCAGGTTGAATTGCAAAAGTTTAAATTTAAATAAGATTAGTTTAATTAGAAAATATAGTGGACCCGCAGATTCGCTCGCGTGGAATTAATAGTTACGTTTACACCTAGTAATATTATATAGCCTATGTCACTCAGTGAAGATGCAGCTTTGTAATGGTGTAAAAATTTTTGAAATCGGTCAAGTAGTTTTCGTGTGAAAACATTACAAACAAATGTTTCCTCCTGAGAATATCAGTATAGATTTAACATTGAATCTTTTTTTCTTTTAGTAGTTTGTAGTTACCTAGACTTTCGTTAAGCGTGTTCAATGACCTCGTCATAGCGAAATAAATTATTTGACTTTGACCAACAAACATAATTTTATTTAGTTATTTCACCTATAATGAGTCAAAAGACTACAAAGGGCGGACATAATGCCCATCAGCATTCTCTAGCAGTCAACCCTTGGCGATGGTGAGATGAGGCAGGTTCATAAAATAAAAACGACTATTTTTTATAATTTTCTCCTACATATTTCAGGTATGTTACCGGTTGATAAGTATGTGCCAAACTCGGAAAAGCCGTGCCTAAATTAAATAACAGAGCGAGTAATAACGGGAACATAGAAACGCATACGTACATAATACGCCGTCTAATGGGATTCATAAATTCATGAGAGACAGTGGATATCCCGCGGCCCGCGTCATCGGAATATTAAAAACTGTTTTCTTTTGATATGCGAGGGCGTTATTCCCTTCCTTTCGGCTTTATGTTCGGTTAAGCGCGAGCGTTTAGAGCAAGGATCTTTACTTCGTTTTATTTGTAGGACAAATCCTATAAAATAATGATCCTACATGAGCTGCTTAGTGTTTATTGATGACGTTATTATGAAATATATATATTTCAAAATGTATTTAAACCGGATCTTGATGGTAGAGATAATTCTGCACGGACAATTATATGACTAGGAAGCTATTTATTTATATTTTACAAATATAAAGTCCACTGTAACTGGTGAAATCTGATACAGATTGATTAGTTAGCACAACAAAGATTGCAAAAGGCTACGCTCGGCGGAAAATCCGGAATCACTGGGAAAGGAAAAGAGAAGAGCTTGGAGTCTGAAGGATAGAGAAGCAAAAAGAATGAAAGTATTTCGGGAAAAATCCGCACGCTCAAAGGCGACGGCAAATGAAATGGGAGACATATTCTGAAAGGATTGTGAAATTGATGAGCTGCAATGATTGTATTTTGTAGATATTACGTGTTTCTATCTATGTACTTGAATACAACGATTAAAATACACGTAATTAGTATTTATTAGGCTGTGCTTAATTATAAATGAAGTGACATAACATTTTCCAGCTGTAAAGGTTTATTATTTTTTTAAGAATTTTTAATCGATTCTTAACTATCTATTATTTTTAATCGATTGATTGGATTACAGTCTGACCGGCGGATCTGTGTGTAAAGCAATCCCATACCATAATGGTAGAGGTAGTAGCACGGACCTATAAATATAATTTCATGGAGCGTCAGATAATATTATCTGTAATTGTTTAAAGGTGCTTCGCAGTTTTCAATGCTGGAAACAGTCGTTAAGCCTTGTTAAGGACCTTCGGGTGGCTTGAGAACATTCGACACTGGGTTGGCCACTAACCCCTCCACGAACCCGCATTAGAGCAGCGTGGTGGAGTATGCACTAGACCTGCAGCAGTGTCTGTGGGGGAGACCCGTGCCCAGCAGTGGGACGTCTATAGGTCGCAGCGAATATAGGTACCTAGGTAAGTATACTTTCTTTGAGCAAATACGTTCAGTGAGCATATATCAATTTCATTTTGTTGGAAAAATTGTGTTAACAATCCTATCCTACAAAATCTCCAATTATGTCTCTCTATTTCATTTTTCTAGCTCTTCGTATCTGTTTCTCGAAAGGTAACACCTTAAAAATACTTTGCCCCAAGAATGTGTACTTACAATTTCACACAATACAAAATTTTACTTGCGTATAATGCGAAATGATTATCAACCTTATTGTTAAGTGATACGAAACATTTTAATGTTTGTGAACTGCAGAGTTAAATTTGTTCTTGAGAGTGGGTTATTTGGGCAGTCCTATATAAACCGATGGCACTTCTACTTTGCTCTCTGGCGAGTCCTGACGAGCCTTGGCGCGGTGGTCAGTGACCCTTAAGTGTTTAACCGCGGGTGCCGGGTTCAAATCCCGGGCTGATATTTATTTCTCAGATTTTGTACTCATGATGTGACTTATGGATAGTCACATATATTATGAGGAAAAGAGACCTATGTCCAACAGTGGACTTTAAAAGGCTAATGGATGTATGACCTGTCAATAAATAAAATACGTATATAGCATACCAGAACAAAATAATGTTTAAGAAATTCAGTTATGCAAAAAAAAAATAACAAATTACGAAAATATCAAAATATGTATACGTATTAATTATATTTTCGTAATATCTTTGTCGTCTAAAACAGTTTCTTGTAAATTTCCAATTCATCAATCTATATTATAAAAATGAATCGCAAAATGTGTTGGTAAGCGCATAACTCAACAACGCCTGGACCAATTTGGCCAATTCTTTTTTTTAAATGTTCGTTGAAGTTCAAGGATGGTTTTTACGGCGAGAAAAATTTGAAAATTCATCCCCTAAGGGGGTAAAACGGGGGTGCAAAGTTAGTATGAAGCTTTGCCGTTTTTGAAGTTAGTGAATGTGTAACGCGAGCGAAGCTGCGGGCGTCCACTAGTCATCGAATAAAATTAAATAGGGGCAGGTAAGCCTATGTTACGTATCATTAAAATAACGCCTATAATTCTTGCAAGGAACACATGGCTAGTTAGTGTACAGTACCTACACCAACTTACTCATACGATATGATCAGTTATGTTGGGGTCCAACTCAAATAGGGACCAGAATAGTTAGTCCAGTAAGAGAGGGTGTTATTAAGAAGTTAGTTGGTCAGTGCATTCTAAGGGCAATAATATATTGAGAAAAAATAATACATAAATCTATTTTAGAAATGGAGTGTTTTGTATTCTTTCTTGGAACTAAATTCAAAATTTGAAAAAATGTATCAAAAGACTTGACAGTCATGGATGCTTATGAATAACGGGGTATGTTATCAAATCAAAGTATTTAATAAATAGGTAGGTGTAGAGTACTCTGTGTTACGTAGTATGTAGTTTAACGCCATCTGTCTTCAAGATTGCACTAATTAAGAGAGTGGAAAGCGACATGACTCGACACACGAATAACCATAGACGACCATAGAAAGACAAAGTAGCTCTGTAGTAGTTTAGTTAGTTCAAAACAAACGGCAAAGATGACGCCTTAAAAAAATTGTTTTATCTTTACCTTTGAATAGTGATTGAAAAATAAAGATCGAAACTTATCAATATAATAATATTATAGGTACATAACATAGATAATCCATATTGATATACAAATACATAAACATTACTTACTAGGATATCCTTGATAACTGAAATATATAAATACATAGTACCATTTCTGCCGTGAAATAATTAATTTCAAAGCTAATAATGCAATAGCTTGTTTGCTATCTTATTATTAAACAGACGTTTTTTTAAGACGTTTTATTGAAAATACTACATATAGGTATAGCACTAATTATGAAAATACGAATTACTTTACTCAATGGCTTGGTGGCATGGGATCAATTGGGATCAGTCTGTTGACATATTTTGTTCACCCATGGCCGAACTTCGCAGCTTGGCAAGTGCTTACATTGAAAAGTTGTGATATTGTGGAACATTATTATAAATAACTATTAATTGGAACTAATGCTATTTGATAAATTATGTTATTAATAAGTTAAAAAAAATATATTTGTTAATTATCTACGCTAACGCATTAGGGTAACCTGTCAAGTTAGTCGTAAGTTTTTATTAAATAAATAAATAAATACTGTTTAGGAGATGAACACGGATACAAGATAGCAAACGAGCACGCTGCACCACCACGTTGCTGCTGCCAACGTTAGGTACCGATGACAACCGTGACAAACTTTGAACAAAGTACTTACATACTTAGTACATTTTTGTCAATAAAATAGGAACAAATGAAAGCAATAGCTATCATAAGTTAGAATCTAAATTATAGGGTGGTATTAACTAAGTATGAAAGTGAAAATACCTTGATTGACATCAACAGTTTCATTGTAGAACTGTACACCTTATTACACAGTACTAAGGTCCATAATAATTATAATCAAATAAGATCATAAATTGAAGAGGCCAGCAAAGCAAGTGTTCGAAGTACCTGCGTACCGGGTTTATTGTATATGCTTGTAGCGTGACCATGACTGCACAAGCCTGCAAGACCTCATAAAGATATGAAATGTGTATGGAAGAGTCGGGAAATAACGTAGGTAAACCAAGTTATTTTGTAATATAACATTACAACATTATATTAAGTTGTAATGTTATATTAAGAACATATATAACATTACAACATTATATTATGTTGTAATGTTATATTTGAGGTTTTTAATTTAGTTTATGTTTTGGTGATGAGTCGCTTGCCATATTTACCAACGCCCCTACTAGAGCAATGATTTTATATATCTAGGTAAAAAGAATTACATACTCATTGACGTAGATACTTAGGCTGAGATAGCAATATGTATACATAATGTATATTTAGGTTTGAGGTTTAGAATCTTGACCCTGAACCTGGTATAGGATTGGTTTATTAATACGAACCTTAGTTATGTACGCCTTCTCTTATTTTTTCGATGCCGAATTCAATAATTGAGATGAGGTTTACAATCTTGATCCTGAATATGGTTTGGGATTGGTTTATGAATACGATACCAAAGGCTGGCCACTGTAGCCTTCGGTTTTGCAACGTGAGAGTGAAAGCACAGCCTCCGCCCGCGATTGCCTCACGCCGGCTCATACACTCACTGCCGCCAAAACGGAGCCTGCCTCGCAGAGACATGGTGAGTACAAATTTAATAGACAAATAAAAAATAAAATAAATTAAGTACTTATACCGTTCATTTCTTTTTTTAAAAAGCTTTTATAACTTGTTTATCTTTGTGTATTGTCATCGGAAGCAAATATGTGTGCCAAATTTCAGCTCGATAGCTTCAGTGGAAGTGGGTGAAATATTGATTGCAAGATTCCAGGACATACATACATACATACATACATACATCATACGAGTGAAGTTAAAAAAGGGGCCTATTGCCGTTTATTTTGTGTCGCTGCTTTGGTTTGGTATCAATCAATGATGTAGCACAAAACGGATATCTACCAGCAGTAGATTTAAAAAAAAGTTAATTTCGAATTTCAGGTATTCAGGTTTTTATCGGATGGATGCAGGCGGCTTGACATGTTTACAAATTTTCAATACCTTAACAAATTATACACCTATACATATAGTGACTAAACCTTCCCTGAATATTGGTAAAAACCGCATGAAAATCCGTTCAGTAGTTTTTGAGTTGATCGCGTATAGACAGACATACAGACGCAGCGGGGGACTTTGTTTTGTATTTGTATTATTACTTTGATTGATTTATTAAAAGCTTTTATTTAACTTCACTCGTACGTATCTATGTATGTATGCCCTGGCATCTTGCAATCAATATTTCACCCACTTCCACTGAAGTTATCGAGCTGAAATTTGCCACACATATTTGGTTCCGATGACAATGCACGAAAATAAAAAAAAATTATAAAAAGCTTTTTATTTAATTTTTTTTAAATAATTTATTGATACGCACAGACTACTCCTTCCTCTATGATTTAGGTACTTAAAGTACTTAAGCGTTTTAGCACAATAAAATCCTCTTATGTTAAATGTAAAAATGTTAAACAAATAAGCAAAACTTCTCCCACGAATTCCAGGGTGCCTCACAGAGCGACCACTCTAATCTCAGCAAGGCTGACCTGGTATCCAGGATCAGGGCGCGTTAGATGTAAAAATGTTAGACAAATAAGCAAACCTCCTCCCACGAATTCCAGGGTGCCTCACAGAGCGACAACTCTAATCTCAGCAAGGCTGACCTGGTGTCCAGGATCAAGGCGCGGGTGGCCGCAGCGGACGCGGCGAGGGCTCGGGAGGTGGGCGGAGTGTTCCTCTTCCACATCATCAAGGGGACCAGCGTCTATTCCTGGAGTGAGTCATCTTACCACTGGAACGGCCAACTGAGGAGCTGAATCTACCTTGATGGTTAGGCCACACTTCCTTGCCTCGCTCTACAACTAGGGGAGTAAATCTGCAAGGTTCTCCATTTTCAAGGAAGTGAAGGAACTTTTGTGATATCTGTAAATTCGAATGGACAACGTGGAGACTGGAGAACTTAACAAACAAAATAAACAATAAAGAGAAAACATTACCCATTTATTTTGTTCGTCGTCTTCGTTCGAAATAGAGAGATTGCTCCACTATACATATTATCCTGTTGTTTAGGCTAAGGCAGGTTAGATTGCAAAACTCCTCGTTGAGGTCAAGATTTAAAAAAAAACTCACCAATAAAGAGTAAATGATATAGCAATGTTGACAATGTGGACAATTTTTACAGGTATCATGTTCGAAATTTAAATATCACGATGTAATGAAATCTCATACAAACTTTTTTTCTTAAATTCAAGTCGTTTTGCTTGCCGTATTCTTTTTTCGAATGTAAGTAATATGAATGATTATTCGAACACGCTTATTTTGATAAGCATATTATAACTCGTAGTCATTCATAAAACCAGTTTTAAATTAGGTATCACATTCTATCAATGTATGTATTTACTCGTAATTCTCTGTGTCTTAGAAATCATGTTTCTATTCACACTTGTTACCTAATCCTACTCTTGCACGAACTTTCCCATCTGTTGCAAATAATTATCTGTTACAAATGCGCAAAGTTGTATGGACAAAAATGTACAGCCGTTTCATTCTCATTAAGTTGACCTTAATGGCCATACACTACAAAATTAGTCAAATATTACGTGCTCTTGCACTCACGAAAGATCATAATGACCAAATCCTATCACAGACAATATAGGGCAAGCGTTTCTTTCTAAGGTTGAGGTGGTTATTCAAGCTTTATGCCTATTCGGTGACGCCGTTAAGGACGGTATAACCGTATGGTCACATTGAATATTTTGGTTTGGTTTATTTTTCGGACGTTTGCTGTATATAAAAAAAAATAACCAAAATAGTCGTTGTTTGTGATGTTGAGTAACTCGTTTCCATATGAATCTAAATATCCTCAAACTTCTAGTTCAAGAAATAAAATCCTTGCCCAACTGTGGGACAAAGAAAGGGTGGTAGCGGTATTGTAAAATTTATGTGTAAGCTGTAAATCTAATTGTAACAGAAAACTATCCAAGCTAATCAACACCGTTTTCTTTTTCCAGCGCTGGACCTAAACAAGGTTGAAGTATACGAGGGAGAGCCTGAAGAAGATGCCGATACCACATTCACTCTGAACGAGCACTATTTCAAGCAGTTAGTGAGCGGCAAAGAAAACGCTCGCGTCATCATGCAAGCGGGAAGATGCTCTGTGACTGGGGACATCATGCGCGCTATGAAACTTGAGCCTTACATCAAGATAGATTAGGTTTAAACTCCTGTTCCCTATTTAAATTTAGCTCAGATTTAGACACTGAAGGAATATTCAAGCAGTGACAGATAACGAAGACGCACGTTTGTGATCTAAGTGGAAGGATGCTCTGTGATACATCACGCGCGCTATGAAACTTGAGCCTTACATCAAGATAGATTAGGTTTAAACTTCTGTTTCCTTATTTAAATTTAGCTCAGATTTAGACACTGAAGGAATCCTTATTCAAGCAGTGAGAGATAACGAAGACGCACGTTTGTGATCTAAGTGGAAGAATGCTCTGTGATCCATAATGCGCACCAAGAAACTTGAGCTTTATAGAAGGATAGACTAGGCTCATATTAATTTGTGTGCTTATTGTGTTAATAAACATTTTGAAGCGAGCAGCAATCCATTAGCACCACATCAGTGCAGTTTAAGACGCTGTAGACCCGCCGAGACCGCGTTTGCTAGTTTTTTGAATCCATGGGAAACATAAAAAACAGTGATTTAAAATTCTAAAAATAATATATGTCTTATTTAAGAATCTGTCGAACATCTAGTCGGGTTCAGTAACACAATTAGATTAACTTTACTCGATATAAAAAAATCCCAAAGTTACCCCTTTTTCTAATGTTTAATCTATCTTATCAGCTACAAAACAAACGTTTAATTTTTATTTTTATATGAATGAAAAGATAGTAAGATTGTCTAGATCTAGTCGTAGATTTTATCTAGATAAAATGATTAAAATAATTACTATGTTGAAATATCTATCAAATGCGCGAGAAATCCAAGCAGCCCAATCGCGAGTCATACTTCAGTCGCGCGTCGGCGCTCTTAGACGGTGGACCTGTGTCAGTTTTTTCCGCGCAATCATATATTTAATCCGTCAAATGCAGCTCATAGCTCATGTCAATAAAATGCCACAGTAAAAGTAAAACAGTAGTCGGTAGGTGGTAGAGCCTATAGGGAACCAAATAGGTTTTATATGAAAACTAATTGGTTCCATATAGAGTTCGCCCGGGGCAGTACCACCGCCCGCCACGGTACCTAGTACCATTTCTGCCGTGTAATAATTGTTTTTAAAGCAATTATGGTCAATTATTCACTAGCCTTGAGTTTTCCCTGAAGAAATATTTCCAAGTAAACATGTTTTTGGTGATATTTAGCGTTGGTTAATTAATTATGTTTAGAGTAACGTAGCTTGCACACAAATAGGTATAAATAATAATACAATAAATTGGAATTTAGCCTACTAACGAAATTTCAATTTAATTGCAAATTAATGTACAAATATTTTTTATTTTATTTCGCATATTTAATTCATGAAATATACAACAGATAATACGATTTATTTTAACATTCAATGGAATGCAACATTAGACAAAACATCACAGTCCCTATTTGAGTCTTGCTCAGAGACAGTCAATGTTCTCATAGGCAATACCTTATAGTCAAGAAAATGCTGTGCGATTTATCCTATTGGTGGCTGGTACGTGGTGTCCAAAATGTAAAGTTTAATGTTTCTACGTATATTTATAAACACGACATTTGAGATCTAAGCTCATGGATGCATTCGCAAAGATGGAATTAGATATCTTCAAATTTCTGCTGTGCCTTACGATTCTGACGATATTACTTCTTACAGTTACAAGATAGAAAAATATGTAATGCCAATTATACTTTATTAATTTATTTTTAAAACTAGTTGACGCCCGCAGCTTCGCTCGCGTGTAATTAGACATAACAATAGTTAAAATGTGAAAATGCAGCTTTCTAATGGTGAAAGAATTTTTGAAATCGGTCCAGTAGTTTTTGTGTGAAAACATTACAAACAAAATTAAATGTTTCCTCTTTATATTATTAGTTAAGTTTAGGTTAGTTCGTCATTGCTCTGAGGTTAGCTTAATGCACTTGACAAAAGTATTTTATCAGATACTTTGTTTAATTTATAAAGAAATCATTGAGTATCCATCCACATAAAAACGTAATATAATGTAAAAGTAAACATTGATTTAAGACTATAGTATCTAAGTACCTATCTATAAATTCCACGCTCTTATAGGATTTTTATGAAACTCCTTTTTTTTAAGTCTCCTTTCATGTTAAAAGGTAGATTATTTTTTATGTACCTATAGGTTACTCTTTATTTTACAATTATAAGTTACTTAATTTAATTGCTACTTGTTGTTGTTATTATATGATTAAACGTTCTTTTTACAAACATCAAGTGTTCTTTTATTGGTTCTTTTGCAATTTTTTCGAAGATTTTGGCTGGGAATAGATTTCCGATTTTTCTCTCCGATATTCTGATCAAACAATCTGAAGGCACTCGTGCTATACATACTCGGACGTCCGATCCAACTATCGGATCGCATGTGTATTTAGTATTCAAACAAATGTATGGAACGAGTGCCTTCAGATTGTCTGATCAGTCTATCGGATCCGACTATCGCAGAAATAAATCGGAAATCTATTCCCAGCCTTAATCCTCTGCGAATAAAATAAATTAATAAATGATCATTAACTTAATGGTGTGATACTTAAAAATCTTTTATGGCGGCCTTCCATACTAAATTGCTTTATTTTACGACTAAATTTTCTACAAGTTTAAATTACTTGGGGTGCTCTGGTGCAATTATTGCATTGTTTTAAAAAACTAAAAATCACGCTACTTATTGTAAATAATCGAATTAAAATTATTATTTCTTTGTTCTTTTTTTTAATTTTTTTTTTATTTATTGCTTTGTCATCGGCCCTTGAAAAGTGTTCAAAGATCAGATTAAGCCAACGTTTTGAAGTGGACGACATTTACGTTCAAAGATTCCGTTACATACATACATACCAAGCGTAGAAGCGTGAAAATTAATTGTGATCTATCGTATCGATCAGAAAAAATCGTGAGAAAATTTGCTTTTCAATGTATAGAAGGTGTAGTAAGCTTGTTAGATAGCAAAGTAAGATAGCAAATCTTCACCCCTAACCTATCTCTGTCGAAACTGTCGAACTCTCTCTGTCGAACACTGTTGGACACGGATCTCCTCTCGTAGGAAGGATTAGGCCGTAGTCCACCACGCTGGCCAAGTCTTCACATGCCTTCTAGAACATTATAGAGAACTCTCAGAACTTACATTTAACTTCTTAAATCGCACATAACTAGAACAGTAATTGGTGTGTGCCGCTTGGATTTGAACCCGGACCCTCGAGAGACGAACTACTTTACTTTTTACTATCTACTTACATTAAATACCGCAATGGGTTAATTTTGACGGGCCCATTGGCGCAATCGGTAGTGCCTGTTACGCCAGGGGTCGAGGGTTCGAATCTCACTCAGGACAAATATTTGTGTGACGAACACTTGTATTACTTCTGTGTTTTTCTGTGTTAATATTATCTTTTTAAGTATGTATTTAAAAATATCTATGTATGTATATCAGTCTCTGGCGTCGTCCTAATTGCCAGCGATCGTACGATGGCGCGATGCGTTCTCGTCGTGCGATGGGTTCAAACATACATATTTCATCAGAGTGTCCTATTTTAACCTCGCAAGTAATCGTGCGAGCACATGAAATGCTTAATAACGATCGTACGATGGGTTTGATCGTGCAAAGGTTGAAAAATTCACCGCGCAGATTCCTGGATCTATAAAGTATATTATGTGGTCTACGTTTCCTTTTTTCAATGTCGTTTGCAATTTTCAAAGCAATATTGCCCGACAGCAAAAACTGTGCATCTCTGTAAAGAGCCATGGTTAAAATGGCGTTGGTGAGCGCGACGCCATCTTGCGACGACATCGTACGATGGACATCGTGCGATCTATTAGGACACCTGTTGGCTCATCGCACGATCACTTTGATCGGAGACGAAAAAACGCATCGCGCCATCGTACGATCGCTGCCAATTAGGACGACGCCTCTGACACCCATATTACAGGCTGGCGATTACTTTGGTATGGTATGCCTAGGTCTTTAGGAATGGGACAGTGGTGTCTTTAGTACCACCGCGCTGGCCAAATGTGGATCAGAGCATATCTTGCTTAGATCTATAAAGGGATAGTATACGATAGATAAAAGTAGAAATGGATGTGTTTACGAGGATAATCTCGATAGGCCGTCCACTGGCCGACGCGGGTAGACCGGTTGTTACGGTACCGGGGTCAACCACCTCGCCCTGACATTGCCTCCTATATATACTGTGGACATGTTGTATGGTTTTTATAAGCCGTGCAGCTGACCGAAAGTAGGTACAGTTACAGTTTCTGTGACTGACAACCGATGTATTCGATAGATTACTAATGCACTTTGACGCGAGATTAGGGAGAAGTTTCACGGTCTATTAATAAAATAAAATAAATATCTTGGACATTCTCACATACGGCCATCTGACCTCAAAATGGGCGCGATTTTTAAATACATACTTAAAATATATAATATTTTATAAACATCCAGACACAGAACAAATACAAGTGTTCGACACACGAATCCACGACCCCTGGCACAACAGACAGGGTCACTACCGATTGCGCCAACGGGCCATGAATGATTTTAAAGCTTTAATAAAGTATGAAAAAAGCAAAATACAGAAGTTTTTAAATGATAATTGATGAATGAAATTAAATAGTAAACACCACATTTAATATTATATGAAAATTAATGAACTAAACCGCGTAAGTGATATTAGATACGATGAGAAACGTAAGCTTGATTTAGCTCTACATTTCTCTATTACAGTATTTACAATGTAGTCAACGATAGGATTAAGTAAATATTAATTACATACTTAAGTTTCTATGAATATGCGGGAGGTCTAGAGCATACTTCACCACGCTGCTCCAATGCGGTTGGTGGAGGGGTTAGTGGCCAACCCAGTGTCGAATGTTCTCAAGCCACCCGAAGGTCTTCGCCAAGGCCTGTTTCCACCATTGAAAACAACTGGGACAACTGGGCTTTACGTGCCCTCCGAAGCGCTACCGTGCTTCGGAGGGCAGCCATGAAATTTTGCCTTTTGAAACGTGCTTAGCTACTGCCTGTCTTCTGCTTTTGTATTCACTGAGGTGCAAAAGTCAGTGAAATAATATTAATATTTTCCATTCTCATCCAGCGAACGGAAAAAAAGGTAATAAAAATATAAACTGAAAATAGGTAGTGAAAAAATAAAAGAATAATTGTGAATCAGATGATTCTCAAACTGATTATGAAGAGAAAAAAAAAGTGTGATACGCTCCCTTCAAGGCAGACAAAGCACCTGTGATACCCCTGGTGTCGCACGTGTCCATAGGCCACAGTGACCACTTACCATCAGGTGGCCCGTATGTCTGTTAGTCCGTTTATTTTATAACAAATAACAAATTAAAAAAATATATTAAAATACAGCTTTTTATAACATTTTTTTTTATTTTCGAGCATTGTCATCGGAACCAAACGTGTGCCAAATTTCAGCTCGATATCTTCAGTGGAAGTGGGTGAAATATTGATTGCAAGATTCCAGGACATACATACATACATACATACGAGTGAAGTTAAATATAAAAGCTTTTAACTTTTAATAAATCCTTTCCTCCATTTTACCAATGACTATGACTACGAAGAGATTCGAGTGTGATGATCCTCTATGACAATTCTCGCAGTAAGCTGTGACATGGATATCTTCGATAGAGCTCCCCATCGGGTCAGTGACCCCTTTACTCTTGTCTAAATATAGGCCGCATAACATCAGGCCCTTAAGACGACTCGTTGGACCTAAGTTATTTATAAAATTAAAATAAAACTCTTGTTATGCCTAGGTAGACTCATAATTGCAGAGAACAGGTCCTACTAACGCAGCTAAGGACAACTGGACTAACCCTTGGACCAGAATTAATATGCGTTTGAAGTACAATCGCGCACAAAAACATATTTGAGTTTACTTACATTTTAAAAGCTTTTATTTAACTTCACTCGTATGTATGTCCTGGAATCTTGCAATCAATATTTCACCCACTTCCACTGAAGCTGAAATTTGGCACACATATTAGGTTCCGATGACAATGCATGAAAATAAAATGAAAAGTTATAAAAGCTTTTTAAAAAAAAAATGTTTACAGTATAATTTTATTATTATAAAATTAGGTAACAATTACAGAATTTGGTATAAGGTACGCCGGCAGGAGCCGAAATGATTTCATTTAGTTTCTGAGTTAATTTAGAAACAAGGAAAATTGTTTTAGATAGTGAATTACATCTTGATCTATCGGTACCAGAAGCACATCAGCATCCGTTATCTATATATATAAAAGGAGAAGGTGACTGACTGACTGACTGACTGACTGACTGACTGACATATCAACGCAGGGCCTAAACTATAAGGGCTAGAAACTTGAAATTTTGCACAGGGGTTCCTTTTATAACCTAGGGGAGCACTAAGAAAGGATTTTTGAAAATTCACCCCCTAAGGGGGTAAAACGGGGGTGCAAAGTTAGTATGAAACATTGCCGTTTTTGATGTTATTCGAATGAAATTCAGTACCTATGAAGGTTTTTTATTGAGTTTCGAAAATCATCTCTTAAGGGGGTAAAAGGGGGTAAAAGGGGGCAAAGTTAGTAGGTATAAAAGATTTAGGTTATGTTACGTCTAATTCCACGCGAGCGAAGCTGCGGGGCGTCCACTAGTCTTTTATAAATTAGGTACTAATGCATTTCAAGCTTTACTTTTAATTTCTATTCATATTAATAGAATAGAGTAAGATTAAAAGTAATTTTTTTTCTTAATATTAAAAGTTAATTTCTTTTTGTCAATTCTACTAATAATATAAATGTGAAAGTTTGTGAGTTAGGATATTTGATAAAAAAAAATGGAAAATTATTACCGAGAATCCGGAATACGAGTATCTAAAATTTCATGTAATAATAGATACCCTGTGTATCGTATGTATCTGAGTGAGGTGAGAGACGATATGAGTTCCCTACTATATACTTTGATAATATTTTGCTATAATACTGAATAAATACAGAAGAAATATATAATTAAATAGAAGAAATACTATAATATTAACATTGAATCATGTTAATGGTGGAGCAAATGGAGCAATTAATGAAAATTCTTCTTTTCTACTCACCTGTACCGGTAAGACTGCCGGCTCCGAAGCCTTCCAGCGACTTATTTCCATTATTTACATTCGATTCCCATCTGCGAGCGAGTGTACTCGCAGGCAAAGAAATTCGCAAACATCTTAATACATATTTGTTACATAAATCAATTAAATTAATTTTAAAAATTTAATTTTGTATTTAAGTTAATTTAAACAGACAGTTATTGTGATATCAAAATGGCAACAAAGCTATCGTTATGTATATTTATTGCTTTAATTGGTGGAAGCTATGGTAAGTTTTTTTTAAATTATTATTATATATAGAGTTATTATTAATTTTATTTACCTAATGTTTCACGTCTTTTAAATTTTAATTATTTTAAAGATCTTTATTATTTAGGCACCCAAAATTAGAATCTAAGTTACACTATAGGTAGGTACTTAAATTACTTAATGCTTACATATTACATAACTGTATAAAAATATTCTTTATACAGGTAGTAGCGTCAATAAAATATTGTTTCTCATTATATAGCGTGCCATTCATTTGATAGATTCACCTACTATTTAGGTATGTAGGAAAAAAAATCATTTCAATAAACAATGACACATTCAAACAACAGTGACAAAAAAATGTTAAAAAAAAAATGTAATACTTGGTTAATAAATACCCATCAAGTTAAATACAATAGGACCTAATTAATGCATAATATGGCTTGACAGAATTTTTTGTTTACCTATTTCGTGGATTTCTACAAACCTCAATTAACTTAACTCAGGCGTGTGATGAGAATAGATGACATAGAGGATAAATCAAGTGTTGAATTGCTGGATTTAAGTTTTAAAATCTACAAATTAACCAAACTAATCACTCAGAACAGGTCCGTACTGACAATCAGCGTCATGGCTTCATTTCGAGTCATGACATAATGCTGAGTACGGCCTTTTGCTTATGTTTAAAATTGAAATACCTATGTGGTATCATAATAAAATATATATGTGTATTATATCTGTGTGTGTATTTGTATTATAAGCAAAATAAATTATTTTCTATTTCTACTTTTATAAATTATTTGGCATCTGTAGTTTAGTTGACCCAGAACATAAATCGTGGATGAGTCTGCCTTAGGATTGGTAGGACAGTAGTTAGCCTCAATTTACTGCTCGTTAACCGTTCGAGTAGACACCTACCTACTGAGGATAGTCGAACACAAACAGATAATTTAAGTAAAGTGTTTCTGTTCGACACACATCGCATCAATCAATAGTGGCATGACGAGAAACTGCACTGATTTCGGTAGGCGAGTGGATGGGTAACAGCTGGAGGGAAAAATTCTTGAGCGCTTCGGAGCAGAGGTCACGACAGTGGCTGATATTTCGGGCCACATACCCCTCTACCAATCCGCACTGGAGTAGCGTGGTGGAGAACGCTCATTTGTAAAAGGAGACTAGTACCATGCGACGCTAATGAGTTGAGAGATATGGCCCGGATAGAAAGACCATCCTTACATCCGAATTCCCTCACGCAGGAGCGCTCACAGCGCCGCGAAAGAAGAGGAAAGGTTTCGTCGTGAGTTGAAGCGTAGTAGTACCAGTAGGAGTTTTCACGATGGGCTATGGAATTCTTCAAAGAACCTGCAAAAGCTCTTCTTTAGGACCAGCGATAGTCGACCTCTGTTGTTGATCTGTCCATGGGCGACGGTACCTCACTAGGCACATGTTCGTTAGGCTAAAATTTATCTTTACTTTTTGTATTTCACACGTAATTGAAGTCGATCCAATGATTCTTTATGCTATAGACATAGACCATATGACATAGAACTCCATAGAATTCAGTACTGAAAAATGTAACTCAAACATGAACATGGGATTGCTCACGGCGCTGAACTACTGTTAAGTTGATGATACGAAAGGACGTATTTTAGAACAAAACGTTTGACATAATGAAGTTGTCATGTAGGTCAGTTTATGTAGGTAGTTGTTCTAAGTGTGTATGTAAGTAGCTATGCTGTGTGATTTCTTTGGTGTTTAGCATACGAACGGATTTTTTACTGACTTCTACTTAGCTTGACTCGCAGGATAACAAAAATAAGTGAACATTTATTTTGATTTTAAATGATAAGCACTCTTCGCCAGCTAAAATGGCTTAGGTACTATTCGTCAAAGGCGTAACTGAAAGTTCTCTAGGTTCTGTATTCCGTCTTAAACGAACCTGCTTTCCCCGTTTACTTCAAGGAAATCCTTCAGTTTCTCTGCTCTTCACAGAAAAGAGTGCGGTAATCTAGAGTTAATCTTCCCCCACTTAGTGGCTTTTTCCATAATTCGTTCACGGCTCAGGCAATATTGCTGGGAAGAGCAGTTTTAAAATAAGACACCAAGGACTCTGCACGGTATTTCGTCAAGTAGGATTCTAAAGATATTTTTTAATGCTACTATTATGTATTTATTGTATATATGGAGACCCGTGCCCAGCAGTGGGACGTATATGGATTGCAGCTATATACATATTTTTATAAGTTTGTGTATTTTTACAGAGTATGTAATTTACGTTTATTTTATTGATGTGATGTGTGCACGTTTATTTATGTATGTATTAATGTATTTACTACCTCGTAAATACATACATACAGATACAGTCCAAAAATATAGATATATACCTATACCTATATCTATATTTCTATATCTCCCTCAGATTTTAATATAAACATAAGCCTATATTGACTGTACTCAATAATAAATATTTAATTTATGCAGCCGTGCTAGAAGGTATTTGAGTAGGTAAGCATAAATTAAATTGATTCAACGATTGGAATTGCATAAAATATTATCGCCTTATGGTATTGTATAGATAAATAAAAAGCCGGAAGACCATTTAATACGTGGTATCTTCAATTCTACACTAACTTCATTAAAATCTTCACTCTTCATAGGTGATCAGCCGTCAAATTACGAAATAAGCCGTAAGCGTATCGGCGGTGAGTCTAACGGTACAATAAAATATAATTTATTTTAACAGCACTTCATCTGTCATTCAAGCACTGCACAATTTGTGGTCTAATTAAAAATAATACTTATTTTAAGACAGCGTCTGGCTCGTTTTTAGTAGGTTTTATAGGTATGTAAGTAAATTTTTTATGTAAAGACAAAAGCAATCACAACACACTAGTATCTAATGGGAGTAGGTAATGACTTTTAGTTAGTTTAGCTTACAATACAACTACACCAACGAGTCATTATGTATCTACCTTTATGTATGTATACTATGACTTGCCGACGTGAATCTTTCTGACAAACTACTCATAATATTATAGTCATATAGTAGGTATGTTTTACATCTAATTACATGTAATTACATCTAACGGCAAGCTCAGCCAGGTATGACACCAAGGCCACAGCCAAATCTTCATAATATGAATTAATTACCTTCCTATTTACAATTATGAAGAAGGGTTACAGCGTATTTCCTTAAATTCAAGCTGATCTCTTCATCATTTAATACGTGGCGTAAATTTTTTTTCGAATGCATGTTGATTAAATTAAATTAATTAAAACCAAAAAATTAAGTGTATTGACATTGGAATAAACCGACTCTACATTCGTACCTACATGACTAATAGGTAGTTTTTTTAATTGGAATAATCATCCTACTATCTATGAGTACTAATGACAAGTGTACCTTTATGTATGCCTGGGTACATAACGTTTAATAAGTACCTAGAAGCTGTGTTTTATTGTATGACTGTTGGAATAAGCTGCAACCCATAGATGTCCCACTGCTGGGCACGGGTCTCCCTCACAGACATCTGCGGGAGGTCTAGAACATACTCCACCACGCTGCTCCAATGCGGATTGGTGGAGGGGTTAGTGGCCAACCCAGTGTCGAATGTTCTCAAGCCACCCGATGGTCTTCGACAAGGCTTAGCGACTGTTTCCAACATTGAAAACAACCGGGACCGACGGCTCCGAAGCACGGTAGCGTCCATGAAATTTTGCCACTAGCGGTCACCCATCCACAAGCCGACCGCGCCCGTCGTTGCTTAACTCTTTCGATCACATTGAATCGGTGCGATTGGGCTATGAACGCTACATATGTTGGAAAGCTATGATATATTTATTATTGTTGTGCCTAAATATAATAAATATGCACCGGACCGTAAAAAATCACATCACCTGGCCATTTTCATATTCAGATAAAATTCCATACCTACCACAAAATCCATTACGTATGTGTATGCTTTTAAATGGGTATTTCATCTTTATTTGCCAACCATTTACATGTGCAGTGTCGATGTCGAAGCATTTTAAACCACCATTCGCATTCTTCCATTATCACTCGCCCGCATTCACTTTGCATGGACATACGAAAAAAAGTGGAATCCTGTCAGAAATATTCGATCCTTTAAAACAATAAAAAAGCCAGTGAAAATAATGAGTATTTTTTTCTCGATTTGGCAATCAATTACAATTGGTTCAAGATCCCAGTGCCGCCAGACGTTACTTATTTCTTATTTAAACAATTTATATGCGATAAGCTAGTGTTAGTACATACTTTGAGCGTGTGCATACTCGCTAGCTTGGGTAGACGGCCAATTCATTGGTATCAGATGCTGAAAATCGAAAATTTCAGTACCAACTTTTCTTATTTTCTCATGGCTGATTTTCACATATGTTTTAGTTAGTTATGTTACAATTTAATAATAACTATTGCCAGACACCTTCCATCGGCCCTTACCCTTGCCAGACGCCTTAAAGATCCAGAAAAAATGATGTAAGTTTACTTATTTTCTCAAGCTTGATTTTTATGCACGACACTTGGGGAACTATTTCAACACTGTTAGTCAGCAGCCAGACCAATCGGATGGGCCAAACGTCCAGCCAGACACATATAAAGTGTCGCTAGTAGTCCGGTCAATTTAGACAATTGAAATAAAGAAAATTCCGACAGAGCCAAATCTTCGTAGAGACCTTAGGTTTACCACAAGGAATAAAGTGTCAAAAGTCCCAATCAGTCCCGTGCGCTTAGGGACTTATTCGGGGCCCAAGGTCAAAATTTTAGGTATTTTGGATTTTTCTCGAAAACGGTAAGTTTTATCGAAAAAGTACCTTAGAGCAAAGTTGTAGATCTTAAAATTCTCTATAAAAATGGTCCCTATAATTTTTTCTCTAAGACCCGCTTTTTTCCCAGATATTGCGCTTGTAAGAATCATGTTCTACATAGTATGCACACAATATGCCACGTATATACATACATATTTAGGTACTCAAGCAAACAAAAATGCCTACTTCGGCCCCGAATAAGTCCCTAAGCGCACGGGACTGATTGGGACTTTTGACACTTTATTCCTTGTGGTAAACCTAAGGTCTCTACGAAGATTTGGCTCTGTCGGAATTTTCTTTATTTCAATTGTCTAAATTGACCGGACTACTAGCGACACTTTATATGTGTCTGGCTGGATGTTTGGCCCATCCAATTGGTCTGGCTGCTGACTAACAGTGTTGAAATAGTTCCCCAAGTGTCATGCATAAAAATCAAGCCTGAGAAAATAAGTAAACTTACATGATTTTTTCTGGATCTTTAAGGCGTCTGGCAAGGGTAAGGGCCAACGGAAGGTGTCTGGCAATAGTTATTATTAATTTGTAACATAACTAACTACAACATATGTTAAAATCAGTACTGAGACTTTAATTTGTCACTCTCAATCGTACAAATAATGACCTCACGCTCTATACCTAGCGGCACTTTATATGTGTCTGGCTGGACGTTTGGCCCATCCAATTGGTCTGGCTGCTGACTAACAGTGTTGAAATAGTTCCCCAAGTGTCGTGCATAAAAATCAAGCTTGAGAAAATAAGTAAACTTACATCATTTTTTCTGGATCTTTAAGGCGTCTGGCAAGGGTAAGGGCCGACGGAAGGTGTCTGGCAATAGTTATTATTAATTTGTAACATAACTAACTAAAACATATGTTAAAATCAGTACTGAGACTTTAATTTGTCACTCTCAATCGTACAAATAATGACCTCACGCTCTATACCTAGCGGCACTTTATATGTGTCTGGCTGGACGTTTGGCCCATCCGATTGGTCTGGCTGCTGACTAACAGTGTTGAAATAGTTCCCAAGTGTCGTGCATAAAAATCAAGCTTGAGAAAATAAGTAAACTAACATCATTTTTTCTGGATCTTTAAGGCGTCTGGCAAGGGTAAGGGCCGACGGAAGGTGTCTGGCAATAGTTATTATTAATTTGTAACATAACTAACTAAAACATATGTGAAAATCAGCCATGAGAAAATAAGAAAAGTTGGGACTGAAATTTTCGATTTTCAGCGTCTGATACCAATGAATTGGCCGTCTACCGAAGCTAGCGAGTATGCACACGCTCAAAGTATGTACTAACACTAGCTTATCGCATATAAATTGTTTGTGAGAAAATAAGTAACGTCTGGCGGCACTGGGATCTCGCTCTAAATTACTCACACTGTTAGAACAGTATTTAGTAGGATGCATTGCTCCGTGACGAATTTAAATAAAAAACATATTTTTGTTTTCAACTTCAGAACCGTAATGATTTATATTGAAATAAGTATACCGTTAAAAATTTATTTTTTAAAAAAGCTTTTTAAATCTTTTTTTTTATTTTCATGCATTGTCATCGGAACCAAATATGTGTGCCAAATTTCAGCTCGATAGCTTCAGTGGAAGTGGGTGAAATATTGATTGCAAGATTCCAGGACATACATACAAGATACATACGAGTGAAGTTAAATAAAAGCTTTTAAAATGCAGTGCTATATACAGTGTTTGCGCATGTTGAAATATAATGTCACTATTTATTATAAAATATAACTAAGTAATTGAAAACTTGAAATGTTTATTATTTAAATTTCCACAAAACCGAAATTCTATCCGCTTTTCCTTGTACTTCCATGCTTTCTTATTACAATATGGTGGGCACGAATCGACGCCATACACTACCATTGCATGAGCAGCATCATTCACCTCATCATTCATCAACAGGTTTCGGAATAAGAGAAATATGGGACTATTTGATAGGAGCTGGAGCCTACGGCCAGTACCCTTACCCTGGCGGCGCGGGATACCCGGGCGGTTATTACCAGGGCGGTTCCGGCTTGTATCCGGGCAGTTCCGGACATTATCCGGGCGGTTACCCGGGTAGCAATTATGTGGAGGGCCCCCCTGGGGCACATCCAGGGTGTCCCCTGTGCGACTCTTCCGTGTACAGCTACTGCTATCACAAGGAAGCGCATGACTCGTGCTGTTGTGATAGTCCTTCGTGTAAGTTTTTTTTGTTGTTAAAAGATAGCAAACGCTTGCAGCATGACCCAGTCGTTGCCGCCCATGGCAAGTGACTGAACAAGACTCAAATAGGGACTGGGATGGTTAGTCCAGTTAGCTGAGAGTTAATTCGAAAATGTTGGTCAGTTCGTTAGTGGGTATGACGACTGGGGATTGTTAGTGATAGATAGTCCTGTTATTTGGTGTTAGTAATTATCCAGTTAGTAATTTTTAGTAAGAGTATCGTTCCAAGTCAGTCACAAATGTTGCTACCCTTGAGGACTAAGATTGTCGCCTCTAAAGAAGTGTAACCGGAAACCACACCTTTCCAACCGGACAAATTATGATTCATCACAATTTATTGTTCCACTGTGAGACTGGTGATATACAGATTGGTAAGTTTCACAAGCCTAACAGCATTCACCCTCAAGCGTACAGATCTCCTTAACTGTTAAAGAAATTCATATCACCTTCTGGGTTTGAACCTCTCGATTATACGACGGAGATGTGGTGCCCAATTTTCAATGAGCAACATCGCCCTTTTCATGATATAATATTAAAACGAGCTCATTTACCTACAGGGATTCGCTTCACTGATTTGGGCCTGGTGATCACGCGGCAAATCTTTAGTGCTTACTTACGTACTTCGGAGGGCACGTCAACCCATCGCTTTCGCTTATTATTGTGAATTACAATCGTTAAGTCCGGCCTTCGAAGGGTCTAAAAACTGACAACTGACTACTAACCTACCAATTGGCCCTGGAGTAGCGTGGTGGTTTTCTTGTTGCGAGAACCCGCTCGCGCCCTACCAATGGGACACTCAAGGGTTTTGTTGTCTCATCATATTATACCCTTCATTGTCCTTCTGTAGGTTACTTAAGTTGCTGCTGCGTCTGTGGGGAAGACCCGTGCCCAGCAGTAGGACGTCTATGGGTCTCAGCGAACTCACCCCAGCGGTAGGCCTAAGCTTGTTTTGCGGGTGGCAGACCCTCAAATCAACACATTTGAACATCCATGACTTATCTACCCCGCCAGGATTCGACCCGCGGGTCAACGTCACATCACCGCTTCACAGAGTCACCAAGTTGTAGATATAATAAAACATTATGTTCCAGTCCTGCCAAACTTCAACTGCCGCAAGAGCAACTGCAAGTCCCTGTACGCCAACTCCTGCCAGGAATACCAGCTCATCTCGAACTGCTGCTGCGTCGACCTGCAGAAGAACGCGGTCGCAGCGCCAGTTATCACGCCTGTTGTCGCGTAGACCTTAAGCTAATTGAATAGAGATTATACTCGTAAAACTGGTAATTGATGGAAAGGAGATGTATCAATGTATTTTTTTCAAATGGAAACCTTTTAAATGTACCCAGACATCGTGGTAGCGACGCCGGGTTATGTGGGATGTCCAGATTTCCGTCTCGGTGGTTTTCTCAGCACTAGTGGAGGGCTCTGGGATCTCTGTAGGAACGCAGCGGTGTCCTCCAGAGCCCATGACAGACTCGTCTCAGAGACGTTCAAAGACGTCGACACCCATCTACAGCGTCGTGCAGCAACGTCGTCTTTCCCGGGTCATCGGGTGCACGGTTCGAGCTCCCACTCTTGCCGCCCGTGACCCCAGAAAAATTTACTCTGTGACCCCAGAAGCCCGCACCTGATGATCTACGTCCATTTATCCCTACTGCATACAGTTAGCGGCACTTGCACTGCCCATTGAGTCTTTGGGTCTACTTGGGACTAAACAAGTTATCGGTTAATCCGAATGTTTCGTGTTGACGAATTGACAATTGACCATGATTACTGTTAACCCTACGATAAATAACAGCAACTGTTAATTACATCATGCTATACAGTACAGTATCGACGTTTCAGGAACTCAGTTACTTTTCAAAATCACTTTTTCGCTCGGATTCCACGTTGCATTCAATTCGATTCGAATAATTGCAGCTATTTTGATTTCTCTCCTTTTATGTTATTTAGGTTTCCTCTTTCGTGTGTATAAGCGCGCTGTTTCAGTATAAGTTAGGTTAGATTATAATAAAACAATGACTGTATTTTAGGCTAAAATTAAATGTTAGTTTTTCAATGTGTGTTTTATTTAAACTTATTGTAGTTTGTTATTGTACTAATGGAAGCTATCCTTGTATTAGGAAGCTATTTTTGTGTATTATTATCTATAATTGTTTTAAAATCATTGTTTCTGTAAGAATCAAAATCAGATTTTTGAGTAAAGCAGTCGGTCCCGGTTGTTTTCATTTGTTGGAAACAGTCGTAAAACCTTTTCGAAGACCTTCGGGTGGCTTGAGAACATTCAACCCCGGGTTGGCCACTAACCCCTCCACCAATCCGCATTGGAGCAGCGTGGTAGAGTGTACTCTAGACCTCCCGCAGCAGTGTCTGAGGAACGTGTCTGGGGAACCCGTGCCCAGCAGTGGGACGTCTATGGGTCGCAGCGATTACTAAGCTACTGAAAGACGCGGAGGAAGAGTCCACCAATCGCTCTAACTCCGCCCATTACTTCATTACTTATTTGAGATACTTACAGCGCTTTAAGGAAGATAAATAAAATCACAAGTAAAACTTACTCATTTATGCACCTCAAAGTCATTATAACCACAGACAGACAAACATGCTCCTCGCTACATCATAGAAAATAATTTCACATACATATTCGACTTATTTCTATTGGGTGTCGGATTTTCAATTACGTAGTCCCCGTTAGCCGTATAACACATTAATAGGCTTTTTATCTCTTGTATATTTCAAGGGGACTTAATTCACTGGTTTGTTAATTATGGAGCAAGAATATTTCAGCATCACAATTTCTATGGCATTTGTAACATTTGTTTGTTTGTTTCATTCTATACAGGGTGAAGATAAGTTAGAAATTCAGCAGAAATATTTTGACTGTATTTTAAAAAATCAAATAGGAAGTTTTACTTAAATTTTTACCTATTATTTCCTGAAGCTACAACAGCCATTTTTTAACTATTTTTTTATTTCTTATTTACCTACCCCCGATCAATCCAATCGCTAAATTCACCCTGTATAAATTAAAATCATCACCACTATAAAACGACCCAAATGAGGTAATTTACCAAAATTTTATACCAAATTTATGGTAAGTTGATAGAGTATACAGAAAATGGTTACTTAGTATTCTTAATAGTCAAAGTTTTAACAAGTTTTATTGATCGTTTTCAATAAGATATCTGAGTTAGCATGCGGAGTCTATCAATATGATTTCCTACTCCGTAACACAACAACTGGCTACATTGATGATTGAAAGTTTACACCATTGAAATCACATGAGGGGTGCATTAGTAAAAATTAATTGTATTCATATGACAGCTCTAAATACAATATTTCATGAGAAATGTGAAAGTAACCTATATGCGGCCAAATCAACGATTTTATACTATAGACATGCCACCACCATAGAATTCAGAGGCGACAATCTTAGTCCTCAAGGGTAGCAACACATCTGTGACTGAAGGGTAGCAACACATCTGTGAAACAAGACTTTAACCAACAATAACTGAACTATTACTAACACCAAATAACAGGACTAACTATCACTAACAGTCCCCAGTCCTCATACCCACTAGCGAACTGACCAACTAATGTTCTAATAACTCATTCTGCTACCTGCACTAACTATCCCAGTCCCTATATTAAAGTCTTGTGCAAATCAGTCACAGTTGTCATGGGCAGCAGCGGATGGGTCGTGCTGCAAGCTTGTTTGCTAATTTATCCATAAAAAAAATTAAGCCACACCAGTATTGGTTAAAGGAAACACGGGTCCATCTTCATCAAGTGAAATGTTACATTTAGAGCTGTCAAATTTATACACGATCATTAGAGTAAAATAAAGGGAAGTCTTATTAAGTGTAAAAAACATTAGGAAAAGTAAATACTAAATACCTACTCGCATCCAAAATCTAACGACAACACCTCGTTCGGTTAGGTGACGCTGTAAAGGCCAATAGGGCCAAAAGTAAAGTCCATTCCAAAAAATAGACTACCTACGCTATGAATGAACCCTATGTTTTCGTTTATCGCCTACAAGCGCCACTACCCTTTATTGTACTCTAAGACAAACACCCATACAATCTTCATTTATGCTACAAATACCTGTTATTATTACAGATTATAGAGCTTATTACAAAAAGAGCCTAAAGGATGAGAATTCCGACAGAGGCGGAATATGAACACGTGTTATTACATACATTGTAAATTTCGCGTCAACGAAAAACGCACTTTATTATATTAAAACATAAAGTACATATTCTCATATTCACGTTGACGCCATAATACATTAAGTTTATGTAACAATTAAAAAACGCAGCGACCTTATTACAAATACATTAGTAGCAAATTCCTACGAGGTAACCAGCCTTTTAGTAAACTTTATAAACTGTGTAAACGCTTTACATTGTTCTGTTATATGTGTGTTGCGTATGACGAAAGAACATTGAATTTAAATATTTATTACATATTGTGACATTTGTGACAATGAAGAGTATCAAACTTTGAAAATTGTGACAAAGATATGTTAAGGATTCCTCTTTAGTTAGAGACTACTACTACATTACATTGGAGTAAGTGTTAGATTAACACTTACTCCAATTAACATTTCAATTTTTATTTAAAAATGGATCGTAACATGTCGTTAAGCCGCTAACAGATGTCTGGTTTTTCTAACATAGAGATCAAAAGATGCCGATCTTTTTTAATGTCTTTGTTAGAAAGACCAGATATCGTTGGTGTACTTCGCGTCTCATCAGTTTGACTGTTAGCATTCATTGTAGCGACTGTTACCGTATGCGAGGAGGACATTGTCGCTAATAGCTCGGTTTGTGAATTGGCTTCTCTTATTGAAACACAGTCGGTTTGCATTTCAACATATTATACAACTCTCGACTCTACGTCCAGTCGATCCACACAATGCCGCTTCTATAGTATTTAAATGTATTATGTCAAATCTACTGACATAAATGATTTAAATTAAGCCTCGTAACCACAGATTTATTATACTAGAGAAAGATTGGCAATAGAAACATCAAAGCGAGACCAAAACTTAATTACACGAGTATGCGTGTAATGTGCATATGTGCTGTAAGCGGTTGTCAATATTAAGTCAACTAGAAATTCACGTATTTGATAATATTTTAATTTTTTTTTTTTCAAAGTTCTCAAACATTGCAATAGGAGAATTAAATCTTTCAATCGTACTTACATATGAAATGCATAATTCTGTGGATTTTCTTTCTTAGATGAGTTACATCCGGGTACTGCACACGTAACCATAATTATTTACGTCTAAATAACACCAAATGTACGTTTTTAAACGTGAGATTTAGAAAAATAAGCAAAAATTGTTTCGTTCACAACTGACGTTGGGCCAATACAGGCCTACAGCGTGTACGCAAATGGTCTCGCCTATATATCTTGCTCTAACATGAGTATCTATGTTCTTTCTCTTTCGCATTGCCAATATACCTAGTATAAATAAATCTATGCTCGTAACGCTGTGATAACTCAAGAATCTAAATATGCTTTATGTAAGACAAAATTATATTGAAATCTATACACTTTTTCTTTTTTTTGTTTTGTTAGTAAGTAATCCTGGTACAAATGAAGATGTATTACCAACATTTGACATTCCAAAACAGAAGTTTAAAAAAGGAACCAAAAGAATTTCAGATTTTTTTTTCAATTTTGAATGAAATCTGCATATCAGGTGCCACCAGCTTCCAAGTTTCGCCAGAACAGTATCTTCTACTTTATCATTGGTGGAACAGAGCGGTACGAGAAGCATATTCACTATCAAATGAATCTCATTTGTTTCTGAAGCCAGACTATCTATAAGGACATTCCAGCAGAGAAAAAAGCGACACATATTCACCACATCTATTTTTAATGCTGCTTCAACAACTGGTAGCATTGAGTCCATTGGGCTTCCTTTATTCTCAATACTCCTTGTTATTCGGCTTTTGCTCATTTTAATGAAAATAATCCACATTCTGTGCCAATAGTTGCTGCCTTTTTCTAACAAATTTTTCATAATTGCTGGGTATTTGTAGCAGTTTTTGTCCTTTGGGCAAGTACAAATTAAACAGTTCCAATACTTCAGGATAATGGTCTTCTTCTAAGTTAATGTAGATTTCATCAGGGTATGAACAAAGTACTGTGAAAAATAGAGACTCTAAGTCTTCAGAAATTTCTGTCTTTAGCTGCTTAACTATTTTAAGCATAGATGGCAGCAAATCTGGTTGCAAACAGAAAAATTGAGTATACACTATACTCAATTTTTGACGAAAAATTGAGTATACACTATACTCAATTTTTCTGTAGCATTTGTAATATTATCTTTTAGATCTGCAACGTATTTTTCTAGAAGTTTCTAGTACTAAAAGTTACAGCAGGAGAAATCACACAACCAGATTTGCTAATTTTGTATCTAAAAAACTGATTTGTATCTAAAAAACTTCTAGAAAAATACGTTGCAGATCTAAAAGATAATATTACAAATGCTACAGAAAAATTGAGTATAGTGTATACTCAATTTTTCTGTAGCATTTGTAATATTATCTTTTAGATCTGCAACGTATTTTTCTAGAAGTTTTTTAGATACATTTGGCTTGGCGGTTCCTACTTCTTCGCAAAATGTTCTATTTTCCATGTCCATTATCAGCTCCTGATTATTAGTCATTATTCTAACAAAGAGATCAAAAGATCGGCAGTTGGTGTACTTCCCGACTCATGAGTTTGACTGACGTTATTAATTGTAGCGACTGTTACCGTTTGCGAGGAAGAAGACATTGGCGCTAATAGCTCGGTTTGTGAATTAGCTTCTCTTATTGATGCACTGTCGGTTTGCATTTCAACATCTACAACTCTCGACTCTGATATACTGTCGGATTGCATTTCAACATCCACAAACAGTCGATTCACTCAATGCCGCTTCTATAGTAGGGGTGATAACATTTGCAACGTCATTTATCTTAACATTATCTTCACTCAAGCTTTCCACAGCTTTTGTTAAAGCAGTGTCTAATTTAGATACAGTGTCGAGCCGCTTTTGTGATTTTTATTTTAAACTAGTTTGAGAGCGAAGCTGTCTCTCCTGTCGCTTGGTAACAGAATTTTGAGGTGATCGGGCGTAACGCGGCTTTATGTATTTTTTAACGTGTATGGTACTGGAGACTGGTGGATCATGAAAGCTTACTCTTTTTCTTTTTTTTGTTTTGTTAGTAAGTAATCCTGGTACAAATGAAGATGTATTACCAACATTTGACTTTCCAAAACAGAAGTTTAAAAATGGAACCAAAAGAATTTCAGATTTTTTTTTCAATTTTGAATGAAATCTGCATATCAGGTGCCACCAGCTTCCAAGTTTCGCCAGAACAGTATCTTCTACTTTATCATTGGTGGAACAGAGCGGTACGAGAAGCATATTCACTATCAAATGAATCTCATTTGTTTCTGAAGCCAGACTATCTATAAGGACATTCCAGCAGAGAAAAAAGCGACACCTATTCACCACATCTATTTTTAATGCTGCTTCAACAACTGGTAGCATTGAGTCCATTGGGCTTCCTTTATTCTCAATAATCCTTGTTATTTGGCTTTTGCTCATTTTAATGAAAATAATCCACATTCTGTGCCAATAGTTGCTGCCCTTTTCTAACAAATTTTTCATAATTGCTGGGTATTTGTAGCAGTTTTTGTCCTTTGGGCAAGTACAAATTAAACAGTTCCAATACTTCAGGATAATGGTCTTCTTCTAAGTTAATGTAGATTTCATCAGGGTATGAACAAAGTACTGTGAAAAATAGAGACTCTAAGTCTTCAGAAATTGCTGTCTTTAGCTGCTTAACTATTTTAAGCATAGATGGCAGCAAATCTGGTTGTGATTTCTCCTGCTGTAACTTTTAGTACTAGAGACACTATACTCAATTTTTCTGTAGCATTTGTAATATTATCTTTTAGATCTGCAACGTATTTTTCTAGAAGTTTTTTAGATACATTTGGCTTGGCGGTTCCTACTTCTTCGCAAAATGTTCTATTTTCCATGTCCATTATCAGCTCCTGATTATTAGTCATTATTCTAACAAAGAGATCAAAAGATCGGCAGTTGGTGTACTTCCCGACTCATGAGTATGACTGACGTTATTAATTGTAGCGACTGTTACCGTTTGCGAGGAAGAAGACATTGGTGCTAATAGCTCGGTTTGTGAATTAGCTTCTCTTATTGATGCACTGTCGGTTTGCATTTCAACATCTACAACTCTCGACTCTGATATACTGTCGGATTGCATTTCAACATCTACAAACAGTCGATTCACTCAATGCCGCTTCTATAGTAGGGGTGACAACATTTGCAACGTCATTTATCTTAACATTATCTTCACTCAAGCTTTCCACAGCTTTTGTTAAAGCAGTGTCTAATTTAGATACAGTGTCGAGCCGCTTTTGTGATTTTAATTTTAAACTAGTTTGAGAGCGAAGCTGTCTCTCCTGTCGCTTGGTAACAGAATTTTGAGGTGATCGGGCGTAACGCGGCTTTATGTATTTTTAACGTGTATGGTACTGGAGACTGGTGGATCATGAAAGCTTACTCTTTTTCTTTTGCTGGCTGGCGAACCGGTAGACTCATCCATAATATCTACAAGCTTTCTCTTTAGAATCGAAACGGCGGGATTCATTATATTTGGAATGATATCAGTGTTAGGCATACTTTTTAGAGCCACTGATACATCGTCATTTGATTTACTGTTTGTGGTGGAGGTTGTTGTGGTGGTCTTGAGAATCTGTTCTCCAAGTACTGAGTTCTTGGGATGAACCTTGACAAAGTGCATCACTTACTTTGCTGCGAACCAGTAGACTCATCCATAATATCTACAAGCTTTCTCTTTAGAATCGAAACGGCGGGATTCTGATCCAATTTCAATTCACAAATGCCACAAATGTCATGCTGAATCAATTGTTTACTTCTCTTAGTTCTACGCACACAAGAACGCGAGTGTCTATACACATTATACATCTATGGAGTTACGAATAAACAAACATCTATAGTACATACACGTTTGCTCTTATATCCATAAAAAACAGACTTTAATATTGTTTAACACAGTGGGGTGATTGTGTAACGGAAGCTATGACGAATAAACACATCGTCATTGGCTGGAGCGTAGAGCAGAGGTATAGACTTCGATAGCTGTCATTCTTCACACGTAATAGACTAACTTATTGGTAACCAGCAAGATACTGTTTTTGAAGTAAAACTTCTATACGCACGCTTGACATGGGGAGTGAGCTGGTGAATGCGTGACGAGAGCGTTACGAAAAGTGTGATCGGGCGGGGCGAACGGAAGTTTAGAAAGATTAATAATGAATTTAAATATTTGTAGTAAATCAATATAAGTATATACATGTATATAGTATACATTATATATATAGATGAAGCTAAATAAGTTTTACTTCAGATGTGTGGTCTAAAGCACACTCGTTTTTTTTTCGTGTCGCGTGTCGCCTTTTTCAAGGACAGCACAATAGTTTGTTAAAACTTTGGTGACAAATAACTTTAATTATATTGATTTAGTCCCGCCCAACAACACAGGGACAGGGGTTGGCTGAAAAACAGCGCTGCGTAGGACCTGCAGGCCTATGTCAGCTGAAGCTGAGCCAACTCCTGTTGCCACTCAAGACTTTTTTAAATGTACCTTTAATAGTTACTTTAATTTTGTTATGAAATTGTGTATTGTATTAGGTACCTGTAATTTTTCTATGGTATTGTGTGGCAATAAAAACATTTTTATTTTTATTCTTATTCTTGATTGTTTGTTATAGCGTTCATTGAAAACACCGGACGCTAAACCGAAATCTATACCACATATATGTCTACGGGTTACACAATCATCATGAGAATTAGTTTAACTTAATTAGCTTGAGAATGAGAATTAATTTAACTTAACTTCCAACCGGTTACCCCACGCCACCAGATGCCGCCAGATGCCGCCAGATGCCGCCAGATGCCGCCGGATGCCGCCAGATGCCGCCAGATGCCGCTCAGCGCATCCTGTAGTGGTTCTTCTCCTGCACCTGGCACAGGTCGCCCTTGAAGTCGAACTCGACGGTGAAGTCCAGGTCGCGGTTGTTGCGCGCGTTCTGCTGCATCGTGAACGTGCCCGATATCTCCTCGCCCTTCTTCACCTGGAATTAATGTAGAAAATCAATATAAGTTATATCATGTCGGGGTCACCGATGTTAAGTAGTGTTATTGTATATTGTTCGCTGCGACCCATAGACGTCCCACTGCTGGGCACGGGTCTCCCCCACAGACACTTCTGCGGTAGGTCTAGAGCAGTGATGGGCAAACTACGGCCCGCGGGCCAACTCCGGCCCGCGAAAGTATTCAATCCGGCCCGCCGAGGGTCCGTCGACATGGATAGTACGAGTATATGGCCCGTTATAATTACGTTTTGACGGTCGAGAAGAAAAAGTAAATTCTACTTGGTAGAATAATAGATGCATAACCTATAGGTGAAGCTAAACAAAAAAAGCGAAACAGCTTTCGAAAATATTATGGAAAAACAATTCCATATGTCTCACACGCCTAACAAGGCAGAGCCTTCGAATAAAAGTTAAATTGATTATTATTTTTTAGGATAAAAGGTATTTTGTAATACCTATTTGTGTTTAATGCTTACAGCTTAATGCTTTTTATAAAATTATATTAAAAGCTTTAACACAAAATGCATTTTTTTTTTATAATTCTGGCCCGCCTCTAGAATTTCTAAAACTTTGTGGCCCGCCATTAAAAAAGTTTGCCCACCACTGGTCTAGAGCATACTCCACCACGCTGCTCCAATGCGGATTGGTGGAGGGGTTAGTGGCCAACCCAGTGTCGAATGTTCTCAAGCCACCCGAAGGTCTTCGACAAGGCTTAACGACTGTTTCCAGCATTGAAAACAACCGGGACCGACGGCTTTACGTGCTCTCCGAAGCACGGTAGCGTCCATTAAATTTTGCCACTAGCAGCGGTCACCCATCCACAAACCGACCGCGCCAGTCGTTGCTTAACATCTCGATCACATTTATTCGATGTGAGCCATTGGGCTATGGACGCTACGTGGTTGGTCGATGGTTGAATTAATGAAGGTGAATTAGAAATTCAAAGGTGGTAGAGCCTATAGGGAACCAAATAGGTTTTATGTGAAACCTAATTGGTTCCATATAGAGTTCGCCCGGGGCAGTACCACCGCCGGCCACGGTACCTAGTACCATTTCTGCCGTGTAATAATTGTTTTTAAAGCAATTATGGTCCGGTTGGAAAGGTGTGGTTTCCGGTTACACTTCTTTAGAGGCGACCATCTTAGTCCTCAAGGGTAGCAACACATCTGTGACTGACTTAGAACGAGACTCCTACTAACAAGTACTAACTGGACTATTACTAACACCAACTAACAGGACTAACTATCACTAAGTCCCCAGTCCTTATACCTGCTAACGAACTGACCTACTAATGTTCTAATTAACTCTCTCAACTAATTGGACTAACCATCCCAGTCCCTAATTGAGTCTTGTTCAAAGTCAGTCACAGTTGTCATGGGCGGCAGCGGATGTGTGGTGCTGCAAGCTCGTTTGCTATCTTTTATCCATAAAAAAAAAGAAATGATTACAGGGAATGCTAGGCTATGATTCCCTGGAATTAAGGCGAGATGTAATGAGAGACGAGATTCTAAGTTATGTGCGATTTCAGACATATTATGTGCAAACAAAAGATTTCGCATAAAACCTGTTTGGTTCCATATAGGCTCTAAGACCTAGTTAAAGTAGAATGTAAAGGATGAACACAATATAAAAATAGCTACAATATATTTTATTATAGTATAAAGGAACATAAATTCTAACTATGTTGACATAAATAAAGCTAAAATTGAAATTTACTTTGACATTATTGAATTATTTAACTATATAGAATCAATTGCAACACCCTATCAGGGTTTCATGATGTAATGTTATGACTGAGAACTGTTATGTTACACTTGAGCAATAAAGATTATGATTATTATTATGATTATATTTTCTTTGACAAAAAAAGCAGTGTACATAACTTTAGTACAAGAAACAAGGATAAATTGATTGTACCTAGCTCTAGACTAAGTAAAGTATCAAAATCTTTTATGGGGAACTGTGTTCGCTTCTACAATAAAATACCCGGAAATATTATATAAATTTAAATCTTAAATTAAACAAAACCTCCTTAATAAAGCTTTCTATAAAATTAATGATTACTTAAACGATAGAAATGCTTGGTGCGATGTATCTCCAGCTCCACTTGTTCAATAATAATGTAATGCGATCCAATTATAAAAATTGTAAATTTTGAAAAGAGTGACTACCGAGTTTCTTGCCGTGTTCTTCTCGGTAGCATCAACTTTGTGAACCGGCGGTAGATAAAAAATGTTATGACGTTCATTAAGCGTATAAAAATACCATATAATGAAAAAATAAATGAATCTGAATCTGAAATCTGAATTATAGAAAAATGCAGAAAGCATAGGCATACCGTCATGTACTCGTCGAAGTAGAAGACTGTCTGCTTCCAGTGAGTGTAGGGCGCCTCGGGGGCCGTGCTGAAGCCCAGCCGCTTGTGGGACTTGGTGAACTCCACGTTGAAGAAAGTCACCAGCGCTTGCACGAAGTCGTTGCGACGGACCTAGCATGACAATATTGATAAATTTAATAAGAAAGGTGATTTTAATGAATGTAATACTAGAAATAATATTATAAAGCTGAAGAGTTTGTTTGTTTGTTTGTTTGAACGCGCTAATCTCAGGAACTACTGGTTCTAATTGAAAAATTCTTTTTGTGTTGAATAGACCATTTATCGAGGAAGGCTTTAGGCTATATAACATCACGCTGCAACTATTACGAGTGAAGAAATAATGGAAAATGTGAAAAAAAATGGGGAAAATTATTCATCCTTGAGGGCTTCCGTTGCGTGCGCGTGACATTTCATATGGCAGAACAACGTTTGCGGGGTCAGCTAGTACTAGAAATAAAAATAAGCTGACTCTTCCTCCTTTTAGGCTCCGTAAAGTCAGAAATTCTTTTAAAGGGCAATGTATACGTTTCTATAACAGAATGCCTTGTAACTGCCAAAAATTGTATTTAAATAAATTTAAACGTATGATTAAAGCTAATTTAATAAGCAGAACTTATTACAAAGTTTCTGACTTTTTTGACGACCGCATACCCTGGAATTGTGACATACCTAGCTATTTTATTGTAATATGAACTTGCATACTGTGAAATATCTCAAATATCTCTTTTTCTATTTAATGTACCTATCTATATATATAAAAGGAGAAGGTGACTGACTGACTGACTGACTGACTGACTGACATATCAACGCAGGGCCCAAACTATAAGGGTTAGAAACTTGAAATTTTGCACAGGGGTTCCTTTTATAACGTAGGGGTAGTAAGAAAGGATTTTTGAAAATTCACCCGCTAAGGGGGTAAAACGGGGGTGCAAAGTTAGTAGGAAACTGCCGTTTTTGAAGTCAAGTGGGCAACCCGAACGCGGGCAGACGTCGTTAATGAGTCTAATTCTACGCGAGCGAAGCTGCGGGCGTCCACTAGTTGACAATAGAAGAAATTAATGACGAAAGAGACGACGGTAGACGAAGGTAGGGTTATAATGTCTTCATTCATGTATTTTGTACTGTACCTGGAGGTGGAACTTTGATTCAAAGTTGAGATCTTCCTTCTTAACTGTGTACAAATCTATTTCCTTCAACAGGCAAGAGTTTGTTACAACCTGAAATGTAAAGAATTCGACGGTTACAATATATCTGATAAAAAAAAATCATGTTCTCTAAAAATTAAAAATAGTTTTTTAAACTCTACATAAATATTTATTTGCTATAATTCTGGCTAGAGATTGAGTTTCGGCCCTAAGCTTAGTAATAAAATATTTCTACACAAATAGAAAATTGTTGTTTTATTATTAAACTATCAACTTTGTAATGTGCCACTATACAAAGCAATCATTAAGTATTCTGTAGAACTTATAATATATAAAATAAAATACCTGTTTGGCATCAACAACATCAACCAGCGGCTCAGAAATGGCCACCTTCCGGATGGAAGACATGTTGAAACCGTACACATCGTCCCACCAGTTGATCTTCTCGTCCTTGTACTGACGGTCTTCGATGCCACAGATGAACAATGTACATCTATATATAAAGAATAATAATTTTCATTACTATGATGACTGTTTCAGTTACATATACTCATCTTGCTCATCTCTGATCTGCTCATTTATAGATTGTGGAATTAGATTCTTGCTCAGGTCATAGTGAATTATTAACAGTGGCAGAGAGAAATTGCATTTGAACAAGTACTGAATGAAGAATTATGTATATAAAAATGACTTATATTAAATTTTTTTTTTTTTTGTTTTTTATTTTTACTTTTTATTTTTATTTTCGTGCATTGTCATCGGAACCAAATATGTGTGCCAAATTTCAGCTCGATAGCTACATTGGAAGTGGGTGAAATATTGATTGCAAGATTCCAGGACATACATACAAGAAGTGAAGTTATATAAAAGATTTTAAAATAGAAATGTACCTGTCAGGGAAAAGCATGCCATCGGGCTTGAGCCACTTGTCCCTGGCGTACAGCACTGTGTCCAGCATGCTCTCGTAGAACAGGCAGTAGCCCATCCACTCCGATATGATGATGTCCACCTTCTCCACTGGTAACTCTACTTCCTCCACCTGTATAACCAATTAGTCCTATCACTACAATATTCAGTTTTTGCAACTCATTGTTATATGTACATGGTTGTTCGTGTACTTTAATTGTGTGTGAGTGTGTGTGCAAAGCATTGTTTTCATACATTTGTTATTTAAGGACATGCACTACACTCCAGGCATTCTCAGTTGTGAGAAGGGATCTGTGCCCTACAGTGCAAATGTGTTTTCTGTATATGACAGTAGATTGTTATTGACATTTCTGTTTTTGACATTTGTAGTGCACTCTACAAATGTCAAAAACAGAAATGCTTGTTTGTGCATAATGCAATTGCTTTTAGTGGAATATAAACTTGACATTCATCTTACCTTTCCCTTAACAATTTGGATGATATCACTCAAGTTGTTGGCCTCGATGATCTTCTGTGCGTAGTCTACAATGTTGGAGCACTCCACAGCGTATACCTTACTTGCACCTGCCTTCGCAGCAAACATCGATAGGATGCCTGTGCCGCAGCCTATGTCCAGCACTGTCTGTTGAGACATAATTATGTTAAGTATTAGAACATTCAGTTCTGGTTAGGTTTTTTAGTTATTAACTATACAAAAAATGGGACTTTGAAGTGTATACAGTCAAACCTGGGTAAGTGAGAACTGGATAAGTGAGAAAACTCTATAAGTGAGAGTAATAGCCAGAACCCGTCATTTTAAGCTCCCAAAACCTCTATTAGTGAGAAACAGAAACCTCTGTAAGAGAGAGTCGTTTTTCCCTCATGGACCTCCGTAAGTGAGACTGCTACTTATCTATACCTCTATAAGCGACAGTCGAGCTTTATTTATTTATATTATTTAGGAGGAACTATAGCTACAATATAAATACATACATACATAAAATATTAAAGAAAATTTATGAGTTAGACAAAAACATTCAAAATACAAAAACAGAAACCCAAACGAAATTGACGGATTTTTTTAAGTGCAAATACTAAGTTCTAAATAAAATAAAATTATATTGTTATTGCTGCGTACCTCTATAAGAGAGAAACGTTACCCATGTACCTGCATTAGCGAGAAACTCGGGTTAGTGAGAAACCTCTATAAGCGAGAATGAGATTGTGCTCCCTTGAACTCTCGCTTACCCAGGTTTGACTGTACCCTTAAATTCGTGCATAGCTATTTTAATTAATATCTAGAAACTACACATCCCTGCGGTGCAGGGGTACCCAATTGCCTTAAATCTACAGGCCATATATAAATTTTGTAATAATTTCTGCTATGTATGGATTGTGATTGATCAAATTTTAATTAATTAAATAAATAATTAAACCGTAAATTTTTATGTTTATAACAATGAAGTCAGTTAGCTCATTATAAATGTTTACGTGTAACAATGAATGTAGCTCAGTTTTAATGTAGCAAAGGTTTAACCTGGCAATTTTCAATAGGAAGAATTAAAAAAAACCGCCAAAATGCATAGTATCTACCAAAAAGTTTTTACAATAAAGGTAGCTATGAAAATAGACGGAATTCATAATAAAGACATTAAAAACCGATTTTTACTCACTTTGCCTTTGAATAGATGCTTATTGTGGTACATCGCGTTCCTGTAGGTAAGCGTCCGCACCTCATCTTTGAGCATTTCCTCATGGATACCAAAATGTGCATAAGAATCGAAATAGTAATCACGCGATGTCATCTCTTCGGCAGTAACATTTTTGTCGGGTCCTACAACGTAAATTTCCACCTCAAAATCACTTTGAACATTAAACAAAGAGCACGTTTTCGCGACACAAGCGCCGGCATTTTTATCATGCGAGACTTAGAACTTACCATTTTCAACAACTGGCGTGGTCGCTGCAGAAGTTCCTTCTTGTCCAACGTCCATATTTTCCATTATATCCTACCGCGGGATAAGAATATCGAGATGAAATAAAAAATTAACAAGTATAACCTGAAACCTAAACTGACCGTTCCGAAAGCAAATCGATTTGACAAACGCAAGATCTATTTCTCTAGTCCGAACAATATTCATTTAAACATGTAATAACCTTACATTTATACCTATATATCTACATAAATGTTAAATATCACAATATGCAATAATTTTCACAAAATGTCTGATTTCACAAGCTCAACGAGCTTCTCTTCGTAAAACGAACGAATTAAATGAAAGAATCGAAAATCGAAATGTCTGAGTAAAATGAGTGAAGTGAGTGATGTATGAATGAATGAGCGCCTCACACACGGTATTGTTTGCAGGGTCAGCCGCACGAGATGTTGCCACACACAGAGCCCTGCAAATCGGTCCTGCGTTATTGTATGTTCAGTTCAGTGGTGGTTTTATTTAACTTTTCCTAGACTTTTCAGTGGTTAGAATGGTAATGCCCATTTTCATGTATGACCAACCAATTTCATGATCGCAGTCGGCCATATACCTTGAAGTTATCCTATATATAAAATTATCATTCGCTGACAAGAAGAGAAGAGAGAAAAAGGTAAAACAGACCTATAAACCATGACCATACAGCGAAATCAATAAAAGAAAATGAATTAGAATCACACGCAAAAAATACTGTTCAGTGACGCCTTAAAGGCCACTAGTACCAACAGAAAGAGTCCATTTGGAAAAGGCGGTATTTTTCGCACTGTGCCATTTTTCTGATGAAAACAATACCTTCAGAAACCCATAGAAACTGATACATTAATTTTTGTAATAGTCATAATAATAGCTGTCGTCAGAGACAAATAAAGACAAAAACACATTGCAGTGTCGATCTGGAATATGGTAGGGTGACCCTGCAGGGCTGTGTCAATAGGTTCACCATGCAATAAAAATAATTATCGGACACGCATGCCCACACACGGTACAATTGGCAGTGGCACTGCCCTACATGCTGGGATGTACCTGGGGCGTTGGCCGCACTCACGCCGCACCTCAAACATAAACTTATTATGGCCGCAAGCCGACCGACGAAAACTTGTATTTGTCCATAGATAGGTACTATATTCTATACGACTGAATAACCCAAAAATTAAAGTACCTTTATATTGCGGTATGACGACATACCGAAAAATATTGGTTACCGGAATATTTTGATACCAATATTTATTTCGGTACCATTATTTTGAATTTATAAATGGAAAAAGATAAATTTCGGTACCGGTAGGTACATAAACCTAAAGGTTTATTATAATTATGAGAGACAGTTGACAAACATTTCAGGTGTAATCAGTAATAAACACATCTCACGGCCCGTTCACACATGTCTCCGTTTTACTGTTCCATTTTATCGTGCACGTTTTTTTTTCGTCGATGGCGTATGTAGTTGTATGAGCGTGGCACAGTATTCTGTATAGAGTAAAAAATATCGTTCCGTAAAAAAATGACATTCCGTTTTGTCATCGAATACTGGACGACGGAACAGTAAAAATATACGGATACGTAGAATTTTAACGGATAGATACTGTGTGCGTGGCGGGCGGTGTGTGCGGGATGTAGGAGGGAGAGTGATAGTAGAATAGCGGCGGTATACTGCGAGTTTTCTGTTCACACATCGCATCCAGTAATGACGGATCCGTTGAACATTATAAGGTGCCTATGTGTGAACAGAGCATAAATTTATGACGTATCCGTTAAAAACGTACCAGTAAAACGGACTCCCATGTGTGAACGGGCCGTCACGTAGTATCTCTTCTAGCTAGTTTGTGGGACCGTCACCCCACCTCATCCGTCTAAACGTCCGAGAATGAACATTATGTTTATGCGAGGAATACAAACAAAACTTATGCCAGACATAGACAAACAGAACACATGGAGATGGATTGATACATATACCATGGAATCAATAAATACTACGTTTCAATAAATACTACGTTTATCAGGAAGGTGCTCTGGAATAACGCGATCTGACGAATTCCTTCCCTTTCTCTCATGCGTCTTCAAGTAAGCGTTAGTTAGAGAGAGACAGGGAAGCTTGCCGTGGAAAGCGCGCGACGCAGATTTATAAAAATAACTTCGGGTTATATTCTCAAAATCTCTTAAAATAAATGACGAAGGCGTCCTTTGTTTTTGTAGCACCATTTTCTAGTGCTATTTTATTTTCTAAAATTCGTTTTAATTCAAATAAAACGACATTTGATTCCTGTTTTTGACCTAACTTTGCCATTTTTTTCAACGTCGTGAAGTGAACGTTATCGTGTATCGAGTGAGGAAAACCCCTAGATCTATTATTTAATGTTCATGATCAAAACACATTTATAACACAGTTTATCCGCGACACCTCAACTTAACTCGATCACATTGAATCGACGCGAGCCATGGGACTATGGCGCTCTACCTACGTACAGACAACTATAAAAATATAATTAGACTTTCACTTGGTTTACGCTTTAAACAATTTATAAAATCAACATTTATTGAAAAAATACAGACACATAATAATATATACACAAACTGGCTGTATTTGTGTGTCGTTATTTAAAAAAGCCTTAAAAAGTTACAAGGCACATGGATAGTCACCAGTTACATAGAAATTACATTTCAAAATATTTATAGATTTACTGCAGACTTTCCTTCCACCTTCCATCAGGTAATATTAAGGTTTATAATGTTGGATACTTATCACAGCGCTATTTTATAAAACATTGGGACAGAACCAATAATCTCTAGCACAGCAGACGCACTTGAGACCAATAAACAAACAAGGCACTATATTATAAAATCGATGAAAAAAAGTGGAATCAAAACGTAACGTAACGTAAACAGCTCGTGTGTAAAAAGGATAAGGCAACAGCAGCTTTTTGACGCACAAAATCGAATACTTAAGTGCGGCCTTGGCCAGATTGTTTGTTAGACAAGGTGCAACAAACCAACACTGACCTCCCTAACTGCCTATTAAATATGTTTGTCCCAATCTAATAGCTGAGCACGTTGTAAATACGAGGACGTAAACCGGTCATGTTGAGTAAAGGAATGCAATTCAATAGCCGCTTACACATCGATAATACGATACCTTGATGACTGAGTTGTTGATAGTTCCAATTCAAAAATCTAAGAACACATTCGTCGTAGGTACTTTAGGCCTAGTTATAACAAAATATAATATTGCATTCGAATGCTTTCTTCAAGGCACGTGATGTTTGACAACATAGACTTGGCCAGTAAGGTCACAATCCTTATTTCTCCCATTCCAACAGGAGACTCATCCATACAGGGAAGGAACATACACTGGATGGTTTTGGATGTAATGACCTTGCAGTTCACTAATCCATCAGCCTTTCCTAATCCACTGCTGTTGCGTGGTAAAAATTCGAAAGCATATATCTCCGTCAGTAAAATACACGCACCCATCATGTTGGTATACAAACTTCTTGTTTTCGTCGATTCTATGTGACCATGTTAATAATGTTGTTGATATCATTGGTCCTATAGACACGACGAAAACAAGTACTTACCAGCATGATGGGTGTGTGCCTTTTACTGACGGAGATATACGCATTCATAATTTTGATCTCGTGGTCACAATACACGATGAAAACAGGAATTTACACTTACTTAGGTAGATTAAATTTCACAATCTAAGTTACACACCTATTATGTTGGTACTCAAATCGTGTAAAATACCTAATTTTGCACGCAATCTAGTTTTACCCTGCAGTAATTTACTTAAGTTTATTGAGAAACAATCTTGAAAACACTCCCAAACCATAAGTGCATTGACCTAGTATTTGCACAACTGTTTAATTTAGTGTCAAATAGAGGAATAACTATTACATAATATGTATTATATTATCATTATCAAAAGTCGCATTGACGATAATCGTATAAAATGCAGGAGGGTTCATTTAATACGTGAACATCTAATCATATAATTTGGTAGATACATAATAATTATGAGTATACCTACTTGGGACAAAGAAAGGGTTGTGATGATGATGATGGTGATACTTATAATATACTAGTGGACGCCCGCAGCTTCGCTCGCGTGGAATTAGACATAATAATAGATTTTCTTATTAAACGCGTTAACTTTTCTCATTAAAATCATCGAAAACTCCAACATTTAGGTAGATACATTAAACTACACAAAGTACCTATACAACTTCAGACAACTTGCCACTGTAAGCTGAGTTTAGTGTTTCGCTTGTACGCAAACATTAATAAATTGCACATAATAATATACCGCTTCCATTTTAATAGATAGATTCTCTAGATTGCCTAGAGCAGTTACCAGTGGAGGGCAGCACAAGCTTACTCAGGCGTCAGTCCAGTCAGTCAGACCCAACCCACCCACTGGTCATGGCACTGGTGCATAATGCATTGCAAACAAAGCTAATAAGCAAGTCTACAATTTATCTTTGCAATAAATGTTACACGTGCGCGGCAAAACAGATATCTTTTAATCGCAAAGAGAGATTTTAACCTCCGTCCCCTTATCGCCGAATAAGCCATCTAATATCAATATCTTATCGGAACGCGATACTATGTATTGAAAACCAGAAAACGCAGAAAACACAATAAGTACGAGCAGTACACGAATTGGACTTGACGCGTATGGTCGTACTTGCTTTGCCGCCATTTTTGACGCGAGCGATTTCCGCATCCTAGTCGATTTGTTTCTTTCTTTTTTATGGAAGGAATAAATTCATTTTATACTGTGCCAGTGTAGCTTATTTTTATTTTTTATTAGTGAGTGGCCAATTAATATACTTACTTTGATTCACGCAATAAAACAAAGGTAAGGCTTATTTACGTTTTTTTTATGAAGTATTCTGTATTTCTGGCTGAAGCCTTCTGGCTGTGTACCTAAGTAATGAAATAACCATAAAGTACATTTCTTTTTTAATCTTCTACTTACTATTTTTCTAAATCTATTAAATTAAGATAGTAAACGAGCATGCAGCTCTTCCGCGACATTATGGTGTCAAACGTTGAACATACGTTATGATAGGTACACATAGGTTACACATGGATATTATGGCAGCCTTGCCAATCCAAGAACCCACAGAACAGCAAGAACCCATATACAAAGCTATAAAATAAATTTTGGTCCTATCACTGTCTCCCAGTTTAATGTCATAGTAGTTAACACAATAGTAAAATTCCTTAAAATCATGGATTGACTAGCTGGAAGACTTTTACTACTTAGACTATTAATAACAATAAAAGAAAAGAACTAAATATTCATACCATTCAGATCTTGTTTAAGTTCCAGCTTATATTTTCCTGTTGTTCAAATAAAAATATTGAATAAGTATCAAAATATTATTCTAAAATGTCATGTTTATTGTATTTTATTTCAGTTAATTTTTATATTTAAAAATTTTATGGTTATCTTGGCCTGAAATAAAGATCTATTATTATTAATTCCTTGTAAAGGCTTATTATAAAACTCCCCCGACAAGTACAGACAGAATGAATACACATTAATTTAGTATAATGATATTGTGACAATAGCGGGGCAATGTTCTCGGAGCGACCATTAATAACAAATAATTATTTACTACTACGTAAAAAGCGAATGTTTGTTCGGATTAGTATTTAATTGTCGCCTTCACTTGAGAAACCCTTTCATTGTCTTTTCATTAACTTTGCAACATAAAGTTCTATCCATAGACCATAAATCATTTTGGTTAAGTTCAGACTTAATTGGTAACTCATGGTGAAAGATGCACGTGCAGGTAAGTACCATTGATGTTGTAGATATGTACGGAACCTATATTTTGCAACAGAATTGCATAATAACTACTCACATTAAGGACATGTAATTGACATCGATCATGTCGACAAGAAATACGTTCACTGATGTTATAGATTACAGGTCTAGAAGATAGATTAGGTAGATAGATTATTAGAAAAAAAATATTTTTAAAGGGCTTTGTTCTGTCTGCCATAATGTGAAGTATAAAATATGGGTACTGGAGAGCCTTCTTAAACATTAAAAAACTAGTGGACGCCCGCTGCATCGCTTACAATAGTTTCGTTTACACCTAGTAATATTATATAGCCTGTCACTCAGTGAAAATGCAGCATTCTAATGGTGAAAGAATTTTTGAAATCAGTAGTTTTTGTGTGAAAACATTACAAACAAATCTTTCCTCTTTATAATATTAAGTACCTAGTATAGAAAAAACAAATATCCCATTTAGAAATTACTTAGTGCCTTAATACAAGTAGTTTTCTTGTCATCAGAAGATGGCCCCATTTAATGAGCCGATAATGTTATGTTCGAAACATTAGCTAACAACCCGTCGCAATCTAGGGCGTAAACATATCCATCTAACTATCAGACCAATTAAATTAACTGATATCGATAGCCGACCTATTCGAGATTTGAACCCAGGCATGCAAACTGCTTATGCCGAGGCCACATTATCGCGCGAACATTCGTATGGCGTTGTCGCGGTGTTGTAGTGTACGGCAATCTACTGACAGCGGCGCGAAGGGCATTCGCGAAAATAATTTGCGATATGATGAATTCTTAGGCCAGACGTGTCGCGACAACGCAAATCTTCGCACTGTCGCGATAGTGTGGCCCCAGCAGAAGAGTCATGAAGAGCCACTCATGTCGCGACAAAATCCTTTGATGCCCGATGCGAATACATCGCGATTCGACTAATTACGATGCATATTACGAGGTCATTTATAGCGATAGTGCGAATATTCGCCGAATCTCGATATTGTAGCCCCGGTATTATAAATAAATAATCGCCCCTTAAATACATAAGAATAAACAGTCATTAAAATAATTGTCAATGCCATTCATGATGCCCGTGTGGATAAAGATGTTAGCATAGAAGGAGACAGAAGTCTGTCGTATTAGCAAACTAAACTGTTCACTTCATAATTATAATGTTAAGTATCGTCTAGAGTCGAAGAACGGACAAGAGTATACCTTGAGAGCCCCATATTTCCAGCAAGATCTTGCAGTGAGTTGAAAAGTCAGAAATCAAAGGTGGAGGAAACCATAGGTGCTGCAGTAGTGGATGCGCCACAATAGAAGCGACACTAATCAAAGTCACAAAGCTACACACTGTATTATGTGGTAGACCTACTAATCATAAAATATACTTATCAGTCTAGATCTAGACACTGAACTGACTGAACTCTTCATCCTCTTCCGCAACGATGTTGTCACCTTTTGTGAGGGAATTCAGCTCTTGGCAAATCGCACGGGAACTTGCTCCAGGGTACAAACCCTTTTGGTATCATCCCCGTTGCTAAGCAGCGCGTTTGAACTTTAGAAATGAAAAACCTGGTATAAGTCGCGGTGGTGTGGGCGATTTCTTTATCCGCGCAGTATCCGTGCAGTAGCCACTTGTAGCGAATTTAGGCTCAATTCTTCCTGCATTTACCCAATTATTGTTACAGACATACCGACGAACTAACGACGGAACTCTTCAATTCATTTCCTCGTATTGGCCGCATTATTTGTAACGACAAAATGTAAAGGAACATTGTGTCGTTAGCAGGAACCATTTTTAAGAAATAATAAGACGGTTCAATGCGAAATTCACCGATCGCGAGATTAGGCTGAAACTTTTCAGTTTTTCAGCTTTAGCGTCCGATTAGCTTTCCGAGTTTCCCAGAGTATTTACATAATTTTTTAACTGTTATCTTGAACTGCTAAAAGTACTCAATCGTTCTTTAATTGCCACTGATATAATGACTGGTATACGTGAGTGTCTATTAATTCCATGCTCACAGCATTTCCTTTCAAATCTCACTCAATCACTTGAGTAAAATTAATGTGTTTGTATGGAGTACCCAAAACGCAAATTAATTATGTATTTATTGATTTATTAGTCCATAAACCAAATCAACCTAACTATTCACCCAGTTTATTTTATTTAGCGACAATCGGCCAAAACAAAATTTTAAGTATTTCTCAGCCCATTTCACCACCACGAATGTTACTATTATAAAAAAAAAATGCCTTAAATGTAGTTTTAATGCAACCCCAACACTTATTTTGCTTCGATTATTTATCTGTGTGTACAAGTTACCTCGTATTTAACAGAAATTAGCAAAACAATACAATACATTACAATAAAGTAGAACAATTACGAGGCAGTGTTAAAATGGATTGGTTGTAAACTTAACCTATACGATTGAGTAATACACTACCTTTTCGTGCTTAATCTGCTATACAAATGAACACGTGTTAATCCAGTTAACTATGAGCATTTTAACCTTCGATGGAGGTTACAACGGCATTACAACTGCCTTTACCCTTCCGCGTTACTAATATATAACGATATTTTATAGAGAATGCGTCTCAATAGATTTTACTACCTTCGTTCGTGAAATACTTCGTATCCCAACTACGCTATGCTCTTTAAAATGGTTTGACCAAAAGGGAAAATCTATGTAGAGATTAGTATGTATCCAATTCATGTAACTTACCCCACCTATCTATACTAATATTTTAAAGAGTAAAGATTTGTTTGTTATGTTTTCACACAAAAACTCCTGGACCGATTGCAAAAATTCTTTCACCGTTAGAAAGCTGCATCTTCACTGAGTGACAAAGCCTATATAATATTAGGTACTAGGTGTAAACGAAACTATTGTTATGTCTAATTACACGCGAGCGAAACTGCTGTCATCCACTATTAAGTAATAAATGACTACTTAAGGTTGGTGCTTCGACCCGTGGCGGGAAAGTTAAATGAAAATATTTTATATATATTATAATTATAATCAATCGTCAATCGTGCGTAATAACGACGAATAATCATTTTATATACCTATATTTACTGAGTCCATGTATGATGTGATACTTACCTAATTCTTGGTTGGTTGGCTTCGTAATACTTCGATAAAGTTTGTTATGATGACTGTATAAAATAGCAGGACAGTTTATAACTACTTTCTTGTACTTTTTTTGTATTTTATGGTAAATTATATTTATCACTCAGCACTTTAATGTGCTGACACAAATGTTTCACGTTAGCTCAGAGGAGAGTTATTTAGCGCTGGCCTAATTACTAAACAACTGACTTCTAACAATTCTGTATCTAAATTAATTGTATTGTAGACCACACCTACTGTAACGACTCATTAAAAATCCTACTAATGTTTCCATGGGAACTAGGTAGGTAGATAAACGGTAGTGCTATTGCAAACTATAATTATGTATCAAATATTATCTGTTTAACCATATAAATATAGGTAATGTATAAATCTATCTCCTTTTGTTTTTAATTATCTATGGACTAAATAAATAATATCACTGGCCTATCAATGGCTATCACTTATATGGCTATCAATGGCAATCACTTATATGGCTATCAATGGCTATCACTTATATGGCTATCATTTTAGAAAAAATCCACACCCCTTGTGTGGAAACATTTTAAAGACTTCAGTGAGACCTAGACTTAAAAAATTATAAAACAAGACAACTAAGCTTCAACCCATAGACGTCCCACTGATGGGCAGGGGTCTCCTCCACAGACACAGCTGCGGGAGGTCTAGAGCATACTCCACCACGCTGCTCCAATGCGGATTGCTGGAGGGGTTAGTGACCAACCCAGTGTCCAAAGTTCTCAAGCCCCCTGAAGGTCTTTGACAAGGCTTAACGATTGTTTTTACCATTGAAAACAATCGGGATTGACAGCCGGTGCCCTCTGAAGCATGGTGGCGCCCATGAAATATTGCCACCAGCTACCAGGTCATACATCCACAAACTGACCGCGCCCGTCGTTGCATAACTCTTTCAATCACAATGAATCGACGCGAGCCATTGGGCTATGGACGCTACAATAAACAAAAATACCTTACGCTAAGACCGTACGTTATTTAAGACTTTTTGTGTATGACATGACAGCAATAAGATAAAAGGATAAAATATTAAATGGAATTCGGGAGATGAAATTTCTTTGAAAAATTTAAGATAAATTATCGTTCAGATTTCCTGTAACTCTCATGCTGAGAACTGCATACACTTATAACGTTTTTTAAAAATAAATCTGCTAAAACCAATAACATCGTAGGTATATTTGTTGATTGTTAAACACACGCAATAAGGTGCATTTTCATAGAGCACCTACCTTAGTGAGGTAGGTAGAGCTATAGGTAAAGAAACAAATGCACTCTGAAATACGAATCTCGTGTTGGGTCATTGACATTATGTAAGTTTAGTGGAACAAAGACATTTTCCAACATTCACAGGACTGAAGATTATAAAAAAGCACAAAGCAATTCTTAAAGACATTATTTCGTATTCCAGCCCAGTATATTAATTCGGTGACGCCGTAAAGATCTTCAGGACCATACAACAATAGTCCATTCGTAAAAACAAAATAGTATTCTGATAGTTTTACCGCGAGCATAACCAGACAAACCAAAACACAACTGTAGATACAATCGTACAAAATAATAGAACAAAATGAACAAAACAGTATTTTGATAGTTTTACCGCAAGCATAACCAGACAAAACAAAACACAACTGTAGATACAATCTTACAAAATAATACAAATACTCTCATAATGACTAATTACTTTTATATGATTTCAGTCTCTTTTGACCCCTATCTCATCTTCACTCCAAGTTAGCCTAAATGTTTGAAGACTAAACATTCTGTAGCATGGGGTACGGATATGTTATCGCAAAATAAAAGTGGTTTAGATGTGACAAAACTAATGTAATTCATTCTCAAATCTCTACGAATACGAATATAGTCTGTGGAGAGTGCATATTTGACCTCATTGGCCACGCAGCCGCGCTCTATGTTTACAAATAACTGCACCGCCCTGTCACGCCTTGTCTAAGGGTCATGGCCGGTCGTTCGGAAGTTGTTCCATTTTGTTTATTACTAGTGGACGCACGCAGCTTCGCTCGCGTGTAATTAGATCAATAGTTTCGTTTACACATATAATATTATATAGCCTATGTCACTCAGTGAAGATGCAGCTTTCTAATGGTGAGAGAATTTTTGAAATCGGTCCTGTAGTTTTTGTGTGAAAACATTACAAACACATGTTTCCTCTTTATACTTAATATTAGATTATGCAACTTCCTATTTGTTATTTCTGTGCATTTTTTATTTAAAGTATATGGCTTTATTCGCTAAATTTTGTCGTTTTTGAAGCTTCATAAGTTCTATAGTAATTAATTTATTTAAAAAAACAAAACATACCGACTGGCAGTCGTAGGGATGTATTGTTTTACAAAAAATATTTGCTGTAATGTTAATATCCAGGGAGGAAACAGAAAAATACGTTTGTATTTGTGTACGGTGTATTTGGGCTGTACGGTGCTCCCATTTCCTCTTAAGCATATCCACGTTAGGTATAAGATATGGGTCAGATCTAAGTAGGTACAAAGGTCTTGTTATTCGATTATTCACAGCACTGTTTGGTATCACATGCAGTATCGAATTCAAGTTTACTGCGCAGTGCTTTTTGCGATCTCTACAATACTTTGTTTTATGTCACGTGTCCTTCCATTGAGCTGTGCATGCAATGACTCACGATGATCACATTAAACATAATTAAATATAGTAAACAACACTTAATTTTAACTTTTAAATGAGTATATTTTTACATTTCACTCTATACGTAATTAATTATAGTGTGGTAATTAATCTGTACATATAATAAAATTCTAACGAGCATGCGTCTGTACATTGAATATTGTTGAAAAAAAAACATTCAGGGGATGACGATGATGAGAGTATGTAATTGATACAGATTCCAAAATAATTTTTCAAATTTATTACTATCTGTCTTAATGTATTAAGAATATATGTTTATGGTGTAAACGAAACTATTGATTGATTTCACGCGAGCGAAGCCGCGTGCCACTAGTAAAGCTGCTAAAATGTTAAATACTCAACAACTAGAAATTAAACACAAATGTTGTGTGAAAAGCCCTTAAGTCTAGGTGGCTGCGTAAGCGCATTATATTTTGTTGTAATTATCCTCCCGAGTTGTTTATTTTTAAACAATAACAAAGCATGCTTAAACACAACTCTCAGAAAGCGTCAAGTCACTTTTATAACACGTTATATTTATAGCTTGACTTGAGCATGTATTATTTATTTAAATATACCTTTTATACTTTCGAGTACGTAAATAACTAAAAACATGTTTGTTAACCTACTGAATAATATTTTTCAACTAATCCTTGGTTCCATAGCTGTGTTTTAATTGCGTACATGTTAGAAGTCCTTATCGATCAGCCTTTTAAAGTCCACTGACGGACAAAGGCCGCCCTCAATCGGCGCCACTCCTCTGATCAGTGCTTTCCATCTCTCTTCTTTGGTCATCAGTCCAAGAAGAGAGAAGGTCTTCACTCTAGAACTCTTCTTACCCTCGGAATCCTAGTACTATTAATAAATTAAAGAACAGACAGAGAATTGAGACGAATGTATTGAGAACGGTTTCACATTTAGTTAACAAGCACTCGGAGTATTTATATCGTGGTGTCGAGATATTTTGGTAGAATTACCACGGCAGCGCTGCTTGGGGCTTCGCAAAAGGTGAGGTTAGGATATAAGACAACATCTAGGACATTGCCAGCAGTGTCTTGGATGGTGCAAGAGACATTTCCAGCCGAAAATAATTTTCGATGGAATTATCAATCTATATTTTTCTTGATTAGTTACTTGACTACAGTAGACATTAAAGGTATTATAATAAACTTAAGGTAGAACCAGTAGAACATAACAATTCCATAGATAATAAAAACAAAAAAGAAATATCATAGCCGGTTGGCAGGTGACATAACTTAAGAAACTCTTCGTGCGTGCCTCTGGGATTTGAAGCCTGTCGTTAGATTGATTTTTATGGATACAGGATAGCAAACGAGCATGCAGCACCACCCATCCGCTGCCGCCCATGACAACTGTGACTGACTTTGAACAAGACTCAATTAGGGACTGGGATGGTTAGTCCAATTAGTTGAGAAAGTTAATTAGAACATTAGTTGGTCAGTTCGTTAGTAGGTACGAGGACTGGGGACTGTTAGTGATAGTTAGTTGGTGTTAGTAATAGTCCAGTTAGTACTTGTTAGTAGGAGTCTCGATCTAAGTCAGTCACAGATGTGTTGCTACCCTTGAGGACTAAGATGGTCGCCTCTAAAGAAGTGTAACCGGAATCCACACCTTTCCAACCGGACCAAAATTGCTTTAAAAACAATTATTACACGGCAGAAATGGTACTAGGTACCGTGGCGGGCGGTGGTACTGCCCCGGGCGAACTCTATATGGAACCAATTAGCTTTCATATAAAACCTATTTGGTTCCCTATAGGCTCTACCACCTCCTCTACCGCTCCACCGGCTCTACCACCTGATGAAATAATTGTTATTATTTAAAAAAAATACAAGTACTGAAAAATTTTTTTTTTTTAAATAGCTTTTATAACTTTTTATTTTATTTTCGTGCATTGTCATCGGAACCAAATATGTGTGCCGAATTTCAGCTCGATAGCTTCAGTGGAAGTGGGTGAAATATTGATTGCAAGATTACAGGACATACGTACATACATACCTACATACATACATCATACATGCATCATACATACATACGAGTGAAGTTAAATAAAAGCTTCTAAAAAATAATGCGAGAGCTCTTCATCCGCCCAAAATATTAGCAATTTAATCCTGCGCACTGTTTCAAAACAAACATTGGTAGAGCGATATACAGTTTCATTAGCGTAGAAACAATGAAATGAAAATTTGTTTAAGCAAGTATGTAGGTAGGTATTTAGTTCGTAGCTAAACACACACTCACGACACAGTATCTCACGATCACGTAACACTTCTGTTAACAAAATATAAATTAGGGATACTATTCACTAATTGAGAACCCGCTACGCCTAAGTACAGCCTTGAGTGCCTTGACTTTACTTGTCAAAATTTAAAGTAAAACAAACTAATATGTCGGTCACTGAAAATATTATAAAAAAAATTATATTGTCATCTGAACTAAAAGTGCATACCAAATTTCAGATAAATCCGTCAACAGGAAGTGAGTCAAATTTCAATTACTAGATTTGACCCAAATAAATAAACAGGGCAAGCTAAATAAAACCGTTTAAAAATAGGCACCAATGAAATAAAATAAAATTATAGATTGGTAAATCTTTTTTTTTAATAATACGAGTATAGACGGACAAACAGACTTTTATTTTAATTTTATGGACACATGATAGCAAACGAGCTTGCAGCACCACCCATCCGTTGCCGCCCATGACAACTGTGACTGACTTTGAACAAGACAATTAGTGACTGGGATGGTTGGTCAGTTCGTTAGAAGGTATGAGGACTGGGGACTGTTAGTGATAGTTAGGAATGTTAGTTGGTGTTAGTAATAGTCCAGTTAGTACTTGTTAGTAGGAGTCTCGTTCTAAGTCAGTCACAGATGTGTTACTCCCTTGAGGACTAAGATGGTCGCTTCTAAAGAAGTGTAACCGGAATCCACACCTTTCCAACCGGACCACAATTGCTTTAAAACAATTGAAATGGTACTAGGTACCGTGGCGGGCGGTGCTACTGCCCCGGGCGAACTCTATATGGAACCAATTAGTTTTCATATATAACCTATTTGGTTCCCTATAGGCTCTACCACCTATAGACATACGGGCCACCTGATGGTAAGTGGTCACCGTCGTCTATGGCGTTGCCTGCCTTGAAGGAAACGTTTCACACTCCTTTGAACACACATCTAGCTGAAGTTCGGGCAAACCTAGTATACCTAGTATACGGGCCGGCACCACAGTCTAGCTCTTAACTTTGAATGCGCAGAAGTAGAAATTAAGGTATCGTCGTCAATCTCTATGGATGTACTAGTGGACGCCCGCAGCTTCGCTCGCGTAGAATTAGACCCATTAACGACGTCTACCCGTCGCGACACGACTTCAAAAACGGCAAAGTTTCATACTAACTTTGCACCCCAGTTTTACCCCCTTAGGGGGTGAATTTTCAAAAATCCTTTCTTAGTGCTCCCCTACGTTATAAAAGGAACCCCTGTGCAAAATTTCAAGTTTCTAGCCCTTATAGTTTAGGCCCTGCGTTGATATGTCAGTCAGTCAGTCAGTCAACTTCTCCTTTTATATATATAGATAATTAATTGTAAATTAAAATTGGCAGAGCTCCTATTTATCAGATCTTTAGAGAATAAAAAAATCATAAGAATTTACTCTCATAGCTTACCAAATCTTATCGTATCCATTGACGAATGTTTATTAAGAGTAAGCACTGTCATATTTTTACAACCACAGCAATTATTTACTCCGCAGACAGTGTCTTTGAGATAATAATGTTTTTTTGGTACATACGGGTATGCGTAGTGGGGACGAGACAAGATCAATCTGACTTTTTCGAGAAATTTCCGAGAGTTATTCAATTTTGTCTTATTTAAATGGATGTAATGTAATGTAGGCAAAATTTCATGGACGCTACCGTGCTTCGGAGGGCACGTAAAGCCGTCGGTCCTGGTTTTCAATGTTGGAAACAGTCGTTAAGCCTTGTCGAAGACCTTCGGGTGGCTTGAGAACATTCGACACTGGGTTGGCCACTAACCCCTCCACCAATCCGCATTGGAGCAGCGTGGTGGAGTATGCTCTAGACCTCCCGCAGCTGCGTCTGTGGGGGAGACCCGTGCCCAGCAGTGGGACGTCTATGGGTCGCAGCGAAGAATGTAATGTAGGTACTTTTTATCCCGGTGATTTCCCCAGGAATGAAGTTTGAAGTACAGAATTCGATCGGTACTAGGTGTAAACGAAACTTTTCGTATAGGATACTTACCTGCCATTTACGTGTACATAACTTTTGTGGACTAGCCACAAAGTAAATATATACCTATCTTGTAGGTATGCTATTTGATAAACGCAGTTGTATTGTAATTTAATTTAAGTACCTATGTAGGTACTACAGTTGACAACAATGTAATTTCGGTGAGATATCCGCAAGTAGATAAGAAATTAGCGGATATTTTATTAAATTAATGTAATGATAATGACACGCTTCATAAATCGAAACACGGGTTATCTGTCGTTTTGTTTCAGTTCTCTTTTATTAAATCAGAATGTGGTGTCATCACATTTACGCTATACCTATATACCTTGAAATAGGTTTAATATAACAATGTTACTATTATCCCAAATTTGCGATTAACCGTCGTGGAGTCTACTTAACCTGAGGATGCTTTGTTTTAGGGCGAAACACGTGTTGGTGTGTGTGTTGGTGTATGTATTCACTAATCGCGTGTGCATGTTTCCTGTGTGGGAGGGAGGGAGGGAGGTGTTGCGTGCATGAAGGTATACATACACCACCATACATTTTTGTTCGCGGTTTGTTGGAAAGTAGATTAATCTTTGGTTTTTAACAATGGAGTTCTGCAAAGTAACGCCTCATACAATTAATTAATTAACTATTATGTTAAGCTATGTTCGCTGAGTGCCAAGAATAGTCACAGCATAAGCCAGAATAGGTAGGTAAAATAGTATCCATTTTCATAAAAACAGTTACAGTACAGTAGATACTATTTTTAGATCAGGCACCCTTAGATTATTTATATTATTATGTCATTAAAATATGACTAGGTAAGTGAGTACACGAAAGTTTAGTAGGTATCAATTACTATCGATACGCTATCTCCGTGCTCGCGGCTTATCGTTCATTTCGCGGCGTCTATCGACAACACAATCAGCCCACGTCTGGCTAATATGTACAACATTAAATACACAGTTACACTACTTTAGAGGCGACCATCTTAGTCCTCAAGGGTAGCAACACATCTATGACTGATGTAGAACGAGACTCTTACTAATAACTACTAACTGGACTATTACTAACACCAACTAACAGGATTCACTATCACTTAACAGTCCCTAGTCCTCATACCCACTAACGAACTGACCAACTAATGTTCTAATTAACTCTCTCAACTAACTGGACTAACCATCCTAGTCTGTTTGAGTCTTGTTCAAAGTCAGTCACAGTTATCATGGGCGGCAGAGGATTGGTGGTGCTGCAAGCTCGTTTGCTATTCCATAAAAAAAAGTAATACAACCGTCAGTTAAACTTATGCTAATTATTATTATCTATCAAGTCAAAACGAGATAAGTATTATCTTCATACATACTTTCATAGTATTGCAAGGGTACTCCTCTCTTCCGGCTCTACATCGAAATAAGTACATAGACCGCATAGAATATCATAAGATAGATAGGTTAAGTAACGATACGTTATCGATAGCTTAAGTACTGACCTTTGATCACAATAAAAGTTTATGAGGTCGACCGTTCATGACCTCAATACTAGAAAGCATATGAAATTGAAAGAATATACTTATCTATGAACATACATAATAAATCGACGTATGGATAATATGATTGAAACGTTAGCAAATTGACAGATCGTACTATCGAAAGATTTAAAAGGAGTACAAATTGAATGGTGAGCTAGGTTGCTTAGTTTGACAAAGTTCATCAGCCCATCAGGCCCATAGTGACTGTGATATTGTGATGATGCGATGCTGATGAAAATCTACACTTGTTAAAATAGTCTTGTTAAAATTTCACAGCCAATAATCAAGCGGCAATAATTATAGTCCCTAGTACATTCCTTTAATATTCTCATAAAATAAGGAAAGATAGTTTAAAAAACCACGTGTTGATATTACGTATCCTTCACTAATTAATACTCATACCATACCGACACAGCAACAGTATGATATGATAACACAATTATTGTGACTTCGATAGTAGTGAATTGTACTCTTGTTATAACTTTTGTTACTATAACCAGAGAATACTAATATTCCCTTGTGAATTTTATTGGCATAAATAAGCCCACTTTATTAACTCGCCGCTCAATTTTTGAATAAAAAAATATGTTCATGTTGATAGCCATGCTATATTTAAAATTAATTAAAATATTATGTATGTACTTACTTAAATTAAAAAAACATTGTAAAGTCGTACTAAAAACGGTTTCCTACCGATAGATTATATTTACAAAGGTTTTTTTTGTTAGAGTGTAAACTCAAACTATACTAGACTACATACTTGAAAAAGAAAACGTTGTGATTAGGTTGTCATTAGGAAGTCATATAGAAAAACTATATCAATGTAAAACACGTCGTGTGTGCTCAATATATTAATTCACAAGAGTAACGTGTAACGTGTTTCCTTTCTACATGTGCTCCACAATCCAATAGGTTATGGGCCCAGATATTCCTGCGGAGCATTTAGATCGGGAAATTCGGAACAAAAATAAGCACAGAAATTTGGCATATTTTTTGTTCGAAACACGAACGTCGACATGGCTGACGGACATTCATCTTTGTTCCCAGTTGAAAAATTAAAGGGAAGTAATGATTACCACAACTGGAAATTTGCAATGCGCATGTTGTTGGTGCATGAAAATCTATGGAGCTGCGTGGAATCGGAACCCAAAGAAGGGAAGATGGATGACAAAGAAGAGGCGAAACAAATGAAGGCGCTAGCCAAAATTTGTTTAGGTATTCATTCCTCAGTGTATCCTTACGTAAGGAGCGCAAAAACCGCCTACGAAGCATGGAACAATTTAAAGGCTTTTGAAGATAGGGGTTTGTGTCGGAGGTTGAGCCTTTTAAGGAGTCTCTTCGGATTGAAAATGACTGATTGCGAAAGCATGGACGCATACTTGACGAAGATATCGAAGATCGCTCAGCAATTGTGTGACATCGATTCCGCTTTAGAAGATGATTTTCTTGCTGTGATTATTTTAAGTGGATTACCAGCAGACTATGATCCCTTAATTATGACTTTGGAACACAGCAACACAAAATTATCAAGTGAAATCGTGAAAAGTAAATTGTTACAGGAACACCAGCGACGCGACGAGAATACCGAGACAGTTACTGCTTTGGTTACAAGGAAGACTATCAAATGTTTTGGATGTAAGGAGCAGGGTCATACACTAAGAAATTGTCCTCGGAAGAAGAGTAGCAAGAGCAAGGAGAAATCGCCCGCGAAGACTGAGACCTTGTTGGCGGCGCTCTCCGTAGCTGTGCGAAGTGACATATGGTGCATTGATTCGGGAGCAACGAATCATATGTGTCACGATAGAAACCTCTTCTGTGATTTTTCTCGAATTACGCCTGTCGAAGTGAATGTTGCGAATGGTGACAAGGTGTCAGCTGTCGGTCAAGGAAAAATCAAACTTCAGTTAAAAGACTCTATAAAATTTATTACTGATGTGTATTTTGTACCTAAGCTTTCAACGAATTTACTTTCGGTAAGCGCTTTAGCTAGAAAAGGTTTTGAGGCTAAATTTGTTGGCAATGGTTGTAAAATTTTTAATAGTAAAAATGAATTGTCAGTCACAGCTAGCCTTGTAAACAATGTTTACCAGTTAGACAACGTGAAACCTTTGACGTGTAATATAGCGTTAGAATGTGCCGATTCTGCCTCGAGTTCGATTTCAGAGATTGCGGCTACTATCCCAGAGGCTGCTGAGGATCCCTTGGATGTTGGAAACGTGGCAAAGGCTGATGAAAATTCGTGTGAATCCGGAACTGGCATATCGTCGAGTGGAAAAGTGAGTCAAGAAACATGGCACCGACGTCTTGCTCATCTTAACTCGCGTAGTATGTACGCCATGAAGAACGGATTGGCAACAGGTATAGACTATGACGTTACTAATTTTCAGTCATGTGTAGCTTGCGTTGAGGGGAAGCAGTCTAAACTTCCTTTTCCCAAGAAATCTTTCAATAGGTCCAGTGAGGTTTTAGGCCTTATACACAGTGATTTGTGTGGACCGCTACCACAGCCGTCGATTGGAGGTAAAAAGTATTTTTTAACTTTTACCGATGACTATAGTAGGAAAAACGTTCGTATATTTTCTGAAATGCAAATCTGAAGTTTTCGAGCATTTTAGAAATTTCAAAGCTCTCGTGGAAAACCAGACTGATAAGCGCATTAAAATATTGCGAACTGATAACGGAGGTGAATATGTTAACGACTCTTTTCAGGAATACCTAAAGAAGTCAGGTATCGTGCATCAAACCACGGTCCCGCACTCGCCGGCGCAGAACGGAGTCAGCGAGCGCGCCAACCGGACGATCTTGGAGAAAGCGAGATGCATGCTTCAGGATGCAGGTCTAGACAAGAGTTTTTGGGCGGAGGCTGTAAATACAGCAGTCTTTATTAAAAATAGATCTCCCTCGAAAGCTGTCTTGGGATCGACTCCTGAAGAGAAATGGTCTGGTGTTAAGGTTGACGTAAGTCATTTCAAGATCTTTGGGTGTGTGGCATACGCTTTAGTATCACAAAGAAAAAAGTTAGATGCTAAAAGCAAACGGTACATATTCGTCGGTTATTGTGAGAAAACCAAGGGTTACAGACTTATAGACCCTGAATGTAGAACTACATGCATTAAGGCCAGAAACGTAGTTTTCTTTGAAAATCAATTTCATACCAAAGAAAACCTACCTAGCCTTATATCGCGCAGTGGTGTAGTTAGACGTGAAAACCGCATTTTTGAATGGCGATCTACACGAGGATGTTGTGATGCAGCAACGAGAAGGATTTGTTGTAAAGGGGAAGGAAGGTATGATATATAAGTTCCAACAAATCCGTCTATGGTCTGAAGTAAGCGCGTACTAAGGTATTTGAAGGGGACAATTCATTATAGGTTGAGCTTTGAAAAATCGGGTCTCGGCATATTTGGCTACGTGGATGCAGATTGGGCGTCGTGTGAAGTCGATCGCAAATCGTACAGCGGCTTTGTGTTTAAAGTAGGTACCTCAGTTGTCTCTTGGGAGAGTCGGAAACAGAGGACTGTCGCGCTGTCCAGCACCGAGGCAGAATATATGGCACTTTCTGATGCATGTAAGGAGGCTTTGTTTATGCGCACCTTCTTTAATGAATGTCTCAACTTGAAATGTATACCGTTACTACGTAATGACAACCAGTCAGCACAGAGGTTGTGTGAAAATTCGATGTTTCACTCAAGAACGAAACATATCGATGTTCGACATCATTTTATTAGAGATATTATGAGTAAAAATCTGATTGATGTTGAATATCTCTCCACAAATGAAATGGTGGCAGATATACTGACAAAACCTTTAGTGAAGGACAAATTTGATAAATTTGTTCCGCTGTTAGGCTTACTTAAAGTAAATAGGTAATAATAATAGTATATTATAATATATGTAATTAAAGTTATAAATATTAATTATTATTTTTTACTTTTAAGTTGCTTTTACTTTTTTAAGTTAAATTAGTTTCTTAGTGTTTTGTCTGTTAATTGTTTCTGTTAGGTTTGTAGCATGTTTTGTGTTTATAGAGATGTTGTGCTGTAACGTTTGGTTTAAGGGCAGGTGTTAGAGTGTAAACTCAAACTATACTAGACTACATACTTGAAAAAGAAAACGTTGTGATTAGGTTGTCATTAGGAAGTCATATAGAAAAACTATATCAATGTAAAACACGTCGTGTGTGCTCAATATATTAATTCACAAGAGTAACGTGTAACGTGTTTCCTTTCTACATGTGCTCCACAATCCAATATTTTTTTTCATTCTTTCCTGCCTACCGTAGCGTAGGGTTAACGTAAACCCCGTAGGGTAGGGTTAACGTAGGGTTAACGTTAATTTAAACCCCCCCCCACGCAAAGACTCGATTTCAAATATGGCGCCATTTTGTTTATTTCCGGCCCAGACTCTCAGACTTTGCATGTTCCATTCTTCATTTTAAAATGATTGTTTCAGAATTCAATTATTTGAACATAAATCATTTTCATATCTTTTTAATTTAATATATTATGTCGATTGGTTTATCCAAATAACAAAGATTTAGATACCCTGAGCCTTAGACCGTAAGCCTGCATTTTGCGATCAAATGCGTGTTTTAATATAAAAAATCAACATAAATGTATTATCATAATTCTCGTCTGCTGCTAACATACGTCTGATTAAAATGCCAGACTTGCCAGCTTATTACAACAAGAGTTCAAGTTCATTTCACTAATTCGATTAAACTCGTCCTCCGCCCGACAAATAAAGTAAAAGTCGGTGTATTCATACTTTTATTAGAGAAGGTACCTTATAAAGAAAATTAGTGGTCTTATTCAATTTAATAGTTATTCAAAGTAGGTACCTAATAGTTTTTCAATTGAAGTGATAATGCTTCTTTGTACCTACGATTAAATACGAGTTATTTGGGATTTATTTAGAACCAAAATGATTCATAAAACAATGCAATGCTATAATGTGTGCAAGTTTAAAAATAATGAGACTAATTTTATGTTACAGCTAGTTCTAAACAACAAAAAAATTATATTTAGTTAAATTTCCCAACAAAAAAATAATAATAACAGAGAATATGATATAAATCTCCATCCCGCCATCTATCTTTAGTAATAGTTTTACTAAGAGTTTGCATAATCTAATTTGTATTACCCGTTTCAATAAAAAAATGCCAACTCAGAAATTGGAGTGGTTTTTAAAATAAGATGCGTGCGATTTAATCAAAAAATATCTATATGTATATGTACCTACTCTATAATTCGCATACTTTTTTTTTCAGAACCAACATGACTCCAAAGGTTGCAGCAGCGGAATTGCACGTGACAGAAAATGGGAGACTAGATGAGAACGGAAGAGTCAGTGCTTGTGGCAGTACCGTCAAGTTAAAACGGGAGCTCGGGCTCTTTTCCGCAGTCAATCTGATCCTTGGCGTAATGATCGGGTCCGGCATTTTTGTATCACCATCTTCTGCCCTAGAACATTCAGGATCCGTGGGAATGTGTCTAATAATTTGGACAGTCTCTGGAATCATATCATTATTAGGTGGGTGTAGGTAAGACGCCGAGTACCTGTTTTAAAATAAAAGGACGGTTTTTGTAATTTTATTAAATTGCAACTAAATTTAAATTGCATTAAATTAATTTCCAGGAGCTTTGTCATTTGCTGAATTAGGAACCGTGCTTGGTAAATCAGGAGCTGAATATTCTTATTTTCAAGAAGCGTTTTCAAGCATGCACAAATTCTGGGGACCACTACCCTCATTCAGCTGCGCCTGGATTTATGTTATGATTTTGAGACCAGCAGAAGTCGCCGTCATAGTTATGACATTTGCAGAATATGCCGTACAGCCATTTACAGCTAATTTACACCCCGACTACAAATCTACTGCCATGAAATTAACATCACTATCTGCACTGTGTAAGTAGTCTACTGTAAGCAAAATTAAACAAAGGAACTATCCAGGTGTAAAAATGTTTTTTTTTTACACCCGGATCACTGTACAAATTATTTAATAAATGGTCCTTTTATGGGTGTTTATTCCGATTCATTTTGATGCTATTGACAAAATGTACTCTGTGGACAACATCTCTATGAACCAGATACTCTGTCTATGGTGAAGTGTCAAAATGACAATGTCAGTGAATGAAGCAAGACTCACTCACTTTGTTTTGTGTCAAATTTAAAACGACAAACAAAACTTTTTCAACGATTGCTTTTGCTGTCGTAAAGTTATTTGCTGTTGTTTATGTTTTTGAATCAAATATATTATAATTAACTGACATTACTGTGCACATTATTACATTATCACCGCCGGGTCAAACCAAACAACAAAATGTAAGTGTTTAAAACTTTCAAAGTGAATTTTATAACGCTTCTAAAATGTTTATCGTATTAGTATAAACTTTAAACTATTTATTTCCAGGATGTCTAATTCAAGTAATGTCCAAACGAAGGATGCGTTAGTGCAAGAAATTAAGCTTATTAAGGAAAGAAGCTTGGACACTTACAATATTATTGTGAACTCGCCGATAGATTGTGATATATCTCCTCATAATATCGCGGAGAAGTCACTCTCCTACGTCGAAGAACTACGGACAAATATTCTCCATTCAAACACTCCTGTTTCAGTCGATAGCAATTTTATAACAAGTCAATTCTTATCTGAAATTAAACAAAGATCTCAGGAAGTTGATGAATTAATTGCTTTTACTCAAGGCTCTATAAAAGATATAGATTCTGAGATAGAAAGGTAGGATGTAGTAGCTATAGAGTTAAATAGGTTAGATAGTTAACATTTGAAAACATTCCTTGAGATAATCTGCTAGAAAGGCTTTGAATAATAAGTATGAATAAATTTTAAGGAAGGGTAATTAAGCTTATTGGATTGCTAAGCAAGGAGGACTGTCTATAATTTTGTTTTTACTTATATTCGAATTGCCAATCTAATATTTTCATTTTATAATATATCATAAACACATTTATTATCAACCAGGTTGAACAACCTGACAAAAACAGCGAAGGAGGCACTGTCAAAGCCAATGATACGGAGTGAAGTGAGTCCTGAACAATTGAGGAAAGCCAAGGAAACATTCAAGACGTTGAAGAGTGAGCTACACGGGCTCATTGAGTCAGTATTTCCTAATGAAAGTGATATGGTGACAGAATTGCTAGGTGTAAGTATTCCTTTAAGTATTCCATCAAGGGTTGCAGAATAAAACCAGCTTGCTTGTGACCTGCGTTTTACTAATCCTTTTCTGTCCATTCATCCGTCTGTCAGTTAGCAAGCATCTCATGGACCCACTTATACCTTCCTGATAGGTCTAGGCCAGGGGTTGGCAACCTTTTGTGTCGGAAGAGACAAACTTAAAAAATTACAATTTACAAAATTTCAATGGTTTTAAAAAGCCACATAAAATTTCATGCCAACAATATTTATTCATAAGAAAAATATCTATTTATACTTGCATATGAAACTAAAGAGCCGCAGCTTCATATCCAAAGAGCCGCATGTGGCTCGCGAGCTGTAGGTTGGTCTAGGCCTAGGTCTAGGTCTAGTCTCCCTGTCTAGGCCTCTGTTATGGGTGGCATACATATACAGAAAACAACACAATTTTACTTCAATGACCAAAGTACACAGCCGGAATACAAACCTGGTACCCGCGGTTCTGCAGAAGTTGTCATGCAGTACCGCCCCATGAGTCTTCAAATCATCGTCGCGAATGAATCCATATATTGACATTTATGAATCCATGTATGACAGTATTACATTTCTTACCCAATTTTTGTTTGTTTCAGGCTCTTATGAATAAGAATGAGGAAACTGGAGCATGTGAATATATTCAGATAACCCAGGAGATTTTCCCTATCATAGAAATACTGAGGGACATGAATATTGTCACCACACACCCTTACAATAACATGGAAGTTAAATTGGCTCTTTGATGGCTCAATATGTTATTCATCCATCCATCCAACCAGCCTTTTGAGGTTCACTGTTGAACATAATCCTCCCTAACATTCAATCGGCAACACACCTGATCCTGTGTGCTCCGAATCCAGCGGTACCCCTATCCTTCAAGTCTTGATCCCACATTGTCAAAGGGTAGCCAATATTCCATCTTCCGTCTTCCGGCTTGTGGTTTCCACACTATGTTATCAATAAATATTATAAAACGAAAGTGCCCGCCACATCTGTCTGTCTGTTTGTACGCAATCAACTCAGAAACTACTAAACTGATTTTCATGCGGTTTACACCAATAGACAGAGTGATTTATGAGGAAGTTTTAGGTGAATGATTTGTTAAGGTTTTGTGTAAATTGATTGAAATACGACAATAATTGTTGACAATGCTGATAAAGTCAAGCCGCCTGAGAGTTACAGGAGTGTATGATTGATAGATGTATTACTGCCTAGAATGGATAGGAAGACCACAAGCTACATAACAACTGAGTGCCATAAGCTATTATTAACGCGGGCAAAGTTGCGGGCAACAGTTAGTATAGATAGTTAATTAAGATTTGTTAATTTTTATGTAATTTTTGATATGAGTAAATGATTTGATAGTTCTTTTCTTGTTTTATTTGTCTTAGAAAAGTAATAAAACATCCCATTATGATTCAACATTAGGAGAATATTTTATAAATTTTTTGATGTCTTTGCCAAGCTTTTCTTCCAATTAGATATTTCAAAATGATAGTGAAGTGTGTGTATTACTCATCTCTGCCTTGTTTATTATAGCTAAAGCATGTGCAACGTTAAATTACAGTAGTTAAGTCTTGTAGGTTGACTTCAAGAAATCTAAAAATATCCGACTCTCACCAACTTGTAAAGGAGAACTAAATGATATTCAGTTTCAATTTTTATAATTTGATGCCAACAGTTTTGTATTCAAGTCTAAGAAAACTGTGATAGATTTGTTTTACCTAATGTTCCGGTGATGGATGTTACCCTAAACAATTTGACGACCAGCTAGATTCAGTAGTGACGTCTGCGCACATAATACTTTCTACGTGCCGTAGTGGTGAAAGTCACGCTGACGCTTTTTTTGTTTCCACTTCATTGTACGGTTGTGCGGTGACAGCCCGCCCAGTGGCTATCGAACTCTCCTCTCACTCGAGCGGTCCGGGTTCAAACCCCAGCGGCACGCACCAGTGACTTCTGAGCTATGTGCGATTTAAGAAATTACGAGTTTATGTCACTTGCTGTAACGGTGAAGGACGATGTGTGAGAAAATCTGCGAATCTGCCTGAGAGTTCTTCTAATGTTCTCGAAGGCATGTGAAGTCTGCCAATCCCCACTTGGCCATCATGGTGGCCTAAGGCCTAATCCCTCCCGTTCTGACTTTCTGAGACAAAGAAAGGGTTGTGATGATGATGATGTCTTATTTGTAGCACTAAAATAACAGCATTATTGGTCGTTCGCAGTTATAATGACGTACATCAATATAACAAGCGTGAAACTCTTCGTCAAAGTGCAGAATGTGTTCGGCATTTGCAAGGTGTTCGCTTGCCTCATCGTCATCGGAGGTGGGATCTACGAAATTTCAAAAGGTATAAAAACCCGGTTATTTTTATTTATTTATTTTACAATTCGTGTACATGATAATTTAAATAAATTTAAGAATTAAGTACACAGGCACTGCTTGAGATCGTGATCTCTTGCATGCAGGTTTTATAAATTTATCAAGATTATTACCATATGGCGCAGACTTACTGCTGTTTAAGTGTAATACGATTTTGGTATGACAGTCAAACCAATATTAGAGTAGTCTAGTCATACTATGACTAGACTACTCTACTAGCCTGCCATCATCACTCACAGTTCACAAAGAGGAGAGTTTCAGTATATATATAAAGGTACTCTGTGGTATATATAAAGGTACTCTGTGGAGGAGAGACACACGAAATTCAAATAGATCGTTCTTCGTTCGTAATTGTGCTTCGCTACGTGGCGGGAAATTTAAATAAAAGAATGTCACTATATTACTAAGTTTTAACTTTTATTTAATTGGTGCTACAAGCTCGTTTGGTATTTTGTATCCATATTAAAAACTTCATACAATACAACTATTTATCGTTTTATGAGCAACACCAAAAAATCATCGAGCGAAGCACTTACAACATTCGTTCATTCATCACAAGGAAAAAGTCATGGTTTATAAACAAAAATCCAGCTTGAGAAGTTACGAGAATTGGACCCGCTTGGAGCTTGGGGACGGATAATCCAATCTTGATCCAACTTTGGGTTATTTTCGGGTCTCTCAATTATTCCTATTCAGGCCTATTCAGTAGTTAGTGAAGCTGGTTAACAAAATGAGTAACCATTCGTTTCAGGAAACACCGAGCACTTGGACAAGGGGTTCCAAGGTACCCCGCCGAGCGCAGGCGGCCTGGCCCTCGCTCTGTACTCCGGCCTGTGGGCATACGATGGCTGGAACAGTGTCACAGTTGTCACAGAGGAGATCATCAACCCGGGCGTGTTAGTATGCACATTCCTAGGTCGGTAGCGGAAAATAGAGTGTGAAATTGTGCAGTGGTGACTTATGCCACTAAGCCAAGTTACAACTTAGATCTACTGTTGGGCACTGATTTGTACAAATGCTGGGCACGGGTCTCCCCAACAGCTCCAATGCGGATTAGAATAAAATAGAAAATCTTTATTTAAAATAGTAAATATACAGCAATAGTCAGCGGCCAACCCAATGATATTTGTAATCCACATAGTAAATGTCTTTGACAATTTTCAATTTCAGTTGTAATACAATCGACGCGAGGCGTATGTTAAAATTGCTTCAACTAGCTTTACTACTTTGGCAATAGCCACAATAAATGTTGCAATCACTATGTACCTATTACAACATCTAATGTGCTCTTCATAAGTGATTGAAACAGTCAATTGGGAGAAGAGAAGATAAAAGAAGTTTTTTCTTCTTTGTATTAAAAACGGACAAATAGGAATAGGCATATAGGACTCACCTGATGGTAAGTGGTTAGCGTAGCGTTGCTTATAGATTTATTTACGGATTTTACATGTGTCTATGGTCATTAATTCATTATGTTCATTCGATTTTTTTACCTGGTAACACTATCTATTCAGAAACGTCCCCCTGAGCATCTCGATAGCGGTGCCGCTCATCACGGGCCTGTACGTGTTCATGAACGTGGCGTACATGACGGTTCTGAGCTACGCCGAGATGGTATCAGTGCCGGCGGTGGCGGTGGCGTTCGGGGAGAAGGTGCTCGGGCCCGCCAGCTTCCTCATACCGTTCGGGGTTGCCATCGCGACGTTCGGCTGCGCGATGAGCGTGCAGTTTGGGGTTACCAGGTTATTATAGCTTTGTTGTTATAAAAATCGGCATGAAAATGTAGCTCTGAACGAAATTCGGAGGGGATAGCTTGCACATGCGAAGGACATTATATAGCTGGAGAACCAATCAGCGTTTACGACTGACCGCTCGCCCCGCGCAAGACAATATCTTAAATTTCGAATACATATTTTTGTACTTTCAAGTTATACCTACTGTACACTCGGTTTTTGAGACTTAAGCAATCTTGCAGTGTCTTTTTCTCGTTTTTTTATTTAAATTTCCTGCCATGGAGTGAGGCAATCACCCTTACCACTGGACGATTCACCTTAAAAATAAAATGCCTGGACAGAAGGAAATCCTGAATTCCGAATTCCCTCACCGTTTTTTCCAAACAAAATAAAAACTACTCCTTTTCCATCTTCTCACGCATCATGGTTGTCTTCTTCCAGGGTGTGCTACACAGCGGCGCGGGGAGGCCACATGCTAGAGGTCTTCTCCTACGTGAACATGAAGCGTCTCACGCCAGCCCCCGCCGTGGCGTTTCAAGTATTTAATTTTGTTTTGTTTTTAATTGCCTACCTTACTCTTATAATGCTCTGTTAAATATAAATTTATATCGTCATCACAAAGTTAATTTTAGTGTGAATTTGTCCATTATATTGCTATGTGTTTTATTGTAGCGCCTATTATTCAATTTATTCCATTTCATGAATGGGTTGTGAAAAGATTTCAATCGAATAATTAACTACTTTTACAATTACTAACCCCAATTAACAGGACTAACTATCCCAGTCGATATAATAATATTAAACATCCGTCACAGTTGTCATGGGCGGCAGCAGATGGGCTGCATACATGTTTCCTATCTTATTATATATTAAAAATGTATTTTTGATACATTTTAATAAACAAAGGTATAGATACAATCTTTTGTTTCAGGCGATCCTGACATCAATATTTATCGTAGTTGGCAACATTAAAACATTGATTGACTTCGCGAGTTGGTTTCTGTGGTTCTTCTACGGTCTGGCGATGGTGGCTTTGTTAGTACTACGAAGGACCCAAGCTGATAAGCCCAGGTATTACCATCTTCTACTTAGACTAATTGATAAAAAGCTACAAACCATTGGTGTCGCACTGGGCTCGGGTTTCTCTCACAGCCACAGCATAGGTAAGCCTAGCTAGACCATACTCGATTTATCACACTAAAAAATAGCCTATGACACTCTCCAAGTCGTATACCACGTCTATGCAAAAAACCACATCGACTGATGAGGAGGAGAAGGATAAAGCAACAAACACACTTTCCCTGTTATATATTAAAGTAGTGAGGAGTTTTATTAGGTTTCCTATATGTATATTAATTTTAATCCCAGGCCCTACCGAGTGCCGACGGCGGTCCCGTGCTTCGTGCTGGTGGTCGCGATATTCCTCTCCATCCTACCCATCGTGCACGACCCCTCCGTCAAATACTTGATGGCCATCGCGTTCATATTCCTCGGAGTTATTGTCTACACACTCTTCGTGTATTACAAGTTCACGCCGAGGGCGTTCTTACGTGAGTATTCATGCTTCCTACAACCAATAGACTTGCCACTGCTGCGCACCTGTCTGCCCACTGACACAGCTGTGGGATGTCTAGAGCATACTTCGTCACGCGGCTCCAATGCGGATTGGTGGGGGGTTAGTAGCCAATCCAGTATGGAATGTTCTCAAGCCACCCAAGGCCTTCGACAAGGCTTAGCTATTGTTTTTACCATTGAAAACAACCGGGACCGACGGTTGAACATGCCCTCCGAAGCACGGTAGCGTTGGCCACTAGCGGTCACACATTCATAAACTGTCCGCACTCATCGTTGCTTGACTTAGTCGATAACACACAATAGACGCGAACTTTTGGACTACAGATGCTACCTAGCTATGATATGCTAAGCTATTTAATATAGAAGTTATTCACGAGAGCTTTTTATGGATTCAAGATAGCAAACAAGTGTAATTGGAAACCACACCTTTTCAACAGGACCAATATTATTACTTGGTAGAAATGGTACAAGATAATATGGCGGGCGTTGGTCCCCGGGCGAACTATATGCTATGATTTGAATAGATGTATCACCAGTTATTTTTGTTTCTCGATCGCAGAACATTAAATACCTGTGATTTAGTAGTTTTTATTTGTCTACTGTTTAATACTGATTGTTCTTTTTTTTTCAGGTAAATTCACATTCCTGACACAAGTGCTATTTGAGAGCGTGCCGCCTAGCAAATATCAAGACTGATTTTGTAGTTTTATAGGTCACTGTACATATTATTATAGTTCATAGTATTAAAATTAGTGAATCAAAATATAAACAATCCAGTGGTTTATGCTGCCATAATTTCGTTGTTTTTATTATTTATGCATCCTAGCCCAGTATAAAAATATGTGTTGGTATTAGTCTATCACAGAAGAAGGACAAAGATATTAGGTACCTAGCTAAACGAATTGTATGGTGTTGGACAAAGTGGTTCAGGGACTCTATTTTTGAATTTCACTGATTTACTTCAAATGATATTCGTATATGAAGCATTTTCGTTTACGAATATCGTAATGAGTCAATTTGAGGTACGATAAAATGAAATTTACCCTAAACACTACAATCGTCATATAATGTCAGTTCTATCATTATATGGAATAAGAATGCCTGTGGGACACGAGTACCACGTAGTAACGTGGTAAATAAATAGCATATTCTTACTTAGGTACTTAGATAAAGGTGTATACTTGCGGTATGATTCTTACTAAAGCCTTCCTGTTTAAGATGATGTTGGAGTAGGACTCTCCAGCAGGTCCTTTTTTAGTTAACAGTCAGATGCGTGAAAGTTATCTCCTCAATGAGCGGAAGCACATGAACTAAAACCTAGCAACCCTGATCATAGACAAAACATGAGCGGATGCGAATGACATCTGTGCAAACAATCACAGACTACACAAACTAATAAGACAGATTGTTGTTTTTACAAAATAGAAAATTTGGCAGGCGGCGTAGTACGAGTACATACACAGTCGGTAAAATAAAAATAAACTGAAAAATTAGGGAATATCTGTTTGGATTTGTATATTTTTGCCATGGCGTACCATTATGTTGTTACTGCCCAGAAAGCTACCGCTGTTACAGCATGTATAACAGGTAAGTCCTAAGGATTTTGCTCGAACGAGGTTATTTCCATTCAAGTATCACCAAAGCTATTTTCGAATTTTTTGATTACAATGTACGTTTGCAGTTCTTTGAAGATGTGTCTTCAGTTTAAATTATCTTACCGTCGTATTTACCAGCATTAACTCACGTTGCAACCGTCGCAATCGCGACTAACGCTTGATAGGAAAAAGAAATCCAATGTCAATGTGTCTGACTCTGTATGCTATTATTAATTTTCCTTAGAAGTACATACTTAGAAATTAACTAAAGATCATTAAATTACCACTGAGTTAGAACGGAAATTCAAGATAAAATGTGAAACTTTTCAGATTTCTCATAGAATTTAAATATGTGATCACTTAATGCACTCATAAAGTACTTATAGGTTAGCTTAATTTGGATGTTTGTTAGTATTAAAAGACGACATAAATCAATTAGGAGAGTACATATTAGAAAAGAGGTATCTCCGAAAGAAAATAAGGTTTCAGCTTAGTGGTTTATCTTTTCTAAAATATTAAGTTCCAACGATGAAGTGGGAGTAGTCTTCTTTGAGTCCTCCAGTCCTCTTTGAGTGAAATAGAAAATAAATTAAAATTAGTTGATAATTTCAATTTAGTAAAATGTCTTGATCCTGTTCTATTTTATTATGCCATAAGATAGAAAAGGATTAAGAGATGTTACTAAGTACTTGGGAGTGAGAAAAATGATTCACTATTAGTATTTTTTTGCTGTGTGACATGATAATTTTTGTTGTGTTGGTTCTAATTACCTGGTCATTATTAGGTAGCAATTTACTTCCAAAGCCTTTCCAAAATATCATTCAATCTTGTAACAATCTGACATGTTTAATCTGTTTTCTATTTCAAAACTAACTTCTTTGAGTCCCAACTAGGGAGAACTTTTTGATATGCAAGACATGTGACTGTCAGTACTAGACAATTTTTGAATCTGGAACATGAAGAAAATAATTCTATAAAATCAGTTCAATTAAAATTTTGGTCAAGGTGAACTTTAATATTGTTGCTTGAGCATTAGAATAAAATTATAATTCATTAGACTATAATGGAAATTTTAATAAATCACTGATAACAACTAAAGTTGAGCATTATGATAAAATAATTTGGCATTTATAGTTTATTATGTCTATGAAACAGATAATTAGTAAGTAATTAGTAAGAAGTCCTTTTTTAGTCCTGAATCAATTGCTGATGCAAGACAAAAGCAAAATTTCATAATACATAATATGAAATGAGGCTAAGCTACATAGCTACATTATTAAATAAGTCTACATCATATTATATTCCTCTAGGGTAATAATACATCTGTGACTCTTAGAACAAGACTCCTATTAATTACAAATGGACTATTACTAACACCTGTTAACATGACTAAAACTGTTGTTATTAGTCCCTGCTACTAGGGACATTTTAAAATTACTAGCTAGATTTTTAAATTTAGCATTTAAAAAAACCTATGACTGCTGTTACCAAAGGCTTAATCTAGATGAAAGCTTAATAACAAGACTGTATTTGGCAATTAAAATACTTACAATTTTGTTTTTAATTTTCAGGCAATTTCACATCACCAACCGACCTGAACCTCCTTGTAGCAAAGGTGAACCGTTTGGAGATGTACCTGGTGACACCTGAGGGTCTGCGTCCAATGAAAGAAGTTGGGCTGTATGGACGAGTAGCCAAGATGAAACTATTTAGGCCTCCAGTAAGAGATATCACAATTTTTGTCTAATTAATACAGTTTAAGGTGTCCTAGATTTCTTAGATTTCTAGACTTTTAATTTAGAAGCGTGTCATTAATCCTATTTTATTTCTGCTCTGTTGGAGCAGCGTGGTGGAGTATGCTCTAGACCCGTGCCCAGCAGTGGGTCATCAATGGGTTGTAGCTATTTTTATGTAAATAATTTTATGCCAAATAACAAATGCACACCCACCTGAGTTTAATTCAGCTATGGCTCAGTGGTATGCGAAGTCTGTCAACCTGCACTTGGCCAGCGTCGTGGACTAAGGCCTAATCCCTCCCATTCTGAGAGAAGACCCGAGCCAAAGTGTGGGACAAAGATAGGGTTGTGATGATGATGGCTCAGCATTTTAAACATTCCTTTTCTTCCACAGTATGAAGAAAAAGATTTAGTATTCATACTAACATCAAGATACAACGCTATGATACTAGAGTGGAGAGTCGGTGCTAACAATGAATTGGAGGTGGTAACTAAGGCACATGGGAATGTAGCTGATCGCATCGGCAAACCTTCGGAGAACGGCATCCTAGCTGTCATTGACCCTGCAGCCAGAGTCATTGGATTGAGACTGTATGATGGGCTGTTCAAGATTATACCATTGGATAAGGATTCTACTGAACTTAAAGCTACAAGTTTAAGGTAGCTATTTTTATATTTCCTTTATCAATTTACAACAGTCACCAATTAATATTGGAGCAGCTTGGTGGAGTATGCTCTAGACCTCCCGCAGCCCCGTGCCCAACAGTGGGACGTCTATGGGTTGTAGCTAAATTTAGTCTGTGATGGAAACTCGTTTGTGATGGAGATGCAGGGAAAATATACATCTAAGGAAAATGTTCCTCCATGTTCCTCTTTGTATGTAGAGATACTCGATTTTAAAAAAGCAGCGAGGCAATGCAATCCATAATAATATTCTTTTTAAATTCAAATTCTCTATTTTATTTCCTTTGTTTTTGTTTTTAGAAAGATTGTCAATGGTTTTGTTTATCTGTTCCAGACTGGAGGAATTGAATGTTTACGATTTAGAATTTTTACATGGCTGTGCAAATCCTACTTTAATTTTAATACACCAAGATCTCAACGGACGACATATTAAGGTATTTTTTTGATTGCAATTCCAAACCTCCAAGCAAAAGTTTTTAAAAACTTTATGGTATCTTACTTTGTGGTATTTTCAGACTCACGAAATAAATTTAAGAGATAAAGAATTCACTAAAATACCATGGAAACAAGACAATGTTGAGACTGAAGCCAGTATACTGATCCCAGTGCCAAGTCCGCTAGGTATGCATTTGTGTCAAATAATTTTTGTGTCAAAGTTGTATTAAGTAGCGTCCCAATGGCTAGCGTCGATTCTATGTGATCGACAGAGCTAAGCAGCGAGGTTGGTTTGCGGATTATGCAGTCATCAGGTGACAAAATTTCATGGGCACTACCGTGCTTCGGAGGGCACCGAACTTCCATCCCGGTTTTCAATAGTAAAAACGATCGTTAAGCCTTGTCGAAGACCTTCGGGGTGGCTTGAGAACATTGGCCACTAACCCCTCCACCAATCCGCATTGGAGCAGTTGGTATGTTAAACCTCATGCAGCTGGCTGTGAGGGAGATCTTTGCCCAACAGTGGGACATGTAAGGGCTACAACCCTGTAAAATATTAAAATAACTGCCTTGGTAGTCATTTAAATATTTTTTTAACAGTCAACCTGGTTAACAGAAACCTTCAAAATCATTATCCTGTTACAATTGTATTAGTTATAAACTTAAAACTTATCACCACATTGTACAATAACTCGACTTAAAATCTGTCTTATAGGTGGAGCTATTGTCATAGGCCAGGAATGTATAGTATATCATGATGGGCAGAGCTATGTGGCTGTAGCACCTCCACAGATTAAGGTAAGAATTGCAAATTACTAGTAAATCAATAAACATAAACATTTTATCCTCTATGGAAATGTACGAGTAGCTTGACTGTAGTCTGTGTTTATCCTAAACGTACATGTCAAATATTAAGGTGCTTACTCTGGAAGTATTAGTAAAATAAATAAAATAAAAATAGCCTTTATTCACTGACCTTTACAAATTAAATTACATACACTTATAATTTTTTTTCTAATGGCGTTCCATTCGGCAGAGGTGTATTAGTAGTTCGTATTAAATAAGTTTGAAAAAAAATAGAATTAATTATAATAAGTATGTGTTTGGTCAACTGTCAGACTACTGGTAGGTTCACTACACATAGTGTTAAAACATTCAAATTTAAAAATTACATGCGTACAAGTGCTTAAGAACGAGTGTGTGCGTAAATGTAGTACATAACTTTAGTACAAGAAATAAGGATAAATTGATTGTACCTAGCTCTAGACTAAGTAAAGTATCAAAATCTTTTATGGGGAACTGTGTTCGCTTCTATAATAAAATATCCGGAAATATATTTGTCTCTCAGAGAATAAATTTAAATCTTATATTAAACAAAACCTCCTTTTTAAAGCTTTCTATAAAATTAATGATTACATAAACGATAGAAATGCTTGGTGCGATGTATCTCCAGCTCCACTTGTTCAATAATAATGTAATGTGTTAATTTATAAAAATTGTAAATTTTGAAAAGAGTAACCACCGAGTTTCTTGCCGTGTTCTTCTCGGTAGCATCAGCTTTGTGAACCGGCGGTAGATAAAAAATGTTATGACGTTCATTAAGCGTATAAAAAATACCATATAATGAAAAATAAATGAATCTGAATCTGAATGTGTTTTTTATCTGTACCTAAATCTGTCCCATTCTCAATGCCCCTTCTTTGAATTCCTTCAAAAGCCAACTAAAATCCTATTACCTACAAATATAATTTTACTATTCTTCCCCTTCTTCCTCTCTCATCTGTTTTTAGAATATAATTTGTGTTATTCGTTATCTATATGTTTTTCTTGCTTTCCTGTCTTTATTTCTTTCTATATATGTATTTCCTAATTTATTTTTGTGCACCCTACCATATTTAGACTCTTTCTCTAACTCAGCCCAAGGTTGCCTGGAAGAAATCGCTAGTTAGCGATAAGGCCACCTATTGTATGTAGTATTTAATCCTTATTCGATGTAACTGTTCCTGTATGTCTTGGTGTACATTAAAGAGTTAATCTATCTATCTAATCTAAATCTGTCCCAGCTGACGCCGGTGAACTGCTACTGCCGCGTGGACACGCGCGGGCTGCGCTACCTGCTCGGCGACATATCGGGCCGGCTGTTCATGCTGCTGCTGGAGCTGCAGGAGAAGCCGGACGGCGCGCACATGGTCAAGGACCTCAAGGTGGAACTGCTGGGTACCGTCGCCTGACTTTTTTTTTTATGGAAGAAAGATAGCAAACGAGCTTGCAGCCGCAACCCATCCGCTGCCGCCCATGACAACTGTGACTGACTTTGAACAAGACTCAATTAGGGACTGGGATGGTTAGTCCTATTAGTTGAGAGAGTTAATTAGAACATTAGTTGGTCAGTTCGTTAGTAGGTATGAGGACTGGGGACTGTTAGTGATAGTTAGTCCTGTTAGTTGGTGTTAGTAATAGTCCAGTTAGTACTTGTTAGTAGGAGTCTCGTTCTAAGTCAGTCACAGATGTGTTGCTACCCTTGAGGACTAAGATGGTCGCCTCTAAAGAAGTGTAACCGGAATCCACACCTTTCCAACCGGACCACAATTGCTTTAAAAACAATTATTACACGGCAGAAATGGTACTAGGTACCGTGGCGAGCGGTGGTACTGCCCCGGGCAAACTCTATATGGAACCAATTAGCTTTCATATAAAACCTATTTGGTTCCCTATAGGCTCTACCACCTACTAACTTACCAATAATATTCAAAAGATTATCGAGAAAGAGCGACTGACAGCCTACCAACGTTAATTATCTCCATCCGATGTTTGTCTCGTTGTTGCACGGGTTTCTTCTTCGAGTGGTAGTGTTCCGTAGTCCACCGCGCTGGCCGAGTGCGGATTAGCAGACTGCACATGCGTATGAAGACATCAGGAAAAACTCGGGCATGCATATTTCCTTTTATTAATCTTTTTGTATGTTCCATAAGGTCCAAGGATGGATTTTATACAAAAAAAATTTTTCAAAATCTGCTCATTTATTTCCTTAGTCCTTTCCACTAGTTAAAAATATAAATAACCAACTGAACAATAAATCCATACTCCATGCTAATATTATAAATGTGAAAGTGTATTTGTTTGTTTGTTTGTCCGGCTTTCACGTCGCAACGAAGCTATTATATGGTATGATTTTTATGTTTGGAGATAGTGAGGAGGGTGGAGAGTGACGTAGGCTACTTTTTACCGCGGTAAAACATCCCCATGGGAAGATATCGATGTTTTGTTATTTGCTAGATATTTAGTTCCAGATGTTGTTAATAGATGGCGTTAGTACAATTTAGTTAAGTAGTTAGTATAGTGGTTAAGTAGTTAGTATCTTTTAATCGTGGAACTGTCACTATTCATCCACCACAAATGTGTCATGTATGATAAACAACTCATTGTTAATTCCCTTTGACCACGCGGGCGGAGCCGCGGGCAAAAGCTAGTAAGTCATAAATACTTGACGCATTATAATTCGATGTTAACATATTTGCAGGCGACATCCCGATGCCGGAATGCATGACGTACCTCGACAACGGCGTCGTGTTCATCGGCTCGCGTCTCGGCGACTCGGCGCTGGTGCGGCTGTCGGCGGCGCGCGACGACGCCGGCCAGTACGTGCAGCCCATGGAGACGTTCACCAGCCTCGCGCCCATAGTGGACATGTGCGTGGTCGACCTGGAGCGCCAGGGGCAGAACCAGCTGATCACGTGCTCGGGTGAGGGAGTTATTGTGACCTGATAACAAAACTGTACAGGGTAGGAGACATCCTGTATACTTTTTGCAGAAACAAAAGTATTCAGGATCGGATACATCCTGTATACTTCTTGCAGAAGCAAAAGTATAAAGGATTGGAGACATCCTGTATACTTTTTGCAGAAACAAAAGTATACAGTATTGGAGACATCCTGTATACTTTTTGCAGAAAAAAAAAGTATACAGGATCGGAGACATCCTGTATACTTTTTGCAGAAACAAAGGTATACAGGATCGGAGACATCCTGTATACTTTTTGCAGAAACAAAAGTTTACAGGGTCGGAGACATCCTGTATACTTTTTGCAGAAACAAAAGTATTCAGGATCGGAGACATCCTGTATACTTTTTGCAGAAACATAAGTGTATACAGGATCGGAGACATCCTGTATACTTTTTGCAAAAACAAAAGTGTACAGGATGATTCTGGTTAAGTTTGTCTGTCGGCGTCGCGTGACGACGCCGGCCAGTACGTGCAGCCCATGGAGACGTTCACCAGCCTCGCGCCCATAGTGGACATGTGCGTGGTTGACCTGGAGCGCCAGGGGCAGAACCAGCTCATCACCTGCTCGGGTAAGGGAGAGTTATTGCAAGCTGATAAAAAAGTATACAGGGTTGGAGACATCCTGTATACTTTTTGCAGAAACAAAAGTATTCAGGATCGGAGACATCCTGTATACTTTTTGCAGAAACGAAATATTCAGGATCGGAGACATCCTGTATACGTTTTGCAGAAACATAAGTGTATACAGGATCGGAGACATCCTGTATACTTTTTGCAGAAAAAAAAAATTCAGGATCGGAGACATCCTGTATACGTTTTGCAGAAACATAAGTGTATACAGGATCGGAGACATCCTGTATACTTTTTGCAGGAACAAAAGTATACAGGGTGGTTCTGCATAAGTGTGCCTATCGGGGACGCGCGACGACGCCGGCCAGTACGTGCAGCCCATGGAGACGTTCACCAGCCTCGCGCCCATAGTGGACATGTGCGTCGTCGACCTGGAGCGCCAGGGGCAGAACCAGCTCATCACGTGCTCGGGTGAGGGAGTTGATAACAAAACTATACAGGGTCGGAGACATCCTGTATACTTTTTGCAGAAAAAAAAAATTCAGGATCGGAGACATCCTGTATACTTTTTGCAGAAACAAAAGTATACAGGATTGGAGACATCCTGTATACTTTTTGCAGGATCAAAAGTATACAGGATCGGAGACATCCTGTATACTTTTTGCAGAAACAAAAGTATACAGGATGGTTATGCTTAAGTTTGTCTGTCGGCGTCGCGCGACGACGCCGGCCAGTACGTGCAGCCCATGGAGACGTTCACCAGCCTCGCGCCCATAGTGGACATGTGCGTCGTCGACCTGGAGCGCCAGGGGCAGAACCAGCTGATCACCTGCTCGGGTGAGGGAGTTGATAACAAAACTATACAGGGTTGGAGACATCCTGTATACTTTTAGCAAAATAAAAGTATACAGGGTCGGAGACATCCTGTATACTTTTTGCAGAAACTTAAGTGTATACAGGATCGGAGACATCCTGTATACTTTTTGCAGGAACAAAAGTATTCAGGATCGGAGACATCCTGTATACTTTTTGCAGAAACAAAAGTATTCAGGATCGGAGACATCCTGTATACTTTTTGCAGGAACAAAAGTATTCAGGATCGGAGACATCCTGTATACTTTTTGCAGAAACAAAAGTGTACAGGATGATTCTGGTTAAGTTTGTCTGTCGGCGTCGCGTGACGACGCCGGCCAGTACGTGCAGCCCATGGAGACCTTCACCAGCCTAGCGCCCATAGTGGACATGTGCGTGGTTGACCTGGAGCGCCAGGGGCAGAACCAGCTCATCACCTGCTCGGGTGAGGGAGCTATTGCGAGCTGATAACAAAACTGTACAGGGTAGGAGACATCCTGTATACTTTTTGCAGAAAAAAAAAGTATACAGGATCGGAGACATCCTGTATACTTTTTGCAGAAGAAAAAAAGTAAGTATACAGGATTGGAGACATCCTGTATACTTTTTGCAGAAAAAAAAATTCAGAATCGGAGACATCCTGTATACTTTTTGCAGAAAAAAAAAATTCAGGATCGGAGACATCCTGTATACTTTTTGCAGAAAAAAAAAATTCAGGATCGGAGACATCCTGTATACTTTTTGCAGAAAAAAAATATTGAGGATCGGAGACATCCTGTATACTTTTTGCAGAAACATAAGTGTATACAGGATCGGAGACATCCTGTATACTTTTTGCAGAAACAAAAGTGTACAGGTTGATTATAGCGAAATAAAATTTTTCATTTTCAGTGAAATAAAAATAATTTAAATAGATATTAGCATTGACAAAAAAGAATGCTTAAAACAAATGAGCAAGTTAAAATTAAAATATTTAAGTTTAAATAAATATTAATTTTTTCATCAGGCGCTTTCAAGATGGGCTCGCTTCGCATCATCCGCAACGGTATCGGCATCCAGGAGCAGGCCTCCATCGACCTGCCGGGCATCAAGGGCATGTGGGCGCTCACGCTGGCGCCCGCCTCGCCGCACCACGACACGCTCGTGCTGGCCTTCGTGGGCCAGACCAGGTGAGCGCGAGAGACAGCTGAAGAGGGGACAGCGGGGGGAAAAGGGATAGTTTGTGAGACAGGGGACAGGTAGGGAAAAAGGGAAAGTTTGTGAGACGGGGGTCAGCTGGGGAAAAGGGAAAGTTTGTGAGACAGGGGACAGCTGGGGGAAAAAGGAAAGTTTGTGAGAGAGAGGACAGCTGGGGGAAAAGGGAAAGTTTGTGAGACAGGGGACAGCTGGGGGGAAAAGGGAAAGTTTGTGAGACAGGCGTACACTGGGTAGACATGGGATAGCATGGGAAATTGGGAGAGTGAAGGCTGCCCTGCCTGTGAGACCCCGTGATGGCTGGGGATACTGGGGAAAGCTGTGGTGTATGGGGAGATCTGGTGAGACTGGATAGCTGAAGATACAGGGGATAGCTGGGTAGACTGAGGAAACAGGCGATAGCTAAAGGAGACTGGGCAAAGCTGTGGAGTCTGGGGGAGCTGGTGAGACTGGATAGCTGAAGATACAGGGGATACCTGGGTAGAATGAGGAAACAGGCCACAGCTGAGGAGACAGGGGATACCTGGTGAAACTGAGTTGAGATCTAGTTAGACTTTGTTGGGGAGATTGGGTCAGCTGGAGAGTAAAACAATTCAGCGTTCGCAACGAGCTACACCCACTGACGGGCATAGGCTAAATGTGATGACGTTAATAATCTCCACTCAGGGTAGGTCCATGTGAAACTACTGATCAGCACAAAACCGTATGCAGGGTGAAACTCATGATACTGTCTTTTTATTTACAGAGTATTAACGTTGAACGGCGAAGAGGTGGAAGAAACAGAAATCAAAGGGTTCGTGTCGGATCGTCAGACGTTCTTCACGGGAAATGTCTGTCATGATCAGCTTATACAGGTAAGAATTTACTCATAGCGTAATTTATGAATAAAACTTTGGTACGTTCGATAGCAGCCTAGTTCTTTTCGATTTAAGGTATCGACAGAGTTGAGCAACGGCGGGCGCGGTCGGATGGGTGACCGCTAGTGGCAATTCCAATTTCAAAGTCCTACCGTGCTTCGGAGGGCACTTTAAGTGGATTCAGTGGTAAAAACAATCGTTAGGCGTCGTCGTTCTCGAAGACCTTCGGGTGGCTTGAGAACATTCGACACTTGGTTGGCCACTGACCCCTCCACCAATCTCTGTTATGGTAATCTTTATTTTTGACGTTCCATAAACTTTTCATTTTGATATATTTGTATGAATTCTTCTAATACATCGCGGTTCGTCATTATGTACTGCAAGCTGCAACACGTCCGCTAGGTAACACTTCCGCAGCAACAACTGAGCGCTCGCAACACACACGCTCAAATTTTTCATCAAACAGTTTGATCAATCGGTTTGATCAAATTTTTCATCAAACACTTTTTACACCATACAGTACGTTTTTTTTTGTCCTTTTTTTGGCCTTCGAAGCAAACACTAAACCTATTATTGCTATAGCGTCGTCTGTACATGACATTTTTACGGCCACACACAACAATTCTTCATCCGGTTCGATACTGAACTGACGCTGCTTCAAGCCTGCGTGAAGGTGTGTGGTCGCTTTGCAGATTATGCCAATTTGATAAAACGGTTTGATCCAGCCTGTTTGATCAAATTACTTGAACGTCTATGGTGGCCGTAATACATATTACAAGTAATTTAAAAAAGTAATGTCTTCCTCCCAGGTGACAGACGAAGGTATCCGTCTAATAGCGCGCACCGGCGACAGTTGGGCGTTGGCCGCGGAATGGCGCGTGGACGGCGCGCGGGCGCTGTCGGTGGTGGCGTGCGCGGGCGAGTGGGCGGTGGCCGCCGCCGGGCCCCGCCTGTACCTGGTGCGCGTGGGCCGCGCGCAGCTCGACCTCGTCAAGTGAGACCCCCACCAGACCCCACCACAGAACCAGACCCCACCACAGAACCAGACCCCACCACAAAACCAGACCCCACCACAAAACCAGACCCCACCACACAACTTTGTGCTCGCTTCGACCCATCGACGTCTGTCCCACTGCTGGGCACGGGTCTCCCCCACAGACACTGCTGCGGGAGGTCTAGAGCCTCTCGGTGGTGGCGTGCGCGGGCGAGTGGGCGGTGGCCGCCGCCGGGCCCCGCCTCTACCTGGTGCGCGTGGGCCGCGCGCAGCTCGACCTCGTCAAGTGAGACCCCACCAGACCCCACCACAGAACCAGACACTACCACACAACTTTGTGCTCGCTTCGACCTATCGACGTCTGTCCCACTGCTGGGCACGGGTCTCCCCCACAGACACTGCTGCGGGAGTTCTAGAGCCTCTCGGTGGTGGCGTGCGCGGGCGAGTGGGCGGTGGCCGCCGCCGGGCCGCGGCTCTACCTGGTGCGCGTGGGCCGCGCGCAGCTCGACCTCGTCAAGTGAGACCCCACACCAGACCCCACCACACAACCAGACCCCACCACACAACTTTGTGCTCGCTGCGACCCATCGACGTCTGTCCCACTGTTGGGCACGGGTCTCCCCCACAGACACTGCTGCGGGAGGTCTAGAGCCTCTCGGTGGTGGCGTGCGCGGGCGAGTGGGCGGTGGCCGCCGCCGGGCCGCGGCTCTACCTGGTGCGCGTGGGCCGCGCGCAGCTCGACCTCGTCAAGTGAGACCCCCACACCAGACCCCACCGCAGAACCAGACCCCACCACAGAACCAGACCCCACCACAGAACCAGACCCCACCACAAAACCAGACCCCACCACAAAACCAGACCCCACCACAGAACCAGACCCCACCACAGAACCTGACCCCACCACACAACCAGACACCACCACACAACTTTGTGCTCGCTTCGACCCATCGACGTCTGTCCCACTGTTGGGCACGGGTCTCCCCCACAGACACTGCTGCGGGAGGTCTAGAGCCTCTCGGTGGTGGCGTGCGCGGGCGAGTGGGCGGTGGCCGCCGCCGGGCCGCGGCTCTACCTGGTGCGCGTGGGCCGCGCGCAGCTCGACCTCGTCAAGTGAGACCCCCACCAGACCCCACCACACAACCATACACCACCACACAACTTTGTGCTCGCTTCGACCCATCGACGTCTGTCCCACTGCTGGGCACGGGTCTCCCCCACAGACACTGCTGCGGGAGGTCTAGAGCCTCTCGGTGGTGGCGTGCGCGGGCGAGTGGGCGGTGGCCGCCGCCGGGCCGCGGCTCTACCTGGTGCGCGTGGGCCGCGCGCAGCTCGACCTCGTCAAGTGAGACCCACACCAGACCCCACCACACAACCGGACACCACCACACAACTTTGTGTACCTACACTAGCTAAATTTAGCTGTAGTTTATATATCTACTAGCTTTTACCCGCGGCTCCGCCCGCGTGGTCAAAGGGAATTAACAATGAGTTGTCTATCATATTTGTGGTGGATGAATAGTAGCCTACGTCACTCTCCACCCACAAAAACCATACCATATAATAGCTTCGTTGGATACGCGGCTTTACTTAATAATATTCTGTACCATCTGTATCTCTCCACCAATCCGCATTGGAGCAGCGTGGTGGAGTATGCTACAGACCTCCCGCAGCTGCGTCTGTGGGGGAGACCCGTGCCCAGCAGTGGGACGTCTATGGGTCGCAGCGATTCTGTACCATAGTGTTTTTAAGCAAAATAAATTATATTCTTCTTCTACTTCTAAATGAACTTCCTTTTGTTACGTGTAGAGAGGTGTGCATGGACGAGGAGGTGGCGTGCCTGGACCTCGGGTCCGGCGAGGCGGAGGCCCTGCTCGGCGTGGGCCTGTGGACGGACATCTCGGTGCGCGTGCTCCGGCTGCCGGACCTCACGCCGCTGCACACCGAGAAGCTTTCCGGAGGTGAGAGATCGGACCATGGAGATTAATCGAGATGGAACGCAACGGTGAAGTGGGCGTGTACCCCGTGCCGCAATCTATATACAGGGTGATTTGGAATAGGTGTAAAAGTTTTAAAGGGGTGAATGTATAGCTCAATTCCTATCAAATAATGTATTATACACCCTATCCAAAAGTCAAGTCAGTCCAGTTTGATAGGAAATGAGCTATACATTCACCCCTTTAAAATTTTTACACCTATTCCAAATCACCCTGTATATAAAAGAAGAAGCTGACTGACTGACTGACTGACTTGACTGACATATCAACGCAGGACCTAAGCTATAAGGGTTAGAAACTTGAAATTTTGCACAGGGGTTCCTTTTATAACGTAGGGGAGCACTAAGAAAGGATTTTTGAAAATTCACCCCCTAAGGGGGTAAAATGGGGTTGCAAAGTTAGTATGAAACTTTGCCGTTTTTGAAGTCATGTGGGCAAATCGAACGCGGGCAGACGTTGTTAATGGGTCTAATACTACGCGAGCGAAGCTGCGGGCGTCCACTTGTCTTGCAATATACTGCAAGATATCTCGCAGGTTCGGGCAGTGCGCAGTACTTGTTACGGTACGTTACGTTAACGATAGATTTGATTACAACTGTAACGATTGTGTCACCTAACTAATTACTAATTCTAAGCAAATAAATAGATAAATACTATAGTGTGACGTCACATAGTAGGCGGGACTTGGGTAGGGCTGACGAAAAAAGTGAGACGCATCGTTTGTCTTTATTAATATTATATAGAGGAAACATTTGTTTCTAATGTTTTCACACAATCGATTGGACTGGATCGATTTCTTATCTTATTTATAATACATTCTTTCACCATTAGAAAGCTGCATGTTCACTGAGTGAGATAGGCTATATAATATTACTAGGTGTAAGCGAAACTATTGTTATTTCTAATTCCACGCGAGCGAAGATGCGGGCGTCCACTAGTATCAAAATAATACGTAATCGCCGTTCTATCTTGATTAATTTCTGTGGTTCGGATACTTGTTATACGGGCGTTAAACTGTGTTACCAGCAATAAAACGTTATACGGACGTCGTCTTCTGTTTGACTCCCAGTTGCCTGTTCGATGTCATGCGGACTTCGCTTCGTTAGAATTAGTGTACAAGCGATAGACTTTTAAGATACATCTGGTAGGAATTCAGTAGCTTAATGAAAGTGTATTGTTGTGTTAATAGATTTTTACTATTAGTTGGAGTTGCGCTGAAAATCAGCAGTCTTGAGTCTCATGGCAGTAAGCTGAGCGTAACCCTTTTTTCACGCAATGCCCTTCACATAGGTTAGGTTGTAAGTTTACTGTTTTAATGTCTGTATAGTGTTTTTGTGTGAAAATAAATATCTTCTTCTTCTTCTATTTGTTATTTATTTATTTAACGCTTTTTTGTATTCTACAGTGGGCGGACATAATGCCTGAAGGCATTGTCTACCAGTCAGCCCTTGAGATGGTGAGAGGAAGCGGTAGACGGTTTTTGAATTAAACAAAATAACAGTAAAATTTATACTCAAAACTAGCTTTTACCCGCGGCTCCGCCCGCGTGGGAAAAGGGAATTAACAATGCCATCTATTAACAACATCCGGAACTAAATATCTAGAAAATAATAAAACATCGATATCTTCCCATGGGGATGTTTTACCGCGGTAAAAAGTAGACTACGTCACTCTCCACCCTCCTTACTATCTCCACACACAAAAACGATACCATATAATAGCTTCCTTGCGACGTGAAAGCCGGACAAACAAACAAACAAACACACTTTCACATTTATAATATTAGTATGGATATGGATATGGATAAATAAATAAATAAACAGTAAACAGTAAACAAAGTAACAGACTTTTTTTTTTTCCAGAAATAATCCCACGCTCCTTGCTCATATGCGTGTTGGAGGGCGTGTGCTACCTGCTGTGCGCGCTCGGCGACGGCTCCATGTTCTACTTCACGCTGGAGCCCGCCGGCGGCGCGCTCGCCAACAGGAAGCGCGTCACGCTCGGCACGCAGCCCACCGTGCTGCGCAGCTTCAGGTGAGCGTGCGTGCGTGCGTGCGTGCGTGCGTGCGTGCGTGCGTGCGTGCGTGCGTGCGTGCGTGCGTGCGTGCGTGCGTGTTGGAGGGCGTGTGCTACCTGCTGTGCGCGCTCGGCGACGGCTCCATGTTCTACTTCACGCTGGAGCCCGCCGGCGGCGCGCTCGCCAACAGGAAGCGCGTCACGCTCGGCACGCAGCCCACCGTGCTGCGCAGCTTCAGGTGAGCGGGCGTGCGTGCGTGCGTGCGTGCGTGCGTGCGTGCGTGCGTGCGTGCGTGCGTGCGTGCGTGCGTGCGTGCGTACGTGCGAGCGGGCGGGGGTGCGTGCGTGCGTGCGAGCGTGCGTGCGTGTTGGAGGGCGTGTGCTACCTGCTGTGCGCGCTCGGCGACGGCTCCATGTTCTACTTCACGCTGGAGCCCGCCGGCGGCGCGCTCGCCAACAGGAAGCGCGTCACGCTCGGCACGCAGCCCACCGTGCTGCGCAGCTTCAGGTGAGCGGGCGGCCGTGCGTGCGTGCGTGCGAACGAGCGAGCGTGCGTGCGGGCGTGCGTACGTGCGAAATAATCCCACGCTCCTTGCTCATATGCGTGTTGGAGGGCGTGTGCTACCTGCTGTGCGCGCTCGGCGACGGCTCCATGTTCTACTTCACGCTGGAGCCCGCCGGCGGCGCGCTCGCCAACAGGAAGCGCGTCACGCTCGGCACGCAGCCCACCGTGCTGCGCAGCTTCAGGTGAGCGGCCGTGCGTGCGTGCGTGCGTGCGTGCGGGCGTGCGTGCGTGCGTGCGTGCGTGCGTGCGTGCTTCCTCGGGGCGTCACCGTACGTGCACACGTCACACATGCGCGCTTGTGAATGTCAATGATGTATGCGTATGCGTCGCTGCGACCCATAGACGTCCCACTGCTGGGCACGGGTCTCCCCCACATACGCAGCTGCGGGGGGTCTAGAGCATACTCCACCACGCTGCTCCAATGCGGATTGGTGGAGGGGTTAGTGGCCAACCCAGTGTCGAATGTTCTCAAGCCACCCGAAGGTCTTCGACAAGGCTTAACGACTGTTTCCAACATTGAAAACAACCGGGACCGACGGCTTTACGTGCCCTCCGAAGCACGGTAGCGTCCATGAAATTTTGCCACTAGCGGTCACCCATCCACAAACCGACCGGGCCCGTCGTTGCTTAACTCTTTCGATCACATTGAATCGAACTGAGCCATTGGGCTATGGACGCTACACTACTATACGCGTATGCGTATTAGTGCTAAAAGAAAGCGCATTACTCTACTCGCTCGCATACGAGCTCGCTCGCATAGTTAAATATAATATAATTATTAATTAATTAAATATTTACACCCTTGGGGTATTTAACAGAGCGCAATATTTTAAGAATTAACATCTGTAATAATTCTTACCTGTTATTTAACAATAAATATACTGATTACTGATTAAGGATCTAGCTTACAATGGAACAAACGCTCGAAGTACGTCATTCCGTTCATTGTTGTCCTTCTCTGTCTAATTTACATCCTTGAAAAGTTTGCACGCTACGCGACTTCACCTTGTCTGTCTGTCTGTCTTTTTTGAAGTATCCCATATTCTTCCTCAACCAGAGCCCACCGTGAAGACCTCCTTAAGAAGTTCATTCCACTGTTGACAAGTGCGTGGAAATCGTTGAACATGTTCATTATATTCAATCATACCACATTATCACGGTGACCACTTATCATCAGGCCCGTATGTCTGTTTGTCCGTCTATACTATAAAAAAATATAATTCAAGTACTGTTTCCTATTCAATCTTACCACATTCAAGTACTGTTTCCTATTCAATCTTACCACATTCAAGTACTGTTTCCTATTCAATCTTACCACATTCAAGTACTGTTTCCTATTCAATCTTACCACATTCAAGTACTGTTTCCTATTCAATCTTACCACATTCAAGTACTGTTTCCTATTCAATCTTACCACATTCAAGTACTGTTTCCTATTCAATCTTACCACATTCAAGTACTGTTTCCTATTCAATCTTACCACATTCAAGTACTGTTTCCTATTCAATCTTACCACATTCAAGTACTGTTTCCTATTCAATCTTACCACATTCAAGTACTGTTTCCTGTTCAATCTTACCACATTCAAGTACTGTTTCCTATTCAATCTTACCACATTCAAGTACTGTTTCCTCGCAGGTCGCTATCGACGACGAACATATTCGCGTGCTCCGACCGGCCTACGGTGATCTTCTCGTCCAACCACAAGCTGGTGTTCTCCAACGTGAACCTCAAGGAGGTCACGCACATGTGCTCGCTCAACGCGCAAGCCTACCCCGACAGGTAAGGTGCAATATTATTATATCCACATACAGTGTGTTTCTTTGAAACTTGATCAAACGGAATGTGCGGATATAAGACAAGAAGTTATCGATGGAAATACGAAAAAAATTTTAATTTTGTAGGCTTTTTATAAAATGAAGGCACTTTAATTATTTTATTTAACGAAAACCTCATGTTTTTGTTCTTACTTTGTTTCTTTGTTTGTAAACTGTGAATTATCTTCAAAATGAGTCTCATTTGAAAGCTAGAAAGTCTAACTAGCTAAACAGATAAAAAAAACAATAACAATATCGAACTGAAACTTCGTAAAAAAATAAAACATTTTGAAATTTGTAAAAAACGTTAATTTTTTAACTTATCTGTAACTTTAAAACGGGGTCGTTGAGGTAAATTTATTTGCATGTTTTATTAAATTTAATGATTTTATCTACAAGTTCTCCAAAGAAACTGTGGATCTATCTATCGTCTCTCAGGCATACAGGTGTCCTTCACTGTCACTTGCATAGTTGAGTAACTAATATCTCTATTATATATTCCTCTATATATTCTATAGCCGACATTAGTTCTCATAATCACAGGATTCTCTCGAGCCACGCAGATTTATGTTGAAGTCATAAATGTTAAACTGTTCCACAGTCTAGCCCTGGCGACAGACAGCACGGTCACCATCGGCACTATAGACGAGATCCAGAAGCTTCACATCAGGACCGTCCCGCTGGGGGAGACGCCCCGCCGGATAGCGTATCAGGAGGCCTCGCAGGTATGTAAGCTTTATTCTAAACTAGCTTTTACCCGCGGCTCCGCCCGCGTGGTCAAAGGGAATTAACAATTAGTTGTTTATCATACATGACACATTTGTATAGTGTATAATTTATTCGCGAAATTCAGAAATTGCAAACGATTTTTACTAACGCCATCTATTAACAACATCCGGAACTAAATATCTAGCAAATAACAAAACATCGATATATCTTCCCATGAGGATGTTTTACCGCGGTAAAAAGTAGCCTACGTAACTCTCCACCCTCCTCACTATCTCCACACATAAAAACCATACCATATAATAGCTTCGCTGCGACGTGAAAGCCGGACAAACAAACAAACACACTTTCACATTTATAATATTAGTATCGAAGTATCGACTAGTATCGACTAGTATCGATTAGGTATAGGTTTATCACCTCATCATCATTGTTAATACTGGTGTCGATGTGCAGGATATTATGACTTATTTGGATGAAATGGACATAGGATGTGATGAAAATTAAACACGTGTTGTCTCCAACAATGACAGTGAGCAAGTGTCTTTTAATTAATTGACAAAGTTAAATAGCAACGCCGAAGACTAGTTGCATATTGCTCTCAGTTTCCAGCAGGCGTATACAATCATAGATTTGACTGTAGGAGACCTTCACCCGAAGAGAGGTCCATATCCAACATCAAAAACTAACTGTTACTAACAATAAGACAATAAGCATTAAACTATTAACTAAATTTAACATTCATTTAATTTCTGAGATGGCTTTACTGGAAGCGGTGCGGGTACTACGTGGGATACCCTTACGTGTATCCAACACTATTCCTCCAGAGAATGTTAGGGTACGATTCTCTACATGTCTGTCTGTATATTGAATTACTTCTATTATCTATTCTACATGGTATATTGAATTATTTTTATAATTGTATTTCTGAATTTAATAAAACGAAATAATGTTATTATCAATATTTTTGTAGGACTAGCGGTATATACCTATTTTTTGGTAGGACATTGTTTGATTTAGGCAAAGAATGCATTAACTCACCTTATTTTATTTTTGTCCTACAGTTATCAATGAAAAAAGTCTTACCCTAGAATGGATAACTTCTAAACGTAGGACTGGGAAATCGTACCACTACATTTGTAGGACTGTGTGACCATTTGATTGTACAAATATTTATTAAGCTTCATACAAAAAATCAGCTTGTTATCAATAAATTTGATGATCTCGTTATTTGAACATATTCGGAGTGTAGGACGCTCCAGTCAAGCCATCCGATTTGTAGGACAATTGTTTTTCGGAATTTACCGTCCAATTAGCTAAATATTTAAAAAAAAAACATGCGGTTATTCAGACAATTTCTACACCCCACCAAATCGACATATTCTATACCTGCGCACTACATTAGGTACCTCTACCGAGAATTGTCAGAAGAAGAACTTGGGCGTCTCGTCGAACCGAACCTGGTCACGAAAATTCAGCCTGTTTTAATCACTAAAAAAAACAGGCGAGGGCTGCAGGACTATTTGGTCGGTAAACGATTTAGAGTAACAATCTGTAATGTTTACCTTATTTTTAAACTGATGAATAAATGAATAAATGAAAAAAAAATTGTCATTGTAATAGAATTCTAGAACAGATATTAGTTCGACTAATTTTAAGCTAAACAAATTGTTTTCCACAGACATTCGGCGTGATAACGATGCGTGTGGACAAGCTGGAGTTCGCCAGCGGCGGCGGCGGCGCGGGCGCGGCGGTGGCGGCGCGCGCGTCCGCCTCCACCGCGTGCGCGTCCTCCTCGAGCGCCGCGCCGCCGCCCGCGCCGCCCAAGCACGCGCCGCCGCCCGCCGACCTGGAGGTGCACAACCTGCTGCTGCTGGACCACCACACCTTCGAGGGTGAGTGTCGCCGCGACACATAGACGTCCCACTGCTGGGCACGGGTCCGCCTCCACCGCGTGCGCGTCCTCCTCGAGCGCCGCGCCGCCGCCCGCGCCGCCCAAGCACGCGCCGCCGCCCGCCGACCTGGAGGTGCACAACCTGCTGCTGCTGGACCACCACACCTTCGAGGGTGAGTGTCGCCGCGACACATAGACGTCCCACTGCTGGGCACGGGTCCGCCTCCACCGCGTGCGCGTCCTCCTCGAGCGCCGCGCCGCCGCCCGCGCCGCCCAAGCACGCGCCGCCGCCCGCCGACCTGGAGGTGCACAACCTGCTGCTGCTGGACCACCACACCTTCGAGGGTGAGTGTCGCCGCGACCCGTAGACGTCCCACCGCTGGGCACGGGTCCGCCTCCACCGCGTGCGCGTCCTCCTCGAGCGCCGCGCCGCCGCCCGCGCCGCCCAAGCACGCGCCGCCGCCCGCCGACCTGGAGGTGCACAACCTGCTGCTGCTGGACCACCACACCTTCGAGGGTGAGTGTCGCCGCGACACATAGACGTCCCACTGCTGGGCACGGGTCCGCCTCCACCGCGTGCGCGTCCTCCTCGAGCGCCGCGCCGCCGCCCGCGCCGCCCAAGCACGCGCCGCCGCCCGCCGACCTGGAGGTGCACAACCTGCTGCTGCTGGACCACCACACCTTCGAGGGTGAGTGTCGCCGCGACCCGTAGACGTCCCACCGCTGGGCACGGGTCCGCCTCCACCGCGTGCGCGTCCTCCTCGAGCGCCGCGCCGCCGCCCGCGCCGCCCAAGCACGCGCCGCCGCCCGCCGACCTGGAGGTGCACAACCTGCTGCTGCTGGACCACCACACCTTCGAGGGTGAGTGTCGCCGCGACACATAGACGTCCCACTGCTGGGCACGGGTCCGCCTCCACCGCGTGCGCGTCCTCCTCGAGCGCCGCGCCGCCGCCCGCGCCGCCCAAGCACGCGCCGCCGCCCGCCGACCTGGAGGTGCACAACCTGCTGCTGCTGGACCACCACACCTTCGAGGGTGAGTGTCGCCGCGACACATAGACGTCCCACTGCTGGGCACGGGTCCGCCTCCACCGCGTGCGCGTCCTCCTCGAGCGCCGCGCCGCCGCCCGCGCCGCCCAAGCACGCGCCGCCGCCCGCCGACCTGGAGGTGCACAACCTGCTGCTGCTGGACCACCACACCTTCGAGGGTGAGTGTCGCCGCGACACATAGACGTCCCACTGCTGGGCACGGGTCCGCCTCCACCGCGTGCGCGTCCTCCTCGAGCGCCGCGCCGCCGCCCGCGCCGCCCAAGCACGCGCCGCCGCCCGCCGACCTGGAGGTGCACAACCTGCTGCTGCTGGACCACCACACCTTCGAGGGTGAGTGTCGCCGCGACACATAGACGTCCCACTGCTGGGCACGGGTCCGCCTCCACCGCGTGCGCGTCCTCCTCGAGCGCCGCGCCGCCGCCCGCGCCGCCCAAGCACGCGCCGCCGCCCGCCGACCTGGAGGTGCACAACCTGCTGCTGCTGGACCACCACACCTTCGAGGGTGAGTGTCGCCGCGACCCGTAGACGTCCCACCGCTGGGCACGGGTCCGCCTCCACCGCGTGCGCGTCCTCCTCGAGCGCCGCGCCGCCGCCCGCGCCGCCCAAGCACGCGCCGCCGCCCGCCGACCTGGAGGTGCACAACCTGCTGCTGCTGGACCACCACACCTTCGAGGGTGAGTGTCGCCGCGACCCGTAGACGTCCCACCGCTGGGCACGGGTCCGCCTCCACCGCGTGCGCGTCCTCCTCGAGCGCCGCGCCGCCGCCCGCGCCGCCCAAGCACGCGCCGCCGCCCGCCGACCTGGAGGTGCACAACCTGCTGCTGCTGGACCACCACACCTTCGAGGGTGAGTGTCGCCGCGGCCCGTAGACGTCTGGTCCACTGCTGGGCACGGGTCCGCCTCCACCGCGTGCGCGTCCTCCTCGAGCGCCGCGCCGCCGCCCGCGCCGCCCAAGCACGCGCCGCCGCCCGCCGACCTGGAGGTGCACAACCTGCTGCTGCTGGACCACCACACCTTCGAGGGTGAGTGTCGCCGCGGCCCGTAGACGTCTGGTCCACTGCTGGGCACGGGTCCGCCTCCACCGCGTGCGCGTCCTCCTCGAGCGCCGCGCCGCCGCCCGCGCCGCCCAAGCACGCGCCGCCGCCCGCCGACCTGGAGGTGCACAACCTGCTGCTGCTGGACCACCACACCTTCGAGGGTGAGTGTACCGTCCGCCTCCATAAGGGTGCTTTTCCACCAGAGATGTGCTATGCCACGTTGCTATGGATGCGTTTGATATCCACCAATCATATTCGTTGGTGCACATAGCTTAGCACTGGTGGAAACGGATAGATTTCACATCTTCGCAGCATAGCTGCATAGCACAGCTCTGGTGGAAAGGCAGCCTAAACGTCCCACTGCTGGGCACGGGTCTCCACCACAGACGCAGCTGCGGGAGGTCTAGAGCATGCTCCACTACGCTGCTCCAATGCGGATTGGTGAAGGGGTTAGTGGCCAACCCAGTGTCGAATGTTCTCAAGACCTGCAGCTGTGTGCGAGAGACTAGTGCCCAGCAGTGGGTCGACTGCGTTGTAGCTAGCGAGGCAGCCATTTTTTCTTAACGTGGCATATAAGCCGCGGAATACAGATTCCACACTTGACCTGCAGCTGTGTGAGAGAGACCAGTGCCCAGCAGTGGGACGACTATGCGTTGTAGCTACCTAGGCAGCATTTTTTCTTAACTTGCGTACCTACCACAAAATACAGATTCGACATAGTTATATCGATATGGTTATATCGACATGGTTATATCGACATGGTTATATCGACATGGTTATATCGACATAGTTATATCGCCATAGTTATATCGTTGTTTGATCGCGCAGTTCTCCACGCGCACCAGCTGATGGCGACCGAGTTCGCGATGTCGCTGGTGTCGTGCCGGCTGGGCGACGACCCCAACCACTACTACGCCGTGGGCACCGCCCTGCTCAACCCTGAGGAGTCGGAGCCGAAGCAGGTATGCTAACCCTAGGGGTGGCGACTAACGCTAGGGGTGGCGAGTGCGACCACATTGTCGTCATAAATCAGGATAAGCGAACGGTGGATCTTTCATAAGATTCATACGTGAGGCCTTTTACTAATAATAATTAATACGGCACTTAAGGCGGGGGTACGGGATACACATGTCCGTAAATCGGGAATGTAGCTGGCATGAAAGTTACTGGAATGTACGAGTAACTAGCACACGGAGCCGAAGCAGGTATGCAAACGCTCGGGTTGCGAGTGCGAGTGACGCGGTGGTCAATGACCCTGACTGTGGGCCCCGGGTTCAATCCCGGCTGGGGCAAGAATTTGTTTGGCAGATAAATATTTGTGCTCGGGTCATGTAGACTGTCTTTTTTTCTGTGTTTTTGTTGTTTTTATATGTGTATAGTGCTCAGGCTAACTAAAGCCTCGCCTCGTATCTTGCGGGCAGCGGGGCGGCGGCGGCGGCGGTACGGGTGTGGTAGGATCTTATGCGTAAAATCAAATGGACCGTCCCTCGAAAACAGCGCCCTACATTATACGCCTAAAACGCCATAAACTAATACATTATGTATTAGTTTTAATGATGTCAGGGCCGTAGGTCATTGCTACATAATCGTCATCATGAATTTTTTCGTTAATATTTTTTTATATCCGAAAGTAATTTAAAAATTTGAAATAAATATTTTACAACTCAGGGTTCAGAAATTAAGAAACGGTATTTTTGTTTCACGGAATATATTACCGATTCTGCTCTCCGATAATCGGATCCGATACGTGTGCCTTCAGGTTGTCTGATTAGACTATCGGAGAGAAAAATCGGAAATCTATTCCCAGCCGTACACATTTTGAAGAGTTGTAAATTGTTGGCACATTGCGTAACAGGGTCGGATCCTGCTGTTCCATTGGTCGGAGGGCAAGCTCGCGCAGGTGGCGGAGAAGGAGATAAAGGGCGGCTGCTACTCGCTCGTGGAGTTCAACGGGAAGCTGCTGGCCTCCATCAACAGCACCGTGAGTGGTCCAAGAGGCTCTTCATACTATTCATACTATTCATATTCATACTAATATTATAAATGTGAAAGTGTGTTTGTTTGTCCGGCTTTCACGTCGCAACGAAGCTATTATATGGTATGGTTTTTGTGTGTGGCGATAGTGAGGAGGGTGGAGAGTGACGTAGGCTACTTTTTACCCCGGTAAAACATCCTCATGGGAAGATATCGATGTTTTGTTATTTGCTAGATATTTAGTTCCGGATGTTGTTAATAGATGGCGTTGTCATGTATGATAAATAACTCATTGTTAATTCCCTTTGAACACAAGGGCGGAGCCGCGATTAAAAGCTAGTTATCTATACTAATATTATCATAATATCCTAATCATAATGTTAAAACAAAAAAACTACTGGACCGATTTCAAAAATAAAAATATAGGATATGTAGGTACTTTTCATCTCGGTGATTTCCACAAGAATGAAGTTGGAAGGACAAAATTCGATCGATAGTGTCTTTGAAGAGTGTGGCAACTAGGTGTAAACGAAACTTGTTATGTCTAATTCCACACGAGCGAAGCTGCGGGCGTCCACTAGTATGTCATATGTTCATATATGTCATATGTTCCGGGGTTACCGGTAATGTAAATTTTGCTGCTGCGACCCATAGATGTCCCACTGCTGGGCACGGGTGTCCCCCACAGACACTTCTGCTGGAGGTCTAGAGCATACTCCACCACGCTACTCTAATGCGGATTGGTGGAGGGGTTAGTGGCCAACCCAGTGTCGAACGTTCTCAAGCCACCCGAAGGTCTTCGACAAGGCTTAACGACTGTTTCCAGCATTGAAAACAACCGGGACCGACGGCTTTACGTGCCCTCCGAAACACGGGAGCGCCCATGAAATTTTTGCCACTAGCGGTCACCCATCCACAAACCGACCGCGCCCGTCGTTGCTTAACACTTTCGATCACATTGAATCGACGCAAGCCACTGGGCTATGGACGCTACTGTGTAATGTAAATACTATGGATAATATTGTAGGTCCGTCTGTTCGAGTGGACGTCGGAGAAGGAGCTGCGGCTCGAGTGCAGCCACTTCAACAACATCGTTGCGCTCTACCTCAAGGTGAAGGGCGACTTCATCCTCGTCGGCGACCTCATGCGGTCCATGTCGCTGCTGCAGTACAAGCAGGTGGGTGCGGCTTGCGGGGTGGGGGATAGATGCGCATGGGGTGTCGAGAGTGGGGGATAGATGCGCATGGGGTGTGAGAGTGGGGGATAGATGCGATGCGCATAGGGGTGTCAGAGTGGGGGATAGATGCGCATAGGGTGTCAGAGTGGGGGATAGATGCGCATGGGGTGTCGAGAGTGGGGGATAGATGCGCATGGGGTGTGAGAGTGGGGGATAGATGCGATGCGCATAGGGGTGTCAGAGTGGGGGATAGATGCGCATAGGGTGTCAGAGTGGGGGATAGATGCGCATGGGGTGTCAGAGTGGGGGATAGATGCGCATGGGGTGTCGAGAGTGGGGGATAGATGCGCATGGGGTGTGAGAGTGGGGGATAGATGCGATGCGCATAGGGGTGTCAGAGTGGGGGATAGATGCGCATAGGGTGTCAGAGTGGGGGATAGATGCGCATGGGGTGTCAGAGTGGGGGATTGATGCGCATGGGGTGTCAGAGTGGGGGATAGATGCGCATGGGGACAGAGCGGGGGACATAATGGCTGCCGAACCAATCAGCGCTTAAGACAGACCACCGTCCGCCACGGTACCTAGTACCATTTCTGCCGTGTGATAATTTATATATATTTTTTATATCTTGGACATTCTCACACACGGCCATCTGAGCCCAAAGTAGGCGCGAGCCTATAATATGGGTGTCAAAGACTGATATACATAAGTACATAGATATTTTTAAATACATACTTAAATAGATAATATTAACATCCAGACACAGAACAAATACAAGTGTTTGTCACACGAATGTTTGTCCTGAGTGGGATTCGAACCCACGATCCCTGGCGCAACAAGCAGGGTCACTACCGATTGCGCCAACGGGCCCGTCAAAATAATTGTTTTTAAAGCAATTGTAGTCCGGTTGAAAAGGTGTGGTTTCCGGTTATACTTCTTTAGAGGCGATCATCTTAGTCCTCAAGGGTAGCAACACATCTGTGACTGACTTGGAAAGAGACTTACTAACAAGTACTAACTAGACAATTACTAGCACCAACTAACAGGATTAACTATCACTAACAGTCCCTAGTTCTTATGCTCACTAACGAAATGACCAACTTTTGATCTAATTAACTCCCTCAGCTAACTGGACTAACCATCCCAGTCCCTAATTGTGTCTTGTTCAAAGTCAGTCACAGTTGTCATGGGCGGCAGCGGATGGGTGGTGCTGCAAGCTCGTTTGCTATCTTGTATCCATAAAAAAGGTCAACACGATACAATTTATTTTTGTTATAATACATTTTCTTTTATTTCATATATTTTCTGTCATTCATAAATACATTTTCTTTCATTTCTATTCATGATGATTCTATATTAGATTGTACATGTCTGATTTCAGATGGAGGGTAGTTTCGAGGAGATAGCGAGAGACTACAGCCCGAACTGGATGACGGCCATCGAGATATTAGACGACGATACATTCCTCGGCGCAGAGAATAGCTTCAACTTGTTCGTTTGCCAGAAGGACAGGTTAGTTGCGGTCAATTGTGCGGGCTTGTGGCAAAAATTAAGTGGCTAGTGCGCATTTTATGTAATGGTTGGTAAATGGTGGTTGGTGTAGGGTTATGACTACACGATAGGTATTCTGAACGGAAAGTGAATGCATGGAAATTGCACGCTCGGCAGTCCATGCTAATTTTATGGAGAGACCGGCTGGTCCAACCTTCGGCAGGTGTACGGACAATTGAGGCTGTGCAACTGGTTCTTGAAGACTGGTGTCTGTGACTGTGAGGAGGACACAGCACAACACACTCTGGAGGTGTGTTCTGCTTGGAACGCAAAATGCTGTGAATTCTAGCAGTGGGATCCGACCTCTCGCTTTCGGCTGTGATTAGGGCCATGGTCCAAAGCAAAAAAAATCATGGAAGGCCGTAGTCACCTACTGCGAATATGAGATGTCGCAGAAGGAATCTGCGGAGAGGGAGAGAGAATCACAAAGTAACCTTCCCAATCCGCAGCAGGAGATTAGGACGTCGAAGGAGGGCCTATCAAGCCCTTCTGAGATCTCCATAAACGAGTCCTAGACTTGGGGGTGTCCCAAGCCTCGAGGTGTCAATCAGTCGGGTTTAACTGTTAACAAACAATGTCACCGTCACCAGCGCGGCGACGACGGACGAGGAGCGTCAGCAGATGGGCTACATGGGCCAGTTCCACATCGGGGACATGGTGAACGTGATGCGGCGCGGCTCGCTCGTCGCGCAGCTGGCCGACACCGCCGCGCCCACCGCGCACCCCGTGCTGCTGGCCACCGTCTCCGGGGCCATCTGTGAGTAGACACGGGGGACGAGGGGCGGCAGCGGACGGGCCACGCGGGCCAGGGCCGCATCGGGGACATGGTGGACGTGATGCGGCGCGGCTCGCTCGTCGCGCAGCTGGCCGACACCGCCGCGCCCACCGCGCACCCCGTGCTGCTGGCCACCGTCTCCGGGGCCATCTGTGAGTAGACACGGGGGACGAGGGGCGGCAGCGGACGGGCCACGCGGGCCAGGGCCGCATCGGGGACATGGTGGACGTGATGCGGCGCGGCTCGCTCGTCGCGCAGCTGGCCGACACCGCCGCGCCCACCGCGCACCCCGTGCTGCTGGCCACCGTCTCCGGGGCCATCTGTGAGTAAACACAAAAAAAATTAAAAATAAACGGTTAAATTTTTTATTTTTTTTTATTTTCAATTTTTTAAACGGTCTATAATGCTGCAACCATAGATTTAACTAGATAAATTGGCAATGCGAAAGAGAAAGAACATAGATACTCATATGTGAGAGCGAGATAGATAGGCGAGACCATTTGCGTACACGCTATAGGCCTGTAGTGACCCAACGTCAGTACGTGAATTTCTAGTATTTCCCACCTCAATCCTATAGAGATTGACGTAATATTGACAACCGCTTACAGCACACATGCACATTACACGCATACTCGTGTAATTAAGTTTTGGTCTCGCTTTGATGTTTCTATTGCCAATCTTTCTCTAGTAATAAATCTATGGCTGCAACCGATAGTTGTTGCCGACCAACTGGCCTACAGTTAGGCAATTTTTCAGTAAATCTGTAACACTCTTTGGGATAAATAAATTTAAAAAAATGGATGTCCCACTGCTGGACACTGGTTTTCCCCATAGACACAGCTGCTCCAATGCAGACAGGTGAAGGAATTTGTGGCAAACATTGTCCATCAACTCAAAAGTCTTCGACAAGGCTTAACTGTTTATCATTGAAAACAACCGGGACCGACGGCATAACTTGTTCCGAAGCACGGTAGCGTCTATGAATTTTTGCCACTAGCGGTCACCCATCCACAAACTGACCGCGCCCGTCGTTGCTTAATTCTTTCGATCATATTGAATTGACGCGAGCCATTGGGCTATGGATGCTACATGCCAATCTGTACTGTATGTTCACTTGTTTAATTTTTTATTCATATTCAAAATAAAAGAAATGATTATTTTTATTTTTTATTTTTAATCTTAGTTCTTTTATAATATTAACTAATAACAGGTACTGTTAGCCAGTTCGAGCTACTTTCACTTAACAGGCTGTACTGAAAATCAGTGTTGCGGTGTTATGTCGCAACTGGGGCTGAGTGCAGACCCATTTGCTATCATTTCTATATTTTAGCAAATAAATTCTTTTAAAGTAAAACTTTTATTACATCGTTTTGAAAATTTTGGCTTGTCTGTCGCATGTCGCGTGACGCACGTCGCATTACATTTGAAAATTGAATCTTTCTTTCTTTTTCTTTCTTTCCTTCTTTCTTTCAATCTAATCACACCGTCAATCTCCTCCAGGCCTAGTGGTGCAAGTGTCCCAGGAGCTGTACGAGTTCCTCCACCAGCTGGAGGAGCGGCTCGCGCAGGTGATCAAGTCCGTGGGCAAGATCCCCCACTTGTTCTGGCGGTCGTTCAACACGGACATCAAGACCGAGCCGGCGGAGGGCTTCATCGATGGTGACCTGGTGGAGAGCTTCCTGGACCTGTCGCGTGCTGTACAGCAGGAGACGGTGCAGGGGTTGCAGGTGGGTGGTTTTGTTTGAACAATATGGACACCCATTTCCATATTGTTCAAACAAAAACATATTTAAGGACATTTGAATGGTTTCACATTTTATGTTTCTGTTTTTTTTTGACATACCCCTATTATTTCAATCCATACTATCCATATCCATATCCATACTAATATTATAAATGTGAAAGTGTGTTTGTTTGTTTATTTGTTTGTTTGTCCGGCTTTCACGTCGCAACGAAGCTATTAAATGGTATGGTTTTTGTGTGTGGAGATAGTGAGGAGGGTTGAGAGTGACGTAGGCTACTTTTTACCGCGGTAAAACATTCCCATTTGAAGATATCGATGTTTTTTATTTGCTCCAGTAAGCCAGTTAAGGTACACTTTATCTGCGGTCAGCATTACCTCTGGTTCCTCTAAGTATCTTTTAATTGTGGAACTGTCACTATTCATCCACCACAAATGTGTCATGTATGTTAAACAACTCATTGTTATTTCCCTTTGACCACGCGGGCGGAGCCGCGGGTAAAAGCTAGTTTCTTCTAAATTTGAATGAGTGGAGTTCAAAATTTTCTTTCTTTTTTTTCGATACTGTTTTGCGAAAGCTAAACGTAGCAAAACGGGCATAACCTTCTTGCCAACTTTTTATATACTTTACTAGTGGACGCCCAGCAGCTTCGCTCGCGTGGATTTAGACATAATAATAGATTCTTCTTAACGCGTTAACTTTAGCTCCACGTTTGCAATGAATCCGGAAATGTGTTATCGCCTATGTTTATTTTACACCCTTAAGGGTAACATTTTTACTTACTTTGAATGTCATATTTATGTATATCTAATCAACAACCTAAAATATAAATTTTATGCTTCTAGTTCTCAAAATGACAATACTTTTATACAACCTTTCATTCCCCTTTTCAATCCAATACAACACTTTTTTTCAATTAAAAAGTAGCCTATGTCCTTCTCTAGACTATCTGTGTACCAAATTTTATTAAAATGGGTTCAGTAGTTTTGGCGTGAAAGCGAGACAGACAGACAGAGTTACTTTCGCATTTATAATATTAGTATGGATTAACTTCAACTATGAATGAAGACATTTATGAATGAACTGGGGGATGAAAAATAGATGTTGGCCGATTCTCATAGATACCGGATAAGCACAAAAAATTTCATCAAAATCGGTTAAGCCGTGTCACAGTTTTCGTTGCCATACTCCTCCGAAAACTGTGACACGAGAATTTTATATATGTATTAGAAAGATGAAGAATTGTTTTTTTATGTTTGCAGATAGACGACGGCGGCGGCATGATGCGAGACGCGACGGTAGACGACCTCATCAAGATTGTGGAGGACCTCACCAGGATACACTAGCGCTAGCCTAACATAAGAATAATTATAATATTTTAATATAGAAAATAACTTTATGTCTATTACAACCGTTTTTTATTTCTTCTGGTCTTATTTCTTTGATAGTTATGGGTACAACCATAGATAAGCAATGTAACATCGATACATTCCTTCATCATCATCATCACAACACTTTCTTTGTCCCACTGTTGGGCACGGGTCTCCTTTCAGAACAGAGGGATTAGGCCTTAGTCCACCACGCTGGCCAAGTGCGGATTGGCAGACTTCACATGCCGTCGAGAACATTAGAAGAACTCTCAGGCATGCAGGTTTCCTTCGATGTGTCCTTCACCGTTACAGCAAGTGACATTTAATTTCTTAAATCGCACATATGTCAGAAAAGTCATTGGTGCGTGCCGCTGGGGTTTGAACCCGGACCGCTCGAGTGAGAGGCGAGTTCGATAGCCACTGGGCTGTCACCGCTGTGTACAATCCTTACTAATTAATCCATACTATACTTACTAATATTATAAATGGGAAAGTGTGTTTGTTTGTTTGTCCGGCTTTCACGTCGCAACGAAGCTATTATATGGTATGGTTTTTGTGTGTGGAGATAGTGAGGAGGGTGGAGAGTGACGTAGGCTACTTTTTACCGCGGTAAAACATCCCCATGGAAAGATATCGATGTTTTGTTATTTACTAGATATTTAGTTCCGGATGTTGTTAATAGATGGCGTTAGTAAAATTCATTTGCAAGTTCTGAATTTCGCTAACAAATTATACACTATACAAATGTGTCATGATAAATAACTCATTGTTAATTCCCTTTGACCACGCTGGCGGAGCCGCGGGTAAAAGCTAGTATTATATAAATGGGAAAATGTCATTGTTGGTTTGTCCTTTTTCTCCGCCTTAACGGAATATTCTCTGCATCGAAATTTCCCGGTGAACGGTACCCGTGGATGTTATGGACAAGACACTGAAATAATCTCATTCGGTTTTTAATCATAACTATTTTTCATCAATTTTTAATCGATTTATGGCTATCACAGAATATAATAATATCTGGATGGTAGAGTTGTTTTGCATGTAAAACGATTTGATGCGGGCGGAGTCGTGGTGAAACCTAGTACAATATAATATACCTACTGCACCAAAAAACAGGAGGATTAGGTCGATGGTATATGTCTATCTCTTAGGGATAACCCACAATAACCATTTTTATCCATTGTATACATTGTGCATATAAACTGGCATATAAATTGTTACGTACGCACGTAATGACACTAAAGTGAGCAAAAGGCGCAGGTAAAATGTGCATTTTTATAACGTATATTTTAAGATACATACTAATTTATAAAACCTTTTTTTTACTTTATACTATAGCATTTCTCCGTTCAAATAGCTATCATTATTCAATGACTCTTTCCGATCGTCTGTTCGAAAATAAAATGTCTAAATAACAATTTTGAACACAAATTTTACGGATAATAGGTATCACAATTCCTAATCTCGAAATATTCGCTTTCAACTTGCTCCACAGTAATTTATGATCGTAAGAAAGCAATTTATTGGAGGCTTCGTTGCGCAATATTTAAGTAGGTATTGAATATTCATTTCTCTGATAGGTACCTACCCATCATTGGTTTGGCTGAATTAAGAGGACATAATTACTGCCTGTAAGATTTTTATGGAGGCTTATTACGACAAATTGTTAGTGTGGTAACAATGACTGGCCGTTATCTAGGCAAGCCATACGACAAGATAATTCCGTATTTCTACAAAAAAAGTTATTCGGTAAGAAGGCTCTAGGTGAGTTTATAGTGTAAAAATATGCATGGTGGACCGCTAGTATCAAAATTTCATGGACGCTACCGTGCTTCGGAGGGCACGTAAAGCCGTCGGTCCCGATTGTTTTCAATGATGGAAACAGTCTTGCCTTGTCGAAGACCTTCGGGTGGTTTGAGAACATTCGACACTGGATTGGCCACTAACCCTTCAACTAATCCGCATAGGATTTTTTTACACCTTTACTACCTGTTATCTGCCCAGGTAACCACAACCCAAACTCTATAGTCGCTGGTTGTTCTTATATGTATAGGAGACATGTACAGAGAAACTTTCAACTTTTATAAAATAACGAAGGTCTGGCCGTCGTGGGCTCTTGGGCTATTAGAAAAGTCATTGATATTTGAACCTGGGTTTTGTCTGGCCACTGGGCTTTGAACCTGGACCTCTCGAGTGTGAGGCGAGTTCGATAGCCACTGGGCTGTCACTGCTACAAGAACATTTACTGTCCGATAAATAAATATAAGTTCTATTTAACGATATATAAAAGTTCTATTTAACGAATATTATTCGCAATCTAGCGATAAAGTCATGCGAGCTATTAAAAAATAGAACTATAGATGTAACTAGTGGACGCCCGCAGCTTCGCTCGCGTGGAATTAGACCATTCACTAACATCAAAAACGGCAAAGTTTCATACTACCTTTGCACCCCCGTTTAACCCCCTTAGGGGATGAATTTTCAAAAATCCTTTCTTTGTGCTCCCCTACGTTATAAAAAGAAACCCTGTACAAAATTTCAAGTTTCTAACCCTTATAGTTTAGGCCCTGCGTTGATATGTCAGTCAGTCAGTCAGCTTCTCCTTTTATATATATAGATTGATGCTAGGTCTGGTGGTAGCAAGCGCGACTTCTAGAGGTGCACGGTTCGATCCCGGGTCGCCAACAGATATAACTTGAAATGTCCGGTAGCACCTCGGAGTCTGGATTTGTACACGCTGTATGGGACCTCACCGTCTATTGCATGGGACCCAATATTGATGAAAAATATTACAACACATCGATTAACATGGCCGATTGCTGTATTTTGTACTTTTATTTTAATGAAAATCTTATTAATCTCAATGTTTTTATTAAAACTTGACAATCTTTTATGAATTATTCAACATACTTGTTCCGCTAAAACCATTTATTCTTTATTTTTTTAATACTGTCATCATGCCTATTCAGACGTGATTTTATGTTACGTTATATTTCACTGATATTGAAATAAATACAATTTTATCACCAAACATTTAATTAAATTGTGTTTGTACACAAAAGATTATCCCATCTCCATGGCAACGATGATCCGAGCCGAAGCAATATATTATAATACGTACGTACCGTACGTACCTACCTACTGCTTGATATTTCCGTAAACAAAACTGACTTGCTTTGTGACGCTGCTGTCTTGTCAAGATATTTACGGTTCAGCGAACATGTTCCGAATGTTGCTGTAATTAAATATACGGTTAGGTAACTTTATGTAATTAACACACCTGCAATACGTTAGGTAAAACTTAAAAGGGAGCAGATAGGACACTGTACAGTTGACGCGAGGGGGGAGAGTAGATTGGGGGGAGGACGACACGCTCGCTGCGACCCATAGACGTCCCACTGCTGGCCACGGGTCTCACAGATGCTGCGGGAGGTTAAGAGCATACTCCACCACGCTGCTCCAATACGGATTGGTGGACGGGTTAGTGGCCAACCAAGTGTCGAATGTTCTCAAACCACCCGAAGGTCTTCGACAAGGCTTAACGACTGTTTCCAGGATTGAAAACAACCGGGACCGACGACTTTACGTGCACTCCGAAGCACGGTAGCGTCCATGAAATATTGCCACTAACGGTCACCCATCCACAAACCGACCACGCCGTCGTTGCTTAACTCTTTTGATCACATTGAATCGACGCGAGCCATTGGGCTATGGACGATTCACCACAGTATTTTTTTTCGAATGGACTAAAAGTCTAGGTGCCTTTGTAATGCCCCGGGTCAACTCTAAGCCGATTTAAGAGCCATGCTTGAGTATTGGACGGCATGACAATGTTGTCCCAGTTGTATTTGTATTTGCTGATGACGCACAAACTTTCTTTGAATTCGCGTCCGCAGTTCGTGATTTGCTTAAAGCCCTTGTTGATCGCTTAAAGCCCTTGTTTAGCTACACACATATGTATAATTCAGCGAGAGTGCATTTCAATGCATTTTTGGCGCGAAATTCTATTTAAAAAACGTGGACTTTTACCGCCCAAATATTATACGTGAATTGTTTTTGTTAGTTTTTTTTCTCTATATAGACTCTGGAGGATGGTTATCAAATAAGAATAAATAATTTTAATATAAAATAAAATAATGATGCGTGTAAAACTAATAATTTTTTTTTAATCTTACAATATCGTCAAAAATCTTACGTACCGCGTACGTAGCATAAAAAACACAGTGGGCTATTAAAGTGTAGATTCTTTATGTATATTGATTCCCTACTATAACCAATAAAACGTCTATACAGGCTCTTAAATTTTTAATTTGTCTTACGCGATATTTACGAGGTTTACCGTCGGATTTGCCGCTGAGAAGTTCCGCGTTTCATCTACGCACGGACGAGTTCAGCCCATTGAACTGTGAGAGAAGGTACAACATTTCTTACCCGCACAGTAAATACATTATTCTGAAGATAAAACTGTGGGTTCAGGGAAGCATCGCTGTCGCAACAATATCGTCTCCCTGTTAACGAAATTTGGCGCGTACCTATATCGAGTATACGTTATTAGAAGCAACTACGAGTAGAAAAAAGTTTTTCGCGGGGTCCCTTTTTTGCGTAAATAAACAAAGACAAATCTGAACCTAACCTAACAAAATTTGGAGTTGTGTCGTTTTTTCTTGGCCCCCCTTTTGTTTTTGCCTGCGGCCCCGCCTACCGCCCACTTACTGGCTAACAGCTAATCCAGATCCATTTTTGTAAGCTAAAAGAATTTTTCTTCAGCATTTAAATTGTACCCATAGTTTTATAACTCTATGGTAAATGCGTTCCGTTTCATAATTTGACGGTTTTACTTCGATAGATTACAATCTGACGAATAATAACACGTTAAATTGTAAGCAATATGGTACGGTTCACAATCTTTCGACAGTTCACAATCTCGCGAGATAGATTATAATCTAACGTTATTTACAATTTTACGGTGACATATATAAAAAGTAGATTTTATGTTTTTTTTTTCGAGTGGACTTTTGCTTTATGGTCCTACAGACCTTTACTACGTCACCGAATTGGGATTTTTTATTTGATTTCCGTGAAAATTACCGTGTAATGGCCAAATTATTCTATTTCATTCTATATCTTTAAATTTTTGCTATTGAAAAACCACAATGTAAGGTTTGATTGAAACAAAATAATTTGACTTTGACTCGACTTTTTCCTGTTCGTTTCTTTAAATAAAAAAGGGCACACATCTGTGACGTCTCTGAACGAGTCTCTTAAGAGTCTCTCTCCACTCGGTCACTGACACGTTGCTCCCTTATGCAGCCAGCAGATAAATCTGCCTGTAGAGCCCGACTAACTAGAGCCTAACTAGAACTACAGCCCCATTGAATTAGCATACTGCACATTTGGTTCGAGCGAATAAAGCCGGAAAATGTAGGTGATTATCTGAGTATGCTCAGGTGCTCAGGCGTTTAGATGCTCAGACGCTCAGACGCCCGTCCGATTATTCCACTAGCTTAAAGGCGTTCTCACTTAGGGTCTCCACACACTTTCTCTGAGCGTCTCATCGACTCAACGGACCGTACAAATGAAACATAAATTTACTGACAATTTAATTATTAAAAAATGTTTTAGTTGAAGAAGTCACTATCAGCATTTACCTGTTTACTATTCACGATAAGTAAATGTACCGATTCAGTCAAAAAATCAGTGAAAAAATCGCTCGTGTGCGGAGACCCTTATCGAAATAGATTGCAGTGTTCAACGGAGCAGATGTTGAAATCTGCAGTAATTGTAGCAGTGTGTCTGTAATTTAGTCTGTACTGTTTGTTTTCCAGTTTGATAAACGTATATAACAAGCTCAAGACAATTAATTTCAACTGCATGTTGCTCACGAAATATAGTTAGACTAGTGGACGCCCGCAGCTTCGCTCGCGTTTAATTAGACATTCACTAACTTCAAAAATGGCAAAGTTTCATACTAACTTTGCACCCCCGTTTTACACCTTTAGGGGGTGAATTTTCAAAAATGCTTTCTTAGTGATCCCCTACGTTATAAAAGGAACCCCTGTGCAAAATTTCAAGTTTCTAACCCTTATAGTTTACGCCCTGCGTTGATATGTTAGTCAGTCAGTCAGTCAGTCACCATCTCCTTTTATATATCTAGATGAAGAATTACTATCTATATATCTACTATCTATATCAATCCGCATTGGAGATGCGTGAAGGCTCTAGACCTCTTTCAGCTGTGGCTTAACATTTTTAGCTTTTATCAGGTCCTACCACAAACCTTTCTTTGGCCCACTATTAAAGCACGAGTCTCGTCTCTGGGAACGGTTACGCCGCTGTCCACCACTTCACGTGGCTTCGAGAACTCTCAGAACATTTAATTTCATAATCATAATCATAATCATTTATTGCATTAAATAGTTGTTACAAATATTATTTGTCCTCTGTAATATTAGGTATATTACATAAGGCGTGCAAAATTTTAAATTTAATTGTCATATTATTTACAAATCTAGGTTAAAATCAGATACATAATATTATTACCAATACTTTACATGTCATACAATTTAAGTTGCATAAAGATAAAATTATTCTTCTATAATTATTTCTTATTGAACATAACATTAAATTGTTCGCGGTTCCAGTATGTCGCCTGGCCAGAGTGCAGCAGAGTCCATTGATTAAGTATCTGACCTTGCTGAACGGCTTAGTGGCTTGGGACCGTGATATGGATATATTCTATACACCTATTGCCGTGTTTCGCAGGGCAGAAGGAAAATATCTAGAACCACTTAACAATCGAATTGGACAAGTCTGTTAGGATTGTTAAGTCTTTGTAAATAAATAAATAAAAATAAAATATTGGTGCGTGCCGTGGATTTGAACCCTGTCGAGTGAGAGGCAAGTACCTACGATGGCCTCTGGGCTGATCCGTACGATAAGGTGTAGGTACGGTAAACTGTAGGTAGAGCCTATATGGAACCAAATAGGTTTTATATATTATGAAACTTATTTTGTTCCTTAAAGAGTTCGTCCGGGGTACCACCGCCCGCCACGGTACCATTAGGTACCGTGTCGGTAGAAATGGTATTAACCATTTCTACCGTGTAATAATTGTTTTTAAAGCGATTCTGGTCCCGTTGGAAAGGTGTGGTTTCCTATTAGCACATCTGTGGCTTACTTGGAACGAGACTCTTTACTAACTAGACCATTACTGACGCCAATTAATAGGGCTAACTATCACTAACAGTCCACAGTCCTCATACCACTAACGAACTGAATAACTAATGTTCCAATAAACTCACTCTGCTAACCCTTATTTGAGTCTTGTTCAACGTCTTTCACAGTTGTCAAGCGCAGCGAATGGGTGGTGATACAAACTCGTTTTGCTATCTTCTGTCCATAAAAAAAGGTAATTACAAAACCTTTGACCGCAGCAGCCTGCAGGCCTCACCGTCATCCATCCAGCTCGAGCGGCTAAGCCGCCACGGCTCTCGCCCGCCGATAAGCCGGTAACGCTCGCCAGCCAATAAATACCGTTTACCTCGTTTCGGAGGGAAAAATAGACGAAAAAATTCAAGATGGCGTCATTGCTACGGTAGAATGTATTAGTTTTCTTTGCCGCCATGTTTTGTTTTAAATTGATCTCAGTTAATAAAAAGTCAAATGATACAAATGTACATTATTTTTAACAGAATAGAGTTCGTTAAGTAAGTGACAATCAAAGAATTAAAGACCCAATCAATAGGCGTGAATACGCCGTCCCAATGACGTCATTTAGCGTTGTGATGAAATGAAATGAAAATTAAAGTGAAAACGCATATTTTGAAAAATTTAAAAACACTTTTTCATTTGCTTTTGAATAAAATAATAATATGAGTATGTTATAAAAATTAAATGTTGGCACCTAAATGTCTGTCGGCTATATTTTGGTAAAACTCATAGACTAATTAAATTGCGCAGACGTTTTTGGTCGCTAGAAACTTATGCCCTTGAAACTCTAGATTTGACGATTATATTGTTGCAGGGTTGCTGCGCTGCATACGCACGAAATGCAATTACTTTTTTTGCTTATGATATCTTCTCTATTATTGTATAATTCAATATATTTAATTAGATCCGTACCACAATATACAGAGACAGGGGGAGGCGTTACTAAGGTTTCTATATCATTAATTACACTACGATTGCAATGTAGGGGGCGACGCGTTCCATTAATATCGAATAACTGTCGTCACAGAACTTACTCATTTGTTATTTTAGTTAAAAATTAAAAGATATCAATTTCGTTTACTATAATAGATCAAAAATTTCACCTTCCAAATCTAGTAATAGAATTAGGCCATTCTTAATTATAATCGAATGAATTATCGGGTCCTATTCTGAAAACCGTGCGTACGACTCTCAATTCGTCTACGGTTTGCGCATTTCAATTTCAAACCGACTCAATTTGCTAATCCCACGATAACTTAAAATTCCAATAAGAGACAGAATATAAATCATATTACTTAGATGCCCAAGACGACTCCGCAACTGTTAATGAGATAATTGAATTCAACAAAGACCTTGGAATTCAGAGACACAACCTTTGGTTATTTACGTCGTCGGCTCAGGTCGGGCGCAAACTTTGTTATTGTGATTTTAGTGGCGGCCATGCTGATGTCCCAAAGCCAAAGATCCGTTCGAAGGCTATTGTGTACTGGTAACTTACCATATTAGTATAACAATAGAAAACTTTTTTTTTAAAACAATTCTTCGGTACATAGAAGAAACGCGAATGGCAGTGGCAGGTACTGTCTCGAGCCTTTTTTTCGAATGTACAGCTGCCGTCGGCCCAAATGGCTTTTACAGCGTCACTGAAATAATTATGATATCTAAATATCATAAGTGTTTTCGTGCTTTGGTTCGAGTGCACGTTAAGTCACTATTCTTCAGATTCTACCACCGTAAAATATTATCCCAATACCTTCGACAAACTCACCTCATAACGACGACTCCATCTCGCTGGTAAGCGGTAAGGCGCGGCGCCATTTAAGAAACGGAATATTTTTATTTGTTTAATAAAACGAAACCAACGTTTGTGAGGAAAGAAGCTTCTAAAGGAATAAATATTGGAGCGCGAAATATCGTCGAGAGCGGTGTTTGCTCGCGTTATGATGTCGGATCCTGTTCGTGAGTGACATTTAGGTACTTGCGGTGATATCATCTTAACAATTAAGTAGTTTTGCATGCAGTATTATCTTTGCTTGCGTGTTTATAATCTCTCCTAATATATAAAATTCTCGTGTCACAGTGTTTGGAACAAAACTCCTCCGACAAGGCTTGACTGATTCTTAAGAAATCTTGTGTGTATATTCAGTTGGAATGAAAATAGGTCGTAAAGTATTTTTCTCGCTCCCACATCGTTACATGAACTTTAAGCCGCCGGTCCCAGCTGTAATACTCGTAGTAAGACAGTCGTTAAGCGATGTCGGCGGCCTTCGGGTGGTCTAAAAACTTCCGACTATCGAGTTGCCTGCTAACCCCCTCCGTCCATCCACTCTGGAACAACCTGGTAGAGAAACCAGGCTAGTTGTCAGAACAGACTCCTGTTCTGCAGAGGACGCTTATAGGTTAAGATTATGGTACCTACCTATTTGATTAGGTACAGAAAATATATTTTACGACCTATGAGTACAGTAATATCTCTAGATAATATAAAATGATGAATGTTACGAAACTTTATGTTAAAATTAGTAAAGTAATTAATTAGCTTACTCCTACTGAACACAATTATAATTACGGCTAAGCAAAGGTCGATAATGTAACATGTCTGACTATGAAATGTAATTAGTATATAATCACTTTGAAACTGGCACATCAAACGTGAAATCTCCAAGACATAATATTAAGTTTCTGTAATATGAATTCAACCGTGAAAATTTGTAATTGTGATACGAGTATAGTATACTTATATAGGTACAGATATCGATGAATATTGGTGTTTATTTATTGATTTATCTTAAGCACCTAATTACCTACCTGAGGTACTCATTAAGATTACAGCTTCCAGCTTCCAGTGTGCTCAGACATGGAGTGGCATAGACATTTTATGAATTAATGAAAGAATGAATAAATGTATTTATTTAAATATGTCATAATCATCCAAAAATAGACTTATTGTTAAAAATAATATATATCATATTATTTATAAATATACCAAATAATTATTTGTTACTATCTATGTAAGATAGGTACTTACATAATGTTTGTGTTAGTTTTTAGTAACATTTAAATCCAGCCGCAATCCGCTTTATAATCCTGCAAAAGTGAAAATTAGTCGCTAAAGTCGACTATGCACAGTTCTTAAGTTCAATTACCGTTCAGTTTTTGTTCATCAGCTCACCCAGGATAACACATGGAACCTTTAGTGAAACACTTCAACTGATGGTCTAAATTACAATGGAAAATGGAAGGACCGCGGTTTGCATTAGAACACAAAGAGCCTTATAAATATTCAACCGCCTCTCTATTATTGGCAGCCCTGACCATTGCCCATTTACAAAAACAGAATCAGTTATTCAATGCATTGTTTTTCACGTGCAACTGAGTCGATTAACAGATCTCTTTGTGGCGGAATGAGAGAGATAATCATCTCTAATTTAATACATTTATCTTTGAATACTTTGAATACTAAGGATTTCTTATCATGTATTCAAATTCGGCTGTGACTAGTGGCTATCGAACTCGCCTCACAATCGAGCGGTTCGGGTTCAAACCCCAGCGGCACGCACCAATGACTTTTCGGAGTTACGTGCGATTTAAGAAATTAGTTATGTGCGATTTATGAAATTAAATGTGACTTCCTGTAAGGGTGAAGGACACATCGTGAGGAAACCTGCATGCCTGAGAGTTTTTCTCGAAGGCATGTGAAGTCTGCCAATCCGCACTAGGCCAGCGTGGTGGACTAAGGCCAAATCCCTCCCGTTCTGAGAGGAGACCCGTGCCCAACAGTAGGACAAAGAAAGGGTTGTGATGATGATTCAAATTCAGGCTAATTGCTTAAACTGTAATTTGTCTTAATTTAAAATATGCCATCCATGTTGGTTTGGTGGTGTGACGGACACTTGAACGTGTTTCTTCTGTGTCTGGATGTTAAATCTATAATACTAGGTACTTTATACAGGGTTATTGGTAATTCGACGTATTCCCGTTAGGAGGTGATAGGGGTGACTATTTCTGATAATTTTAACCCCCATATGCATTATGCAAAAGTGAACCATTTTCGAGATATCAAGCTTTTTAGCTTTTTTCAAAATAAGTCGAAAATGCAACATCAATCATTTATTAAAAAAAAAGTATCAATTTAAATCTATTTTTTTCTTTTGATTTATAAAAACGATTAAACAATGGCTATTTATCAATATTAAAACAACAATTATCGGTTCAACTTTAAAAATACGAGACGATTAACGAAATTACTTCAATATTTTTTGAGATTGTTGTCCACTAAAATGCCTTAAAAACAAAAAAAACTTATATCAAACTTGGCTTGCAGATTATTTTAAAAACATACCCGTTTTCTTAGCTTTCCAACAAGGCATAACAACTATGAACTTATTTTAAAATAACTGAAAAAAAAACGATCACAAAGGAAGCAGGCGGAAATTTGTATTCGAACTTAACTTATGGTCGTTCTTTAAAATTTCCAAAAAATTAATTAAAAATTTTAACACTTCGGTAGTTAAGTTACACCTCAGAAAAAGAATGAGACTGCGTACGCAATAGGGGAAGTCCCTTCGAGAAAGAACTTTAATTAGGAAAAATTACAAAATGTCTTAATTGTTACTTATTATTAATTGTTATTATTACTAAACTTTTACTGGTTCTAAATTTAATTTTATATTTATATTTTTTGTTTTATTTACATTGGGCATTGTTTTTATTTACCTTTTTTTGAAATTTTAAAGAAAGACCATAAGTTTAGTTCGAATACAAATTTCCGCCTGCTTGCTTTGTGATCGGTTTTGCTCCGTTTTTTTAAAATAAGTTCATAGTTATTATGCCTTGTTGGAAAGCTAAGAAAACGGTTATGTTTTTAAAATAATCTGCAAGCCAAGTTTGATATACATTTTTTTTGTTTTTAATGCATTTTAGTGGACAAAAATCTCAAAAAATATTGAAGTAATATCGTTAATCGTCTCGCATTTTTAAAGTTGGACCGATAATTGTAGTTTTAATGTTGATAAATAACCATTGTTTAATCGTTTTTATAAATCAGAAGAAACAAATAGATTTTAATTGATACTTTTTTTTAAATAAATTTTTGATGTTGCATTTCTGACTTATTTTGAAAAATGCTGAAAAGCTTGATAACTCGAAAATGGTTCACTTTTGCATAATGCATATGGGGGTTAAAATTATCACAAATAGTCACCCCTATCACCTCCTAACGGGAATACGTCGAATTACCAATAACCCTGTATAAGTGTGTATTTAAAAATATCTATGCATGTAGACATGTAGATATCAGTCTCTGAACTTTGGGGTCAGATGGCCGTGTGTGAGAATGTCCAAGATATTTATTTATTTATTTATTCTCGAAAACTATGGTTAGTTTACATTTTAAACCAGAAACTAGTAAAACAGCACTTCAGCTAATTAAGTGGCATCAGCCAACACTACAGTTGACAGGAGAGGAGCTTCCAGTAAATAATGTAACAATATAGTTTCACATTCCGGGTAAGAGGATTGCGTTGCATGCGGAGGCAGACGAGCGCATGCCGTGCCATTTTCGTTGAGGACATGTTATGAAACATTGTTTGGAGCCGGGATATCCGTGTCCTTTTCAAAGGAATTTTTCTTTGTTGTACTGTGTCAGTTCCAACATGGTTAATTATGTTATTAAATAATTTTATTTACTTATAGGTACTACAGTGATAAATGATTTAAGAAATTTAATGTGAGCTGTTGTGAGAAGAAAAATATACGAGTAAAACCTACATTCTAGTTCCCTTTAAAGTTTTTGATGGCATGTGAAGTCTGCCAATACGCACTTTGCCAGCGTGTTGGTCTATGGCCTAATCCCTCCAATTTTGTAGCCGTAGGTACCGAACTACAAACCACTCGTTAGGAAACTAATAAGGTCGAGTGTCACATTTGAGTGGCGCACAACAAACAAATGTGGTACAGACTAACTGTGTAATAAAAAGATCTGACATCCCTAATTTCGCGGTACTTCAGGCGATGCTCCACTGCATCTTAACTGTAGAAAGAAATAAAGAAAGAAAGAAAATTGAATTAAAATATTTATTTCGTATGAACTGCATTACAAAAATAAATGAAAAAAGAAATTCAAGTTAAATAAAAAAGAAAAAACAAAGTACACATGTCAGAAGTGAAACTTCTTATGAAAATTAAATTGAAATATCAAATTCCCAACTACTGGAATACTACCTACCTACATACACACACTATGCATAGTTATAGAGCTGTATATGTCCGTTTCAGTTCTTCGTAACGAACGTTGCATGCTGCGTGACGCATTTCCGTTTCATCCGTAAAAAAATTGACCCTCATACGCCTTAAGAAGTTTCACTTCAAAAAAATTCACGCAAATCTATACGAAAAGGGATCCGCTGTGGTTTTCCTCTATCGCTACGAAGCTACGGAGTACGGACCCCAAAACCTCAGTTCGCCGAACATTAAGGATCTTCATTAACCTTTTCCAGGTGGCTACTTACTCCGGTGATATCGAACGAGTGCTCGAGTGGCGCTCGATCGGGGCCGCCGAGATAAAGCCGAGATGTATGACCGTCGATTATTCCTTTCTCTTCCCCACAAAGGAGTGCCGGATCTCGGAATTATGTTAAGCGGTCACATTATGCGGAAACAACGCATTGTGTTACTGATTGAACGTTTTTGTACGTGGACTGTGGTAGAAACTATTCGTATTCGAAAAATTGTTATTTCCACCGTCCATCACGGATCCTATACCACTTATACCATCCGGTTGGAACGGTGTGGTTTCTGGTTGAACTTCTTTAAACACTTTCTTCTGAGACTGACTAAAAACCAGTCTTTTACCAACAATCACTAACTGGACAACTAACCAGCTATCAAGACAAAAAATAACAGTCCTCATATCTTCTAACAAACTGATCAACTAATGTTTTTATTGAGTCTCTCTGCTACTGGAGATAGAAAACGAGGGACTAGGATGTTGTTAGTCCCTATTAGTCTTGTTCAAAGTCAGTCACAGGGCGGCAGCGGATCGGTGGTGCTGCAAGCAATACAGGCGTGATATTATGTTATGTAATTTAATAATGATTGGTTCGCTGCACAACCGAGGCCAATCTTGAGATGTATTGCGTTATAAGGTAGCTGTAAGTAAAGCTGTACCTAATATGTAAGGATGACTTCAATCATAATAAACAGTATTCCAAAAGCACTCGTTGTTTCCATTAGTCTGATCTGAAGCGCCAACCTCACAATCTATTAACTACATCTACAATGTTGCAGCAATATGGCGGATTACAGAGAACTGAATTTAAACCTGTAAAAAATGTATAATAATTCATACACCTACTCGCTCCGAAGGTAGATCCTTAATTGCATTCGTCTGATTGAGAGCTGAATATTTCCGTATAAAGAGTAATCGGTGGACACGCGAAATATAGGGTTTCCAACTGTCATATTTGCGCGGGACTTTCCTATTTTAACCACGTTACGAAATAATTTACATACCTATTTGTTACCATTAATACCTACTTACTTTTGTGCTTATTCCCTAAGACTGAAACAAGTAAGAAAAGTAAGAAAGTAAGATGTTCTCTTTAAGTAGTTGCCTAGACTTTCGTTAAGCGTGTGTAATCACCTCATAGCGATATAAATTATTTGACTTTGACTTTGACTTTGAGACTTATTATTTTGTTATGAATAAGGGTGCAAGTATCTATAGATGTCGAAGCTTACAGAATAAAATCACTTGTTAGATAATTTGGTGTTACATGTCCGTAAGCGGAAGTGACTTACTATCAGGTGGTTCCGTATGCTTGTTTGTCTGTCTGCGTCAAATAATCAACATTTTAAACTTCCCGTCCTGATATTTGTCAAAGTTGAGTTGGAAAAACCAGCTTCAAGTAATGAACACACGGTTTTCCAGCCGATAATACCAGGCGCGCGCGAAATGCTATGAAATTATACAAATCGCAGCGAACAGATGGACATTGGCTCGTTTATTAGTTCCAGTATGCCAATGCTATTCAGAATCTTTTCAAGAGTATATTAAATATACGATTTTTTAAATTGCTACGGAACTCACGGATGAACGGAATAGCGGAAAATGCTACAGAAGTATCGAGGTCGATTCTGACAAAATCTAATGCGTCATTAACTTTTTTTTTAAATATGTACGAGTAGACCTAGTCGCAATCGAAGACGGGAATATTTGCAATTAAATGTAATATTGCACCAATTTATGTCGTAGCTAAATATTTGTACTTGGGTCATACATGTAAAATTGTTGACATTTAATTTCTTAAATTGTTTCTGAATTGTTCTATCTTTTAAGTCTTTAATAGAAAGCAGTCAACTTCATATTAAAATTCTGGTTCCGTCACTTAAATTGACTATTTAAAAAGAAGCTTCTGTAGTCACTATTTTTTGAAAGAAGTGTGACGTCATCCTCCCGTTCCGCCAAACGTTCCGCCAACTGTTACGCCACCCGTACCGCTAAACGTACCGCCAAAATGTACCGTCAAGTGTTACGCCAAGCGTATTCATCCAATTTTAGTCTGTAAGCCATAGCAATAGAGCTAGTTAGCAGCTAGGGCATACTGAGAATATCTCAGTACAGTGATTCAGAAAACGGCACAGCGTTTTTATAGTTTACGTTTTGTGAATCAATGCTACAATTTCTAATAATATTTCTTAAAGTTATGACGTTATCATGTAAAATTATCGTCTGTAAACCGACTTTACAGACAACCATTAGATATTTTTTAAATTTTTATTATATCAACACGTCACTGACTTTACAGTTCATAGATGACCTATCTTAACAGGTGTTAATGTTACAGGAAACCTAATTCATAAGCGCAGCAATAATAACATTTAAAATAGGACTAGTAACAATTTATAAGATTTAGTTTGTAGTTTTATGGTTAATAGGAGGTTAATAGGATTTACTTACTCGTATTCTGAATGCCTATTTATAGGTACTCCTTATCTATGAAAGCGTTAGCACACAACCTTATTCCTTGCCTCATTATTTGATCCGGATCCCGTTTGTAATCCCGGGGCAAAGCTCCGCGCAAATGAACCGACACTTATCCTCCTGTGAAACATCTTCATGATACCTTTTTAGGGTTACTTACTTCATAAGGAAATAACAAACTGGTAAACTTTATTGTCTATTAGAATCTGTCAAGAAACCCTAAATTAATAACTTTTGCCTATGTCTGTATATGTCTGTCTATGTCTGTCTGAGAAGAGTCAAGACTCTTTTGCTCAGACCCGCGTCCTGATTTGAGCGCGCTTGCGTTAAATCGTTTTCCGTTTAGTACTACTTGTGCTATTACGTATTCTGTGGTAGTACTTTGTTAGTAGGTATGTATACCAGCGTCCCTGTAGCTCGGGACCAGAATAGTGCTACGGTAGCCCCTGCCTGTCGTAAAAGGCGACTAAAAGGGGACTTCTGGGGTTGCGGGCGGTGAGAGGAGGAGCTCGAACCGTCCATCGATGTGACCCCGGGAAAGACGACGCTGTTTGTGGCTGCACAGCGTTGTGAAACCGGGAAGAGCCCGTCTTGGGCGCAGCGCTGGAGGGCACCGGCGCGTTCTACAAGAGATCCCGGAGCCCTCCTGTAGCGCCGGAGTAGGCCACCGAGTGGGTTTTAGTGGGTGAAAGTCCCACATAACCCGGCGTCGCTCCCACGACGTCCGGGTACCTTTTCAAGGTTTCCCACTCGTAAAACAAAAAAAAAAAAAAAAGGTATGTATACCATTATGGAACAGTTTGAAATATAAAAAGTAGGTAAAACCTTTTTCGATGACAATCAAAATCACTAGACCAAAGTGACAGACAATCTTATAAGTAAAGGTAGTCCGAAAATCGTACCTAAATATGTCGATTAACCAAACTTTTTTATTTTTAATTATACGGAATTTTCTGTGAGGTTTCACAAAAAATTTTTTTTAAATTTTACGGAACTTTCAGTAAGCGAGTTCGACACGCACTTGTCGGTTTTTATATCTTTGCGTCACCTCGCAGTAGTGGGCGGAGAATACTCCAAGGTGTTTAAATAAATAGAGATCCAATTAACACGCTTCTATTGCTCGTATTAAATTAGATTTAGCCGGTGATGGATAAGATAGTCCTTGTCAAATAGAAAAACTAATTGAGTTTGCAGCGTGAGCCTGGCCTGGTCAACATTGGATCTATTTTTGAATTTAGATAGAACCTTAAGAATGGAAGGGAATCTATGTCCCTTTGTAAACTGGGGGTTTTAAACTGCTGGTGATCTTGGGGCTGTTGATCATCCAGATCGTGTGTTGTTAAACTTTTCATATCATTTGTTTTTGTCAAGTGATTAAATAAACATTATTTAATTCATTTTATTATGCCAATAACCCAATTCTTCTATCATCAACGCCCAATATTTGGGATATTGGGATTATTCTATCATAATATTAAAACGTGAAGCCATAGATATAAGCAGTAGTAACGTGAAGCAAAACCTTCGTACCGTACCCCATTTTACGAAAATTACGTGGACGGAGGTGTATGAAATTTGGCACAGCTAATGTTTATCTGGAGAAAGCGGAAAGCTAACATTTAATATTGTAGGTACCAATTTTTATTTACCTTAAGAAGAATAAATAAATTAATAAAACAAAATAAAAATATAATTTAAAATGTATTAGAAATACTTACATTGAATAAATTTTAATGATTATTAATGTTAATAAAAATTAAATGTCGCTTGCTGTAACGGTGAAGGACACATCGTACGAATCCTGCAAGCCTAGAGTTCTTCATAATGTATTCGAAGGCACGTGAAGTCTGCCAATCCACACTTGGCCAGCGTAGTGGGCTAAGGCCTTACATTCTGAGAGTAGACCCGTGCCCAACAGTGGGACAAAGAAAGGGTTGTGGTGGTGAATGTTATATGATACCGCAGGTATATGTCGCCACTTGCAAATGTCTTAAGATACAGCTTTGCTATTTATGTAGGTATATGTCGCTACTCGAAACGAGATCGTAGGCATTACCAGATATCACGTAGCTCATTATTATCCTTGGAATCTCAGAGCACACCTATAATCCGGGATTAGGATACCGTCAATGAACTGGGTTTTCTTTGTAAAAATACTCGTGGTATTTTCAGGGTAGTTTGTTAAAGCAATGACTTTATTGATCGGCATTCAAAACGTATTTATGAGTATTAGACGTGCATGATGCTACAATTGGCATTTTAATATACATAATTGTACTTTTTGTTTAATTTTTTTTTTATGGATACAAGATTGCAAACGAGCTTGCAGCATCACCCATCCGCTGCCGCCCATGATAACTGTGACTGACTTTGAACAAGACTCAATTAGGGACTGGACTGGTTAGTCCAATTAGTTGAGAGAGTTAATTAGAACATTAGTTGGTCAGTTCGTTAGTAGGTATGAGGACTGGGGACTGTTAGTGATAGTTAGTCCTGTTAGTTGGTGTTAGTAATAGTCCAGTTAGTATTTGTTAGTATGCGGTCCGGGTTCAAACCCCAGCGGCACGCATCAAAGGATTTTCTAAGTGCTGTGCGATTTAAGAAATTAAATTTCACTTGCTATAACACATCTGAGGAAACCTGCATGCCTGAGAGTTCTTCATAATATTCGCGAAGGTATGTGAAGTGAAGTCTGCCAATGCGCACTTGGCACAATCCCTCCCATTCTGAGAGGAGACCCGTGCCCAACAGTGGGAATGCTTCCCTTAAATTATTTCGGTCAGTTCGAAGGTATTATGTCCATAACTTCAATACTGTGCGAGTACCACAAACAATTAATTGCGATTTAATTACCCGGACTGAGTACAAAATATGGGCAAATGCTTCGCTATTATCTATATCCGGCTAGGCATTCGCCTCCATTAGCCGCTGACAAATAAACTATAAGCTGAATTTACAGGGGCAGCGACCAGTGCGCGTTAGGACGGTAGGAGAAAATCAAAAACTAGAAATCTGTAATCCAAATGTCGGTATATTATTATTCTTCATACATATTGTGTTACACAGAACGAAGTTAGGTATCCAACAACAGTAATTTTTCATACAGTCCTTTCGACTACCATTTCCGAGCGAAAATAACAGGTAAGCGGTAAAATATTTAAAATTTAAGCCTGGAGTACTAAATGTATTATCGGATTAATATCTTAAAGCACTTAAATTATATTTTAATAAATTTACTAACAGGCTTCTTCAATAACAGGGCTTGTTCCCACTAACAATTTTTATTTCTATTGTTCTATACGGATCTTATTAAGAATTAAGCCGTAAGTTTCTTGGTATACCCATCCATTTCTAATGCCGCGGTGTCTCTCTAGCTTATGAGTTGCGCTTGCAATCACTATACCAACAAGGCAGTAATGCATGTCATTTTCCAGATGTCATCGTTCTAAACCTTTTCGTCTCATTGAAATATATATTTATTAATTTATTTATCTTTTTTGAATACAAGAGTTTAATGTGTAAAAGCATTCTTTACCAGCAAACCATTGAGCTTACCAGATAGTCACGAAAAGATTAATTTAATTTTTTAAGCATACATAAAAAATATGATAATATATTGATTACATATTATCATACATACATAATCACACACAATAATACACTAATAATAATAATAATTTATAAGCCAGGAACTACTTTACTGCTTTATAACTCAAAGAAATTTCAGTTACTTTTCCTATCCAGCCAACCTAACGCACCTCCAAAGCGTACTGCACGCATATCCTTTAATGCTGAAATAGGGAAGCAAATATGAAGATTCATTGTGTATTAAAAAGTCTTTTAAGCTGTTGAACCCGGACCGCTCGAGTGATAGGCGAGTTCGATAGCCACTATGCTGTCACCGTTTCAATTATCAATTAGAATTACTGTAATGAATGAAGTTTGCAACCTGTTAACTGCCTTTTGGGCACGGGTCTTCTTGCAATTAAGAAGATCTGGAGAGTACTCTATCTCAGAGCTTCAGTGTTGATTGGCGGAGAGTTTAGTGACCAATGCGTTTGTCGTAAGTTTTTTGGCAGCCCGAACACATGCTCGAAGGCTTCCAATTCCCTATCGACTGTTACTTTACGTTAACAGCCGGACTAGAAAAACTAAAACATACTGGAAAAATGTAATTTTTAAATTTATAAAAATAAAAGGAAGAAATGTTATCCATATATGTGATATGTTAGGCAGGCAACGCACCTGTGATACCCCTGGTGTCGCACGTGTCCGTAGACGACGGTGACCACTTACCATCAGGTGGCCCGTATGTCTGTTTGTCCGTCTATATTATTAAAAAAAAAAATCTAAAGGCTTATAAACATGGACTAAAAAGTGCGTCAATTTATATACAGCTGAGTGTGTACATGAAAGCCTAGATATGAGGATATGTAATTATGTGTGTGCGTGTGAATTGATAAGGAGTTGGTTGAATAAGAAGTAGGCGCGCGAAATAGAGCTCGCTGGAAACATTTCCAAGAGCAAATATTATATTTAGAAATGCAGAAAAACTTAAAACGGGTTTGCTTGTAAACAGTAAGAAGGTTTCATCCCAGTTTCAGCTAGTTACCTTTGCGCAGTTTTACCGAGTTACTCAGTTTACTAATTACGTTGTTACCCGGGGAAGCATCCCGCCTTCCCGCATCGCGGAGTTTTCTAATTGGATTTGAGTCTCTACGCCTTTTGTTTGCCGGTTCGTTTCTCAAGATGTCAATTTGTCCGATTTGAACTACATACCATTTACAATACGTGACCACAGTTTCATATTCTCTTCACTCGCTTGACGTAACTGACTTTGAACAAGACTCAATTAGGGACTGGGATGGTTGGTCCAATTAGTTGAGAGAGTTATTAGAACATTAGTTGGTCAGTTGGTTAGTAGTTATAAGGACTGGGGACTGTTAGTGATACTCGTACTTAGTCCTGTTAGTTGGTGTTAGTAATAGTCCAGTTAGTACTTGTTAGTAGGAGTCTCGTTCTAAGTCAGTCACAGATGTGTTGCTACCCTTGAGGACTAAGATGGTCGCCTCTAAAGAAGTGTAACCGGAAACCACACCTTTCCAACCGGACCATAATTGCTTTAAAAACAATTATTACCTACACGGCAGAAATGGTACACTTTTAATGTATATAATATCATTGCCAAAAATCAAATCGAATTTATGAGATACGATCCCAGTTAAAATATGTACGAGTACATTATAAATAAAATATCGCACCTATCCAAAGTGCAAGCCCAAGCTAAATTCGAAATAGACAAATCTTCGGCCAATATTCCAGTATGAATTTGGTGCTATTATTCCCTGACAAATTCGGCCATAACCGTAATTTATGCGAGAGTCGATATACGAGCTCTGTTGGTTCGCCGCACTTATCATCCTAGGCTGAATAAATATTTATTGCCGTAAGTACAAAAACCCTTTTCTTTCCACTAGCGGAATGTGTTGGTCGTTATACATTCTTGGCTGTTAGCAGCTCGAGATATTGTTTAATTTTTAATGTAATTGGTGTGTCAAAGATAAATAGAAATTTTTGACTGGCAGGGTAAAATTTATTTACATTTAGTAAAATTATACTAGACTAGTGGACGCCCGCAGCTTCGCTCGCGTGGAATTAGACAAAACATTTCGTTTACACTTAGTAATATTATATAGCCTATGTCACTCAGTGAAGATGCAGCTTTCTAATGGTGATAGAATTTTTGAAATAGGTCCAGTAGATTTTGTGTGAAAAAATTACAAATAAATGTTTCCTCTTTATAATAATAATATAAATAGTGTAACGCTTCATAGCCCAATGGTTCGCGTCGATCGTATGTGATCGACCGAGTGGTTGTATAACGATGGGCGTGGTGATTCGTGTATGTGTGACTGCTAGTTGCAAAATTACATGACGCTACCGTGCTTCACGGCACGTTAACATCACGCCTGTATTTCTCCAAAGGGATAGGCAGAGTACACCCACTTTTCACCAGTTATGTTTGGGTCCCATGTTACGTGTTAAGCCTATTGCCATACACCGGGCACAAGCCTAGGCTCCGAGCTACTGCTGGGAAAAACCCAGCAATACCTTCTTTGCCTAACCCGGTCCCAATCGAACTTGACTTTGACTTTGACTTTGACCTTTATTGTAGGTACACCAAAAGGACAAAGATACAACATACAACAAGTACATGCAAAAATAATAACATATTAGAGTGGTAGTACAAATGGCGGTTATATTATATAGCCTATGTCACTCAGTGAAGATTCAGCTTTCTCATGGTAAAGAATTTTGAATTTGAAATCAGTCAGTCAGTAGTTTTTGTGTGAAAACATTACAAACACATCTTTCATCTTTAAAATATTAGTATAGAAGTATAGATTACTACATGCGGTTGTTGGTGCGACATCGCATAATTCATTGTCGACCACGTCTTTGACATAGTGTCACCAAATGTGACAACCTCACGATTGCTCTAAAAACCTGCTGGTGAATATTTGTGGTGTTTCAACAGAGTATCTTAGTGTGGCGTAAAAGTAAACTCGACGATACATCAACGCGAGCGAGTCCCGGCTGCTGCGGTAATTCAATAAGGATGCCGTCGCCGCCGTGGGTGGCTATCACACCGTACTGCAACCGGCTGTAACACCGTACGGCACGGGTACCTTCTGTCTGATAAGATTTGATATATAAATAAGTAAAATAAGGCCTGGAGCATACAATATCGATGATTTGTATCATTTATAGCTTGAAGCTTGGTAGCGTCCGTAGCCCAATGGCTCGAATCGTATCGAAACGATGATTTGTAGCTAGCTTGAAGCTTGGTAGCGTCCATAGTACAATGGCTCTCGTCGATTCAGTGTGATCGAAAGAGTTAAGCAACGACGGGCGCGGTCGGTTTGTGGATGGGTGACCGCTGGTGGCAAAAATTTCATGGACGCTACCGTGCTTCGGAGTGCACGTAAAGCCGTCGATCCCGGTTTTTTTAATGGTGGAAACATTCGCTAAGCCTTGTAGAAGACCTTCGGGAGGCTTGAGAACATTCGACACTGGGTTGGCCTCCACCAACACGCATTGGAGCTGTGTGGTGGAGTATGCTCTAGACCTCCCATAGCTGTGTCTGTGGGGGAGACCCGTGCCCAGCAGAGGGACGTCTACGGGTCGCAGCGAGCAGCTTGAATCATTTATAGCTTTATAGCTTGTATTTACAGCGGTGACAGCCCAGTGGCTATCGAACTCGCCTCTCACTCGAGCGGTCTGGGTTCAAACCCAATCGGCACGCACCAATGACTTTACACGGGTCTCTAGCCCCGCTGTAGCAAAAGCTGAGAAAACTCCTGTTGTCATTGTGTTTAATCTGGGATGTATGTACATTTTAAATGAATATATTTTTATTCTTATTCTAATGCATGTATTGAAGCGACAATAGCGCACAAATTTGGACAGGAGAAATGTGAACTGGTGTTATCTTAGCGACTGTTATCTTGCTTACGATAACAGCAGGGTGTGTTGGCACGTACCCTCTAAATAAATGTTGCATTATAGCTATGAATGGTAGCAAAATTTCTTTAGAGGTCTTTTCGTTGTGGGTTAATATAACAATAAAATATCTCTTAAGCATTATTATATAAATTAGATCTATTACATGACGGTGTCACAGGAGGCCTAAAGACTTCGCAAAGTGACAAATGACGTCCCCAGCATCTCTGTCACGCTAATTATGACGTGAAAATATTGGGTTTACACATTTACACACTCCTCGGCAGGGACGCGGGGACATATCTTATGCGAAGATTTAAATCCGTTGCTTTTCCACAGTGAGTGTTCTGTGAAAAGAACAGTAAGGTGACTTTATTTAGGGTTGGCGACATTACTTGCAGTGGTTAAAATATTCAACTTATACTTGAGATGATTAAGTTCATGTTCTGCAACCTGTAATTTCTAAATACTGTGCTCTATAAGCGATTAGCTGTCACCAGCTGAAGCTGCGAAGGAAACATCGCTATGAAATTCCGTGTCCATAATTGAAATAAATACCCGACATGACAGTGACAGGTCAGTGACCGTTATTGTCAAGTTATCTGGCCCGATCTGTTTAATAAGCACAACATTAATACCACAGAGTAGTGTCTACTTTGTGTCAATACCACGGTCCTACAATACCACCATGACACTGTTTCCTTATGCCAGGGATACTATGTACAGTACTGTATATCTATTACAATATTTGTATAGCGCATAGTTCAACACACTTGGTGGTCGTTCGTGTGCACGAGTGGAGGTCACGTCGTGGGCCATTCCCAACAGACAGTTCTTTGTCACCTGTACGTGCAATACTACACGCAGCATGCTTCTTTCGCTTTTGTCGAAAATACAAAATACAAAGCTTACGTAACGCAATAACATGCCGAAGAATTTTTTGCACCGTCACGCCATCTGCAACACAAACTCAAATAGAAAGCGGCAAAACAATAAACAATAGGCGTTAGCATACATTCGAGAGGCCCATTCCCCGAGTTATGTATTCTTGTTCGCGAATTCGGCACCCTGCCTTGTATCGGTCGTAAATCAAAATCGGAACTCCCATACAGTTTGCGAACGAATATAATAGGCGAATCATCCCTATTTCTTAGACCGTACGGCATTGCGGGGAAGTGAAAAAAACATGTTGGTGTAAATATGAAGAATTTTGATCAAACGAAACAAATCGGTCGCAATTCAATTACAGTAATGGCTGGATCGGTCTCGATTCGCGGTGGATGATGGATGCGAAGGATTAAGATCCCGGTTCAATTTTCTTTGCCGGCGGAGGTGCCCTCAGGTTGCTACCAAGGTATTAAATAATTTGTACCGTAATGTTTTTACAACATTTATATGATACATTCCAAGCTTGTTACCAGGACAAAATAGTAAATTATGATGCGAATTCACACGTATATAATGTAATATTATTTCATTCGTGGAAAAATCTAGAGTTCAAACAACAATGCAAAAAATAGCAATAAAAACTCTGAAAAATCCACTTCAATCCAGTTTGTGAAATAGGTAGGAAAGGGCCTAAGAACTCATTTTTTCCGAATGCTGGATGCAGCACTTCACTCTAGAGCAGTTCAAAGAGGATCTTAATTGTTTGGAAGCATTCTTAATGAGCGATTTTCTTAAAATCTCATGGCACTGAATTAATGACGGAAGTATTATTGGCTGCGACTATTCACCGCTATGCCTTATTGTATTCAGTGCTAATTGAATGCCTACACAAGCACAGATTAAGCACTGGAATGTATGTATTTGAATATGTTAGAATAACTAGAGGAGTAGTGTTGTTTATGAAAAATATAGATCAAAATAAGAGGATTAATTTTTATTTATGAGAAAATGTTTTGCGATGAAATAATATATTTCTTGATGCTTTTATTATATTATAGTTCGATGGTTAGGGATCTATCTGTATTTTGTGATATGGTTGTGAAACTTAAGCTTGCATTAGCTTAAGTTAGGCAATACATAATGGTGGGATTGTTAAGTTGTCCAGGGGCCAGGGCAGAGCGAAATGGCAGCGTGTTTTTGTCTCGGACGCCAAGCCAGTCGGAGACTAAGCCACAGAACAAAGTAAGTAGAGGTTTGTAACTATTTATTGTAGGTATACAAGAACATTTAATGCTGTTTTATTTGGCTGAGTGTAACACCAGACCGCAGAGAGCTCTCAAAAGCATAGAATGCCAAAATTTCAGGAATGAATGAATGAATGAATGAATATAAATTTATTTCATCAAATTAGGACTGTTACAGAAGTATTGTACAATAATATGCCTATAAAATAAATAAATAACAGTATAATCTGCCGAAATTGGGCCACACTCAGCTATGGTCGCAGCGAACTACGACCGCTGGTTTTCAGGGCGACCAAGCGTATTGAGAAGTTCGGACAGTAACGGTCTTACTTATAAACGTTACTTAATATTTAATCTATTGCTTAGCAACGGATTAACAAAAACCTCACTTATAAACACTACTTAGCGTTAAGAAGTCGATAAGTAGGGTTTAAATAGCTGTCAAAATTAAACACTGCCGAGACATAGTTTAACTCTCGCTAAGCGGCAAGATGGCGGATTTCACATAAATCAGCTGTTCTATTGTGATGTCTGATCAATTTACTTGCGATTGTTTGTTAGTAAAAAAAATTATATTTGTGCATAAAACATGGATGGATTGGAAGATCTTCGTGATTTCCAAAACGACGTAGCTGATTTAAGCAGTTTCAGAGCTAGGAGGAGAAGAAAGATGAAGAATTACAGAGTTCGCTTTAATTCGCTACAAAGTTTATCGGATGAGGAATTTAAACTTAGATACCGATTTAGTAAAGAAAACATGAGTCGTATCATAGAAATAGTGAGACCTGATATCCAGGGCGATACTCGAGGTGGCAGCATTTCTGTAGAATTGCAAGTAATGTCAGTAATCAGATATTGGGCCCGTCATGAGGTAAATCGCCTAATTACTATTTTTTCAAGTTTTCATATATTTACTATAAAGATGATGATACTATAAAGATAATGAAGATTTTGTACCTTACTAATGTTTACTATATGTACCTAACTATATTTTCAGATTCAAGAGGACAACGCTGACATTCACGGCATGAGCCAGCAGACTCTGTCGCGCTTGTCCCGCAAAGTGGCGATAGCCTTGGCTTCGAAAAGCTCGCGTTATATCAAAATGCCGTCAAATATATCGGAAGAGATTAATGCGATCCGAAAATTTGAAGCCATTTGCGGGCTTCAGTTTCCAGTCGTTTCAGAGATTAGCCGGAACTAACAGACAGACAGACAAAAATTATAAAAAATGTTATTTTGGTATATATACCGTGTATGCATACTTAGATGAATTTAGTAAAAAGATTACAAACAGACACTCCAATTTTATTTAGTTGTATAGATGACAATTTAATTAGAATACATTAATCATAATAAAACATTCATTTTCTTTTAATTTTCTTATTTTAATCTGCCAATTCACGACACTGACAATGTCATAGATAATAGAATATGGAAAAAATAGAACTTTTAACAATTTCGTTCATTCAATATCGTTCTTTGTTCGTTTCTTAACTAAGTAACAGCTAATCAACGTTTATAAGTAATGAAAAATTAAACGTGGATTAACTTCTTAAGAGCGGTTTAACTAAGCGGTGCCTAAGTATAGATTAGTGAGATTTTTATAAGTAAGACCGTAAGTGTACTAAAATTTATTAACTAAATATACAAACATTTTTTAAAACGAATTTAGTAGTTCGACGAAAAACGTTCGACGTTTAAACGAATTCAGGAGTTGGTTAACATTCATTGAAAGGGTAAACTATGATAAAATTGCTTGAACTAAATCTTCGTTTTGTTCAATACGTTTATAAATGCGTGTATGATTGTGTTGGTTGAATGATTTTTAGGTTGAATATTTAAATCAATGTCGGCAATGCTTCGACTGGGTATGGTTATTTTCTTGAATCGTGCTCGTGATGAAATTTTATGATAAACCCCAACATTGTTTTTCATTTGCTAAAATGTTTTAAATTTTCAAGGATTTTTAAGGGAATTTATTAATAAAAAAAATATCGACACTTAATTGTGTAATTTAATACTAAGCCATGCGGCAAAATTTTATATTTGCGAAAAAATAACTTAACTGGCCGGTAATGAATGAATAACAAGTAAAAAGTATAATGAGCTGCTGAAAGTGAGAAATAATTAATCTGAACTAGCATATAGAATTTCAAATGATCGAATTAAATACGAAAGCAGACGAAAAAAATACTGAGTAGGTAGGTAAACATTAGTGAAACATACATTGTTTTATACTTAAGTACCCTAAACGGTGGGCAGGGGGGGCCGCAGCCCCTAGAGAATAAGGTGGGCTATGATAAATTGACATAATCAACTTTTTGTTAGGTTAGGTTCAGGTTTGGATTTATTTATTTACGCAACTCTCACTGGACTCTGAACTCGCTCGGCTCGTTTCACGTTGTTTGCGTAAATAAATAAATCCAAACCTGAACCTAAATATCATAGGTTCAAATACAATCGGTACGCACCAAAGACTTTTCTTAATTATGTGATTACGTTACGGCGAAGGAAAACACTATGGGGAAACCTGCATACCTGAGAGTTATCCATAATCATCTCGAAGAATGTGAAGTCTGCCTACCCAAAGCCAAAGTCTAATAATTTATTTCGCTATGAGGTGATTGAACACGCTTAACGAAAGTCTAGGTAACTACAAAGTACTTAAAGAAAAGAGATATAATGCTACACATATACAATATATATATATATACCCACACTTGGCCAGTGTGGTGGACTATAGATTAACCCTTCCGATCCGAGCCCAACAGTGGGACAGATAATACGGTCAATCAAAATCACTATTTAGATTTTCATCGATTTCATCTCGCTTCAGTTATTAGATAATACGAATGAACTGAACGAAACGAAAGTAATTTTTAAACGGCGAATTGTGTTTTTAAATGCTTTCGTATTTTTCCACCAAAACATGGTAACAATGGACCGATTTAAGTGGCATAATTAACATAAGGTTCTTAATTTAATTAAACAATCAGGCAACATAAGAAGGTTTCATAATTTTATAAAGACTTTTTGTAAACGATACTTTAAATGTGATATTTTGAAGACTGCTCGAGTTAATAGTCATTTGAGTGGGATATTATTTTGTAATTCAAGTTGTTTTATTATAAACAAGATTAGCTGACTATAAAAACAATAATTTAAAAATAAACAATTTTCCAGACGTAGCGTAGGTAGAAATCTTCATAGAAAATAAGAGAGGTTCCTAATTATTTATTGTTCCTACATAAGAATTTCAATAAGCCATTCGATCACGTCTCGACGAAGAATCCATTTGCCAAATATCGTATTTTATGACTCTTATGACTTTGATAATAAGTCTGATAATCGGTTAGCCCCTTAGTTATTAGTTCTCTTACATAACTGTAGAGATGTAAAAAGCTGTCTGGGCATGCAGAGAATGTTTATAACCTCTTATCCTTTGTCTTGGGCGAAGTTAAGGTTGGCCGGGTTAAGCAACGAATGGCGCGGTCTGCATGTGGATATGTGACCGCTAGTGGCAAAATTTATCGGGCGCCACCGTGCTTCAGAGGGCCGTTGGTTGTTTACATTTGTAAAATTATTGTAAAGCTTATTTATTTATTTATTTTTATTTGTGTTTAGTACTGTTTAGCATAGTACAAGTAGATAGTATAACAAAATTAAGGGCGCTTATGCAAAATCAACATTGTGCCATACAAACTTTAATTAAATTAACATTTTAAATTACTAGCACTTATTTCAATTGCACATTTCATTAAGTATATAACAGTTAAATGAATTATATATTATAACATTTCATTAAAACTACAAGTAGGTTTTTATGTCAAATTAAATTAAATGTCAAAATTATTATTCTGTTTAAAAGTTTCCAAGGTAGCAAATCTTCGGTTGGCTTGAATATTTGACACTCTAACCGCTCCAATCCGCATTGGAACAGTGTGGTTGTGTAGCTCTAAACCTCTCAGTAATGCGACGCCTATGAGAGTCATTGATTAGCTTTGAGCTTTGAGGCAGACCCCATAATGTGCCGAGATGTCACATTGCTTAGCTTTGAGCCTTAAGTATGGGATTGTGCCGAGATGTAACCTATTAACAGATACCTACACAATTTCAAGAATGTTATGGATATTTTAGGCATGCAGGTTTCCTCATGATGATACTAGAACTAAACTTTTTTCCACGAGCTAATCACCGCTGATATCATCTGACTTGGCCTGAGGTGGACTCTTGATACTAGAGGAGGTGGTCTTCTATATATCGTTTACCAATGAGTTTTGTCAAGCGTCTAGTTTTTCCAATGTTCGTCGATAAGGTAAGTTGCCGTATGCTCGTTTACTATCTCATATCCACTAAAAATATTTTGCCAATACTGAAAGTGAAATAAATGTAAAAAGTATAATTTAATGTGGTAGGGTAGAATATTCAAGAAAAGTCTAAATTAAAATCTGTTATGTTGTAATGTATAAAAATTTTCATGCCTTTAAGGTTAAGTAAGAAGGTATGTAATAAATAACACCTATTATATTATGTACCTTATTTATTGCAAATAAAGAAATTGAAATTGAAAATTTACTAGAGGTATTATGTATGTCGTTAACCAAATTAACTTTAATGGACTCTGCATCCCGAATTAAACGGCCTGAAAAGAACGAAAAATAAATAAAATCAATAGCCAATAAACTCCGTCACACATTTTACTATGTAGTAAAACTGGTGAAATTGCTAAAAATTGAATGCTACAGTTATTCTATTTTAAACTCTATGTACAAGTGTCATGGCTGTCATTCGCAGGAGCCAGACGAAGGGTAGGTGTTTCACGAAATGAATGTGTTAGTCATTTGTGACGCAGTTGAGTGCCAGATGTGTTGGACGTTTGTGATATGTATTATCCCAATGTCGCCTGTCCCGAGATGACCACAATACATTGCAATGGACTAGTTTTGAATATGAAACATCCAAGGCCCAATGGTACGCGTCGATCGTACGTAATGGAGCGCTTTATCACCGACGGGGCTCATCACCGACGGGGTTCATCACTGACGGGGTTCATTCACCGACGGGGTTCACCCCTGGAGCAATTGCCCGGATAGAAGGACCATCCTTACATCAGAATTCCCTCACGCAGGAGCGCTCACAGCGCCGCTAAAGTTGAGGAAAGGTTTCGATTTTTCGAACCAACGCGCGCTGTCGGTTTGTGGATGTGACCGCTAGTGGCAAAATTTCATGGGAAGTGTGCTTCGGAAGGCACTTTATGCCGTCGGTTCCAGTTGTTTTCAATTGTTAAATCACCTGTCACTGTGTCCATAGCTGTTATGAATATTTCTATTTTTGTTATAATGGCAAATGCCGAAATCAAGCGAAGTCACTCCTCGACAGAAGTGTCACGCTTGACGCATGTTAAAACTGAATACCACCAATAGTCCACCACTGCTAAGTACAGTCACTACTCGAAAATGCCAGTCCGACAACGTCAATAAGTTAAGGTTGTTCATAAACAGACGTAAAAAGTTGATACAATCATTCTCATCATCATATCTCAAAATTGAAACATTGCACCTGAAAAATAAATAAATCGTAAATTTTCTGAAAGCTCTAAATAAACATCAGCTTGTACACACGGCGCAAAGTAAAAACCAATCAAACCATCATTCATCGAAGTCGCAATCCCCGGGCCTATGTTACCGGGAAAGGAAATATGTATCATTCCACGCGAGCCACGTTACAAGGAATATTGAATCCGGCGGCGCAACGCACGCGTGCGTGTGTAATATCGCCAATTTTACGGCGGTCCCCGCTGGCTCGCTACGGCGCGGCATATGTTACTATCATTTGCTGAATATCAAATGAGCTATAAAAGATTTCTGTAGCTTCGGATTTATGATGACGTATTTTGAACCGTACTCTCAGCTTCGCTCGGACGGTCCTTATGGTACGGGAGTCCGATCGATTATTTTTTTTGTTTATGACTGATTATCTTTCTCTTTCATGGCTGACGTTTGAACCGTACTTACGGCTATTGGAAGAATATGTCCCATCGATTGTCAATCGATGGCTTGGATTACTATAAAGTCTGATTTGAACCGAATCGAGATTTTATTCCGATTAAATTTTCTGTTATCGACTTGTTCAGTGTTCAATCGATCGATCGATTAGAACAGTAATTATAGAATCAGCTTCTCACTCGATTCGAGCTTACATCCCAGCGGCATGCTTTTGTTAGTTAACTATTGTGCATTTCAATAAAAGTCGCGGGCAAGTTACATGCGGAATACATCGCGGGGAAACCTGACACTTCACCATGATTTTCACTGAGATGTTGTAATATTAAAATGGCCATACTTACATTACCTAATTGTGAAATTATAACCAGTTTTAAAGGGTTCTGTGAGTGGTACGCACTAGGTTTTAGTTAATGTTTAAAATTAGTGTGTAAATTAGGAATGTGATTTGCAGGCGTGATAAACCTTAAAAATCTTTAATTCGGTCCCTAATCTGAGCCCGTTCTCAACTTTCCCGAATAGGGTTGATTACGAATCGATTTTGTGATTAAGAACGCTTGTGATTGTGTTGTTTTTCGTTCACGTATCTGTTTATTTATGGTTTATTTAGCGCCGTTCTGTCGTCGAGTTAAATGAACGCCCCGCTCCGACAAAATGACTGCCTGATGAGTTTTTCGACCCAAATCTATAATAACTTAGGTGATTGAGCGGCAAATCACGGGGTGTTAATTTGTCATACTATTTCTAATTTGTATACTGTTTTTAGAAGTGAACCAATAGCTTGATTCCATTGTTCGTGATCGAACGAGTTAAGCTATGCTGGGCGCGGTCACCCATTCAGATACTGATGTGGATGAGTGACCGCAAGAGACAATCTTTTTTTATAATTTAGACGGATAAACAGACATACGGGTCACCTGATGGTAGGTGGTCACCGTCGTCTATGCACACGTGCGACACCAGGGGTATCACAGGTGCGTTGACTGCCTTGAAGGAAACGTTTCACACTCTTTTTGAAGCGCTCCATGTCGTAGCTCGAAGGGAAAACCTCAGTCGGAAGCTCATTCCACATTCATTTCCAATTTTATCCCGGCTTTCGTGCTTTGGAGGACATGCGTGCTGCTGAGAAAAAATACGGAAAATTCACGATTCTTACCGTAATGTGTGTATGTCCAGTAACTAAATTAGTCCAATAAAAGCGAAAAGACATTCCGACTATCGAATATCCCAACATAATTATCCTGTCCTTATTTTGGAAAATTATTTTAATACAATTACATCTGATCTGATATCAAGCGGAATGTATAGCGTTAATAATTAACGTAATAGATCACATAAGCAACGAGATTAATCCAATATTAAGGCTTTATCTCCGCGCTTAATGGCACTGTCATTAGATAATTACCAAATTACAGGCTTAATATTAACGTTGTAGATCGGCGATTCTTCGAAGTGTAATCAATGGAGATATCTCTGCGACCCATAGACATCCCACTGCTGGGCACGGGTCACCCCGACAGACTGCTGTGGGAGGTCAAGAGCATACTCCACCACGCTGGCCAAGTGCGGATTAGTAGACTTTACATGCCTTCAAGAACATTATGGTATCTCTAGCATGCAGGTTTCCTCACCATGTTTACCTTCACCAGCGAAAAACTAGCAAAACAACTAGTAAACGAACAATGAGAACATTAAATCTCAGCAGAAATCACCTCGCATTAAGTACTATTAACCCTTGCCCAAACTGAATTGAGAAGATTAGGCGGCGTTACAACTAATCCCCGAAGGACTGTGACATAATGATACTTGACTTGTTTCAGTTTGTTAAAGGATAAGTTGTTTTAAATTGAATAACACATTGACTTATCAAGTAAGAGTAGTTAAGTAATAAAGAGTAGATAGATCTATTATCTACTATCTACTCTTACATACATTCTACTCTTACATTTAGTTGTCACTAGGATCTGTAAAAATACGTCACGTAACAATGAAAATGAAAGGAAAGCAATAGCTATCCACATTTGATCAGATATTAGCGGCCACTCGTTTCCTGATTCGATTTTCAAATTCGCTTTTCGATCTGGACAATCCAAACCACTGTTCTGTGCTCCAAACGCAAGCTGCGTTCGTATAAACAATTAAGACTAGTCACACATTTAATTTTTCTGCACGGAAATTTGTTCTGTCAATTCGTTCCCTTGCGCTCGGAATTCCGAACAACAAACAAAAAGACGCAAGATATTTCCGAATGGGACGCGCTCAGTGATCGAGTGATAAATAAATTACAAAAATTCAATATTCAACAATTGTCTATTGTAACAAGAAAACTGAACTGATAGGTCTTTCATCCAGGAATTTACTATACGCCAGGAGGAAGATAATAATAAAACACAAAAGTAATATCTCGTTACCGCTTACCAACGGCAACCTACGAAAAGGAAATGTTGCCGAAATGCGCTATAAATATGAAAAGCGCTTAAAAACAAGTTCTAGTGGTCAACTAAAGCTGCACAGGCGGTGTGCAATTATTACGGGATTCCACTGAACTAGTCGATATCTCTATATGTATTTTAATTACAACTCCCAATACTTGTTGTTCGGTGGTAGTTACAGCGGTAGAGCTAATACTTAAGATCTGACACAAAGTTTTTTTTTCAGTGATTCAGAGAAAGAAAAACATGTGAAAGTATGTTTGTTAGTCTGTCCTTTTCCTCCTCGAAGTTCCATCACATAACTGCTAGAAATAGAATTAGAAATATAGAAATAGAAATATGTATATTTATTTACACCAGCGAGCCCAGCATTACAAAAAAAAAATTAAACTTAAATCTAAAGAATAATGAAAAAAAATCAATAATATAGGTAACAAAGATACAGCTTATTTTGAATTGCCTTTTTTTTAACACCTGCTGCCCCCAGTGCAAAGTTGGAGCGCACTCAGCTTAATTATTTGGCATGTGGCTTAATGTGGTCCTATACGTACCCGCTTCCGCTTCATGCATAGGATACCGCTGTAACTGGCCCCCCACCCCACTAAACAACACCGCCGTTGTTCCCGCTCCAGCCACTGTTTTAAATTGGAGCGGCTAAGACTGCGATCCAGATTTATCGGCGCGCCGGCTTATGCCGTACGGTGGATATTAATCGAGTCCTTTAACTGTTCTGGGTTTGTGTAAGCGGAAAAACTAGGGAATAATTGCTTTATGAAATTACTAGTGGACGCCCGCAGCTTCGCACGCGTGGAATTAGCCATACTAATATATTCTTCTTAACGCGTTAACTTTAGCTTCACAAGTTTGTAATGAATCCGTAAATGTGTTAACATTTTATACCCTTAAGGGTAAAATTTATACAAACTTTGAATGCCATATTTATTTATATCTAATCAACAGCCTAAAATATAAATTTTATGCTTCTAGTTCTGAAAATGACAATACTTTCATACAACCTTTCATCCCCCTCTACAACACTTTTATCCAATTAAAAAGTAGCCTATGTCCTTTCTCAGGCTCTAGACTATCTGTGTACCAAATTTCATTTAAATCGGTTCAGTAGTTATGGCGTGAATGCGAGACAGACAGACAGATAGAGTTACTTTCGCATTGCATGGATATTTCATAACATTGCCTTCAAACTCAAGATTGAGAAAGCATTAATTGAGTAATAAATTGACCCAGTTTGCATATGTTCTTTAGGACATAACATAACTTCAGGTCCGTATGTCTTCGAAGGGATAGGCAGAGGTCTGTAGTACGCCCACTTACTGCTAGTTATGTTTAAGTCCCATGTGTAAACCTGGATTTGAGCTACTATTAAGAGTATAAGGATAGATAATTCCAATAATACTTTAGGATCTAATAAACACGGCCATATCGTTGTGTAAGTGTTAGGATTTTCCCGTGAAAGGTTTGTAATTACCTTCCATCTATTCATATAATCAAAGTACGGTCGTAAAACTTATTAAACTTTTTTGAAGAAGGTTTAAAAATTAAGAGTGCAGTTTTTAGTTCGGGCGTCGATACGATATATTACGATGAGCTGGTGAGGCGACGCCTGATATATGAGCTAATTTTCAGCTTCATCGCTTCGATAAGCCCTGGTTTACATGGCGCGAGTGTAATAAAAATAACCAGTAAAAACCGGTATTTTTCTTAAATTTTCAGGTGTTGTGTTGGTAATTGCAAATATTTCTTTGGGGAATACATGCAATTACAAACACCATCGTTCCATTGAGGCGGAGAAGAAGGATAAACCAAAAACACACTTTCCCATTAATGTAATGGATCACAGTATAGTGCAAATACCTTCAAGAAGATGAGGAAGAAGAAGAAACGCTTATTTTGATAAATGTATATGTACAATAATAGTACTAATACATAATACCTACGATGTGTGACAATCATATTATTCACAGGCTTCTAAAATGGTATACAATTTTGATTATGTATACGCTCATTAAACGTCATTACATTTTTATCGCCGGTTCACAAAGTTGATGCTACCGAGAAGAACAAGGAATTATTAATTATAATTCTTTTTGACAGACAGAGACATAAGTTTATTTCGACATACATACCTACCTACTACACATGTGAAACAAAATAATTTTAATTTTAAATATGTAATAATTAAAGATGGCGAAATAGGACGGACTCAGCAAATGGCCGTGGCAAGCCCGCAGTCACTAATTTTCAGGACGACCCTCGTTGGGAAGTTCATGCCAGTTGCTGTTTATTTTTATGATAATTTAATATTTTTTTATCTTTTCAAATTTAACAATTATATTTGGCCGCATGTGAGCCTTTCTTACAAAAAGACAATAGCCAGTAAATTTCCCACCGAACTACCATTTCATTAGAGCTCATTGATCTGCACTCAACATGATTATTTAAAATCACATTAATTTAAAATTTGCATCATTTGAATATTAAACAAATGTAGGCTGCATTTGTTGATTCCCATGCATTTGTTAGTGCTTTTCCGATTAATTAATGTGCGATTAACGGTCGAATTTAAATGGAAAAGTCTATTTTCATCGAAAATTTGACAATTTTAGTAAAGCCCTATTACTCTTATTAACTGGGCACCGTTAGATCCAATATTGCAATTAATGAATGCGGGAAAATCACATAGGTACCTATTATCAGCTTGAATGTAAGTAAGGTTCCGTACTCAAAGGTTAAAACCCGCTGTCCGTCTGTCACCAGGCTGTATCTCATGAACCGTGATAGTTAGACAGTTGAATTTTCATAGATGAAATATTTCTATTGCCGCTATAACAACAAATACTAAAATTAACTCATTGAGACGTCTCATAAGTTGCTATGAAAAACCACCTTAACCAAATCACCTTGTCTCAAGGTGATTTTTCCTCGAATCACCTTGTGACAAGGTGACCTCAAAAAGGAAGGTGATTTCAGGGCCTGTCACTGTTGTCATAGGCAGCAGTTCTGTGGATGGGTTGGATCGCTGCATGGTCCTTTTCGATAAAAAACATCATAATCAATACAAAAGAAGACGCACGTGCAATTTTATACTTACGTGACATTAATATTCTCTTTGGAAATCCCGAACTCATTTATTTTGACTTCCTCTTTATGACTGCAGCAATGTTTTGAAGCATTGAATAACGTATAATGAACGTGCCGTAGTCTTTTTAATCGACTGCGAAAATGGAGGAGGTTCTATGTTCGACTGTATGTATTTATTTGTGTATGTACAGCGATAACTTCGACGTTCATGAACCGATTTTCATGATTATTTTTTTGCAATGCAAGCAAGGTTATATAGCAATGTTGGTAATGGTTGTGTTAGTTGCTCTGTAGTGTTTGTGTATGGATTTTGATGATTCTTCTTTTATTTGAATTTTCTACAGTTCCTCTAAAATTTTCTAAAAAATATTCTACTTTCTATTATTATGCATAAAAATGTATCAAAAATATGCATCATTTTTATTTTTTTTCTATTTTAGAAAAGTTTTTGGGTTTTTGTTTTTGGGTTCGTAATTTGAGTATTTTATATACGTTTTCCGTCTCCGAATTTTATAGTTTAGTTTTTAATTAAAAGCTTTTATTTAACTTCACTCATATGTATCTATGTATGTATATATGTATGTATGTTTGTATGTATGTCCTGGAATCTTGCAATCAATATTTCACCCACTTCCACTAAAGCTATCGAGCTGAAATTTGGCACACATATTTGGTTCCGATGACAATGCACGATTCAATAATTTTTGGTGCGTTTAGAAGTGCAACTTAGGCAAGAGTTAAAAAAGTTAAAAGCGTTGCCCATCTGAATGAGAGGCCGAATCTCAGCCTCTAAGCCCATTGCACTGTCTACACAACTAAAGAACATAATCGTCGGTACAACAGTCAACTAGCCAAAGTGTAATTTTGGCAGTTAACTAATCTCACATAGATTAGTTAAGTTTTGTAGAATTTTTACTTTTTTCAGATAAGCAGAAAAACGATTTGTAATAACATTTATATTTGAAATGCCACAGATACAATATTTTGTCACAGTATGCGTTGTGTCAAGATATTGATGTACATTGTATATGTATATGTAAAAACTGCCAAAATTACACTTTGGCTAGTTGACTGTTGTACTGACGATATTATTATAGCATCGACTTTGATATTCAAACCCTAGCAGGAACAACCGTGTGACCGCATTTGGACCGCATCCTATCCGTCCGCGTGACGTATCGCTGCCTTCGCCCGCAATCAGTTCGCGTTGAGAAATACCGCATGTAACAACGATGTACTACAGTAATGTAGGTAGGGCACTATATTACATTTTAATGGTATGTTTGTTTGTTCCATGTTTCTTAGCACAATGTCTCGCGTCGATTGTAAGTAATTGACCGAGTTAAACAACGTCAGGCGCGGTCGGTATGTGAATGGGTGATACTGCCTGCCACGGTACCTAGTACCATTTCTACCGTGTAGTAATTGTTTTTAAAACAATAATAGTCCGGTTGGAAACAAGGCCAAGGGACTATTAATAGTCCAGTATAGGAAGTTCAGCAGCCGCTGATTTTCAGGGTTGTCCCACTGTTGGGCACGGCTCCTCTCAGAATGGGAGGAATTAGGCCTTAGTCCACCAAATGCGGATTGGCAGACTTCACATGCCTTCGAGAACATTATGATGAACTCTCAGGCATGCAGGTTGCCTAACGATGTGTCCATCACCGTTACAGCAAGTGACATTTAATTTCTTAAATCGCACATCTTCTATATAATAAAAATGAATCGCAAAATGTGTTGGTAAGCGCATAACTCATCAACGCCTGGACCAATTTGGCCAATTCTTTTTTTAAAATGTTCGTTGAAGTTCAAGGATGGTTTTTACGGTGAGAAAAATTTGAAAATTCATCCCCTAAGGGGGTAAAACGGGGGTGCAAAGTTAGTATGAAGCTTTGCCGTTTTTGAAGTTAGTGAATGTGTAACGCGAGCGAAGCTGCGGGCGTCCACTAGTAACTTATAAAAGTCATTGTTGCGTGCCGCTTGCGTTTGAACCCGGACCGCTCGAGTGAGAGGCGAGTTCGATAGCCACTGAGCTGTCACCGCTTATTAGTATCAATAGTTGTTATATTATCAACAAGTCCTACAATATCAATATTCCACACCGCTCCCGAACTTCGCGGCTCTGTTTCAAACTAATCGGTAACTCCTGGATCCCAAGCCAATCCCAGCTAACTGACCTAAGCTAGTTAACGAGAGCGCCGGTTCCAATTCGCCCAATCGTTAAGCCGAACGCGCTCAAACGGCTGGACCAATTTTTATAAAATTTTATCCCGATTCTGTGTTCAGTTGGGATAAAAATCAATTTCAATATTTTTCAGTGTATACCTACTATAAATTTCACGCGGGCGAAGCCGTGGGCAGCAGCTAGTATCTCTAAAATTATAGACATAATCCAAACTAATGTTCAAAGAGACTTGAGACAAATAACATGCCATCGTATTCAGGTAACGAACTATTAATATGTCGTGTGTCAAACCAATAGTAGTATGTAGGTATGTGTTAAGTTTTCTTTTTTAAATTTAATGTATATTTTATTAAAATGACAGCTCTCTGCACTCTAGTTTTTGTTTGACGTATTAATATTATTATGACGATAATGATAATGATGATCATGACAATAAAAGTATCATTCCTTCGATTCGCTGCGACCCATAGACGTCCCACTGCTGGGCACGGGTCTCCCCCACAGACGCAACTGCGGGAGGTTTAGAGCATACTCCACCACGCTGCTCCAATGCGGATTGGTGGAGGGGTTAGTGGCCAACCCAGTGTCGAATATTCTCAAGCCACCCGAAGGTCTTCGACAAGGCTTAACGACTGTTTCCATCATTGAAAACAACCGGGACCGATGGCTTTACGTGCCCTCCGAAGCACGGTAGCGTCCATGAAATTTTGCCTCTAGCGGTCACCCATCCACAAACCGACCTCGCCCGTCGTTGCTTAACTCTTTCGATCACATTGAATCGACCCGAGCCATTGGGCTATGGACGCTACATTCCATCAATTACGTCATAGTATACCCATGAAATGGTCTCTTAAGGACAGACCGATTAGACCAGAATTCTGGAAAAAATGGCATGCACATTTTCCCTAACATTCCATATAAGCGTAGAAGTTTGTAAGCCAGTTAGTTGCGGTAATATCAATAGTTTCTCTGATCAATATTCCGAACAAGCCCCGGAGTTCCGTATCAAAGTAATCTCCAATCTAAACCATACTGACTAACTGAGGATAGTTACAAATGAGCTCCAAACTTTTGTGATGTTATTAACAAACCTTAAGCCGGGTCCAGATATGTATCATTTGCCCGATCCGATCACCGTATCCGTATCAGCGTATCACCTATCAAGCTTCGTATCAAGTAGTGGACGCATTTTGTTTACTCCGTATCAATATATCGTATCTTGGTATTACGTATCGGTTTCTCCTTTGATGATCGGACAAAAACCGACATGACATGGGTCGGGCCATATCATAACGGCGTATCGAGATCGCGTATCATGATACGCGTATCATCACCCGTCCACAAATGCGATCACGATACGCGTCTGATACGGTTGCTCACAGGTCTACTGTCAGAATGGGAGGGTTCAAGCATCTTGTTTAACAGTTCAGACAACAAATGCAAGAGTGCATGAATTAAGTAATTGGTGTCGCTGGGAAGTGAACCCGGAGCCACTCAAATTACGTCTTTAACGCTACTTTACTTGAGCGTAGGTACTATATTAAGTACAAACCCCTCGATGCACTAAAGTTTGTACTTTAGTGCATCGAGGGTTTAGTACTAAAAGGGTTTGAGGAGAATAGATAATCAAAGACACGAACCGATCTAATTGGGCCACTCGTGTACGGTGTTCGGTAACATGATAAAGTGTAACTCGATTGAGGCTAGTATCTTATTCAGGTTTACATTACACTGTTAGCTGGATCTACGTCGTGATACAATCTAGTTATGAAGGAGAAGGAAATGAAGAAAATAATAAGAATAATTAGCTAATTACTATAGACGAGAAGATGTGATGGATAAGATAATTTTAGTTTTTAAATACACGGTTCACAGTCAACAGTCAATACATACTGCATGAGTATAAAGTAATTATTTATGTAGGATTAGCTATTCATTCAATGATCAATAGCCGTTTGTATAGATAACTAGTGGACGCCCGCAGCTTCGCTCGCGTGGAATTAGACATAACAATAGTTTCGTTTACACCTAATAATATTATATAGCCTATGTCACTCAGTGAAGATGCAGCTTTCTAATGGTGAAAGAATTTTTGAAATCAGTCCAGTAGTTTTTATGTGAAAATATTACAAACAAATCTTTTCTCTTTAGAATATTAGTACATATAGATGGTACGGAACCATTAGTGCGCGAGTCCGACTCGCACTTGGCCGGTGTTCTAGAACTCACTGTGTGGTCGCTAGCGAAACAAAAAGGGTCCGTTCCACAGCAGGCTGCCGCTGAACTACACAAACTGTAATTACTCGTATCCTGAAACGCATTCACTAAACCGTGTCACCGCTGAAATGTAGTCCGATTAAAAACCATTCCCCAACCATACACAATGCGCATTAAAATGCTGTATTAAAATACAGCCGTGAACAATGAACTAGACGTAAGCTTGAATAAAACATGTTTGCATTCTATTCAGAATTTAAAAAGGTCTAAGCTTCGACCCATAGGTAGGCGTCACACATCGAATCGGGCCCATTCTGCCCTCTGAAGCACGGAAGTACCCATGAAAAAAGCATAGCGATTGCGCGCGACTTTGCTCAACTTCGTCGATCACGATTGACGTGAGCAGTATGGATAGGAGCGTTTCAAGAAATATACCTACCACAATATAACATAACATTTATCATAACATCACGTCTGTATTTCAGCGAAGGGATAGGCAGAGCTATGTAGTTACACTCAGTTTTCACCAGTTATGTTTAGGTCCCATTTTGTGGTGAGCCTATTGCCATACGCCGGGCACAAATCCAGACTCCGAGCTTATGCTGGAAATATCTAATTAGATAAACCCAAAAATAGTTTGCCCGACCCGGGGATTGAACCCCGCTAGCTTAGCAGTCGCGCTAACGAGCTTTATACCAATCATGCAGTAAATACCACTACCACTATATTATAGACTTTCTATATCCAACCCTAAGCATAACCCTTTTATGCCTAGGTCCGTTCGACCCTCATAAGACAAGAGTTGCAGTCATTACTGGGCTCTTTCCCCATTCATCTAACGCCCAGCGGGGTTGCACCATGCCGGTAGGCGAAGGGTTATTTCCTTTCGTTAATTATAGATGAAGAGATCGTGTTTTTATATGTAGTTATGATGTTTTGTAAGAATTCCCTTTGAGCATTTGTAGAAATTATTTTTTCGAGCGACTTTATTAGAGAAACTTTTCTCCCTTTCCAAGGTAAGTCCTAACTCGTATAAAAATAGCATTTCATGGAAACTTATTCCTGCAAGCATGTTTATTTACGTCTCATATAAACGAAGACCTAATACTAAGTAATCAAATGAAATTACCAATTAAATTGCGTACGAACCAGACGCTCTCCCGTTCCTACTTATTAAAAAAATAATTTAATAATGAGAGGTGAGGTACAATTATTCGCCTCATTTATATAACACCTCAGTGTCAATTTAATCGTCTAAATGAAACCTTTCAGACTAATTAATCGTTTGGATTGTAATAAATAATTAGTCACAGTGGAAAATTGACTAACACAAAATGTATCGGTGGTACCGATAGGTTTAAATCATAAGGTTCTACATAACATTAATAAAATCACGCGTATATTTCCCTGAAGGCGTTTATTTCAGGCCTTTTTACCCGTTGCCTATTTTAGGTCACTTATCATATGGGGTTGAGGCTTAATTTATAAACATAAACATAAACATAGATGGCACTGTGCCTTGTACTGAATAACGCTATCAACCGTATATTATTTTGTAAAATACATTAATATCTCAGTACGCCCTAGTAAACTAGCTCTATTGCTATGGGATACAGACTAAATTTGAATGAATACATTTGGCGTAACACTTGGCGGTACGTTCGGCGGTACGGGTGGCGTAACACTTGGCGATACGGGAGGTGACGTCACATTTTTTTTCGTGTGTAGGCGTTCATCAATTTATAAGACATTATCATGTCAAAAAAGTGACATCTCTGCGGAAATGTTAGCATTTCGCGAGACTTCAAAGGGATGTCACACTGTAACTAGTTCAGCTGTGTTACTTCAGTGTGAATTTGTGAATCGACTGTTCTGTTCAGCGATCGTCCACTGGGATTTAATGGCGACGCTTTACGCACGAGATTTATTGAATTATTCATTTCGTTAGCAAACCAACTACAGAAGGTATACAGGCAGACGTATAAAAATCGCAAAACCTATGTGAAAAGCTCTTATATTGGTTTGGTACAGCGAAATATTGAAGAAAATAGACCTCAAATGAACTGTGACCCTAATTACTATAACTCGCTCTGCTATGTCCCTTACCCCAAAATGAACGTGCATATAAGTAATATGTGGATGGTAGATATGTGGATGGACAACAATCTTTATTTAATAGTTATCAAACAAAGCTTATATTGTACGTATTTTACTTTCTGTTAACGATTTTTTGACGCGATGTAGAGGGTCTACGACGCTACGACGCTACGAGATTGTTCCAGCAAATAACAAGTAAACTAAAACCCATAAACGTCCCACTCTTGTGCACCGGTCTCCCCCACTTGTTGCTTAACTCTGTCGATCACATTAAATCGATCATAGAGCTAGAGACGCCAAAATCAAATAACGAGTAACTAAATCTTTTAATTCGATCTAAAGTGATTTAACATTTTTAACGAAAAGTCGTATACTAATGAGCACATAGATTTATCATTACTCTATACAATGAGCATCATAAGATTAGGGTGTTATGGCAGTTGTTAAGTGGTGGTGCATGCTCGTTTTTTTCTTGTATCCATAAAAATAAACTTGTATACAGACATGCAATCTTAACACAATATTTTAGTCACAGGCCAAAAAAAGTCAAGTACCTAAACAGTAGGGTCTCCCGTCATTTATCTTGATTCTGCGCAGTTTTGTTTCTACAGACAGAATTAGGATTAATGACTTCGGTGGGATATATTTTGTACGCGATGTGTTTGATAAAAAAAGCTTGAATGAAAATCACATTTACTCGTATATTATATAACATACGCCTTGGGCGATGTATTGTAAGCTAACTTATAAATAAATAATAAATAATATGATGGATATTCTCACACACGGTCTGACTCCAAATTAGACGCGAGCCTGTACTATGGGTGTCAGAGACTGTTAAACATACATACATATTTTTAAATACATACTTAAATAGATAATATTAACATCCAGACACAAAACAAACACAAGTGTTCGTCACACGAATGTATGTCCTGAGTGGGATTCGAACCCACCCCTGGTGTAACATAGACAGGGTCACTACCGATTGCGCCAACGGGCCCGTCAAACTGCCGTCTGTTTTGCTGCAGTGCATGAACTGTTCTCACAAGTGGAGCCTCCAGCACACTGCTCCACAGATTGGCGTAGAAGGTAATAGCCAGCCTGATTGACGGAAATTCTTAGGTCGACCGAAGGCCTTCAACAGGGCTTAACGACTGTTATCTTGCGATAAAAATGGCTTAACGTACCCAAACTAAATACGTTCCAAAAACATTGCCACTAGCGACTATATATAGCTTTCTACTTCCCAAACTAAGCCATAGAGCTACTAAAGCCATAGATACATTTAAAATCAAAGTAATCCTGCTGAAATCAAACGAAAAGTGTCCTAAATGTGCTGTAACTGCATTTTTACGATGTATTAAAAGGCGTAGTGATCTCGTATTCAGATCGGGTTTGTACGTGAGATCGTTACGGCCCAGAAGCCTCCGGAAAATAAGGCTCTACGTGCGAAACGTGTAGAACGCACAGTTGCCAAATGCAGTAGTTTATAGTGGCCAGTGACAGCATAGCCGGTGACAGCCCAGTGGCTATCGAACTCGCCCCTCAATCGAGCGATCCGGGTTCAAACCCCAGCGGCACGCACCAATGACTTTTCTGAGTTATGTGCGAATTATTAATTAAATGTCACTTGCTGTAACGGTGAAGGACACATCGTGAGGAAACCTGCATGTCTGAGAGTTCAAATGTTCTCGAAGGCATGTAAAGTCTCCCAATCCGCACTTGGCCAGCATGGTGGACTAAGGCCTAATCCCTCCCGTTCTGAGAGGAGACCCGTGCCCAGCAGTGGGACAAAGAAAGGGTTGTGAGGAGTGACAACATAGTATCGGTGACAACCCTCTATCGCACTCGCCTCTCGCTCAGGGTGTGGGTTCATATCCAAGCGGCCACCAATGAATTATGTGTGATTGAATAGAAAATATAAATTAAATTGACCTGCTGAATCGATGGAGAGATGTTCTCCATCGATTTAGCAGGTCAATTTAATTTATATTTTCTAAGGAAACATGCATGCCTGAGAGTTTAGATTCAGATTCATTTATTTTTCATTATATGGAATTTTGTATACGCTTAATGAACGTCATAACATTTTTGCATCTACCGCCGGTTCACAAAGTTGATGCTACCGAGAAGAACACGGCAAGAAACTCGTAGTTACTCTTTTCAAAATTTATCAAAAGTTCTCAATAATGTTCTCGAAGGCGAGTATGTCTGATGTTGTTCGCGACACTATTTATACAGATTCTACCATCTCATAAGAAAAACAGGCTTGAAAATATTGTTTGCATGAAAAAACCGTCGTCCATTTATAAGTGTTTTATTGAATTTTCGGTCCGCTAATTCCGTATTCCGGTGACACAGTCGCAGTGACGGAGGGACCATCGCTCGGAAAGCGTTTACCCACAACGATTATCCCATATCATCCGGTCAAGTCGGATAAAAAATCGTGTATAATGGTACCGTGGAAACGGTAACAAAACCATAATGTGTTTGGAACAATATCCGAAACTATTGTATCTATCAGATAAGTGGATTAGCTCGTGTGTATTATATTTTTTACCGTGCTTCGGAGGGCACGTAAAGTCGGTCCCGGTTGTTTTTAATGCTGGAAACAGTCGTTAAGCCTTGCCGAAAACCTTCGGTTGGCTTGAGAACATTTGACACTGGGTTGGCCACTAACCCCTCCACCAATCCGCATTGGAGCAGCGTGGTGGAGTATGCTCTAGACCTCTCGCAGCAGTGTCTGTGGGAGAGACCCGTGCCCAGCAGTGGAACGTCTATGGGTCGCAACGAGCGATTATATTTTGTACAGCTCGCAGCACGAATGTTAAGCTCTTTGGGTATCAGTGCGGGTAGTAGTTACGGAACTACTAAGTTTTCACACACATTTTTGTTATATTTATGGACAAGGACTGATTTTCACAATAAAATTTTTACCAAAGTAGAAATCAATTATTCTTAAAACAATATACGGTGAATATATTTGGTAAATACACGTTTGAGATTTAAAAATTACCGGTCAAGTGCGAGTCGGACTCGCGCAGGAAGTGTTCGTACTATTTTCTATAAACCGCAAAACCCCCCTTAAATTTTTATTTTTTCTATTTTTTAGTATTGTTGTTATAGTGGCAACAGAAATACATCATCTGTGAAAATTTCAACTGTCTATCACAGTTCATAAGATACAGCCTGGTGACAGAAGGACAGACGGACGGACGGTCAGACGGACAGCGAAGTCTTAGTAATAGGGTCTTTAGCCTTAGGGTACGGAACCCTAAATTATACTATAATTTTTTTTTTAAAAGCTTTATATAACTTTTTATTTTATTTTCGTGCATTGTCAACGAAACCAAATATGTGTGCTGAATTTCAGCTCGATAGCTTCAGTGGAAGTGGGTGAAATATTGATTGCAAGATTCCAGGACATACGAGTTAAATAAAAGCTTTTAAAAAGAAATGTTAAATAAAAAAAAATGTCTACCACTGCCATTTCAGCAGATATTACCTACGTAATTAAACTCCTAAAAGTCACTTGTTTAAGTGTCGCTCTAAAGTAGGATTAAGTAATATAGACTTAGTAGCTGTTTGCAGAGCACCGGTAATGAGGCAATGAAAGTTAATAGGCTCAGCCTTGCGTTATCACTTTAATGAACTGACAATAGAGGTTTATAGTACAACCAAGAGCAAGTAGTTTAAGTGTTTAATTAAATCAAAGTTTTTGTTAAATATGTACTTAAGCACCTACTTATTTTTTTTAGTCACTTTAGTCAAACTATGTACGAATTACAAATTCAATAATAACAATTCGTGGGTTGCCCGCAAAACCGAACTACGTGAACTTGGGCAGCACAGAAAATCAGCGCTGCTGGTTTCCTTTGGAGCCAACAGCATATGTTGAGTGCTGACCCTTTTAGTTACAACACTGCTACACCAGTAAACATAATTGTGTAATCATTGTTTATAATTGTCAGTTCATTTTGTTGTAGTGAAGTGGTTAAATAAATATATTTTTTTTCTTTCCTTCTTTCTTTTAATTTGGACATTAAAGGTCCACATCTGGGCGTGGGCTGGGGTTGCCACCACTGCTCACACGGATTGGTGGAAGGATTAGAAGCGAATCCGACCTAAAGCTTTTATGCCACCTAGAAAAGTGTAACCGGGAAACATCTTTGAAACAGGACCAAAGTTATCTTACAAAAATATCCCGGAAAGTGCACTTAGTTAACGTGGATAATGGTCTAAGAGCTGGCATCAATTTTTCGGTAGGTATTTAAGGCAAGCTGAAAACTTGTCCAACGCCTCTCCTATTATACCCCAACAGGGAACTGCAGACCTGGCTGGTGAGTAGGGGGACATACTTACATACATACGAGTGAAGTTAAATAAAAGCTTTTAAAATAAATATACTTTAGTTTATTATTGTTCGTTACTGATTAAAAAATACTTTTATTTACAGACAAAGCAACACTTTAGGTTTGTTTTATTAGCCAATCCTTTCGGAATAAAACATATCACATTAATGTATACATTTGTCAATAAACTGGACCTGTAAAGCTCTAACAAGCATTAATCTAGCGAAGGCTTCTGCGTTCATGGTTTCGTTAAACCGAGGAAAAGCCTCATTAAAGTCAGCCGCGCCACAATTCTGCTCTCTCAGGTTATTCAATCGCTATCAAAGTTGCAGTTGCAGGGAATAAATAAAACTCCTTTTCAAGGAATCAACTGAACGTAAGACCTAAGGGCCAGACCGCACTATGAAATGATCGCTCGCTCTCTGCGACCCATAGACGTCCCACTGCTGGGCACGGGGTCCCACAGACTATGCTGCGGGAGGTCTAGAGCATACTCCACCACGCTGCTCCAATTGATGGAGATGCGGATTGGTGGAGTGGTATGAAATGATAACGTAACATTATTTATTCCAAGGTAACACAGTATCGGGATAAAAAGGTACCAATACGTTAATCCAGGGTGTCAGCTACTCCGTATCAAAATTTTATCAAAACTGATCCAGCCGTGTGAGCGTGAAGAAGTAACAAACATTCAAACACACTCCCAAACTTTTGCCTTTATAATATTAGTGATAAATTTAAGAATTAATTATATCTACTATTAATTTTTTTTTTTAAAAGCGTTTTATAACTTTTTTTTTCGAGCATCATCGGAACCAAATATGTGTGCCGAATTTCAACTCGATAACTTCAGTAACTTAACGACGTTCGACACTAGAGCCAATAACCCCACCAATCCTCATTGCAACAGCGTGGTGAAATATGTTATAGATCTACCTCAGCTGTTACTTTGGGAGAGACCCGTGCCCTAGAGTAGGACGTCTATGGCTTGTAGCTTAAAATAATTATACCGTTAACATTTTTTTTTTAAAAAAGCTTTTTAAAACTTTCTTTTTATTTTCATGCATTGTCATCGGAACCAAACATGTGTGCCAAATTTCAGCTCGATAGCTTCAGTGGAAGTGGGTGAAATATTGATTGCAAGATTGCAGGACAACTTACAAGATACATACGAGTGAAGTTAAATAAAAGCTTTTAATAAGAGTAAATAGTAATGATTGGACCTTAAAAAATGTAGGTCAGAGATCAAACAGAGAGGCAAGCGTACTCAGCGATGCTCCATTTACCTCCGCCTTGAAACTCTTTACTTTAAGTCTGCACGTGGGTCGTTCCGAATAAGTGTTGAACGTTTTCTGAACATTTTCTAAATAAAATCGATTCTTCGACTCGATTTTCTACGTAGCAAATTGGTAGAAAAATGCGAACGATTAATTTGCATTTTTAGACTAAAACACTAGAATTGTTTTTAGAGCAATTATGGTCCGGTTGGAAAGGTGTGGTTTCCGGTTACACTTCTTTAGAGGCGACCATCTTAGTCCTCACGGGTAGCAACACATCTGTGTCTGACTTAGAACGAGACTCCTACTAACAAGTACTTACTGGACTATTACTAACACCAACTAACAGGACTAACTATCACTAACAGTCCCCAGTCCTCATACCTACTAACGAACTGACCAACTACTGTTCTAATTAACTTTCTCAACTAATTGGACTAACCATCCCAGTCCCTAATTGAGTCTTGTTCAAAGTCAGTCACAGTTGTCATGGGCGGCAGCGGATGGGTGGTGCTGCAAGCTCGTTTGCTATCTTGTATCCATAAAAAAAAACGTAGTTTTGTAATTTGGTAGTAAATAATAAAACAATGGGCTCCTCAGTATCTCCGCGCCCTTCAGTATCGTAGTAATAATTAAATATTAAATTAAATAGATCTATCGTAATTTGACTAAAGACTTTTCTAAACTAAATCTAACTTATATTACAAAATTTAATTTCAACTTTACTAAGCATACAACATAAGTACGCAAAATTGTATGGATATTAGTTTTCAAATTTTAATATGAGAGATAAAACTGTTGAGACGCATTATTAAGACCTTATTTTGAGATATTTTTCTAGCGAGTAAAAATAAAACAAGCGTGTACTTATTTGAAATAATTACATTCTCGGAAAAATATGATGAAGCTTAAATACTTATTATTTTTTTCAACACTCCCAAGTGTGAGAAAACATTGATAAGATGAACCCTAATTTGTTAGGTTTGGTACAATTACCAGGCCTTAAAATTTTTTTTTATGGATAGAAATTAGCAAACGAGCTTGCAGCACCACCCATCCGTTGCCGCCCATGACAACTGTGACTGACTTTGAACAAGACTCAATTAGGGACTGGGAATGTTAGTCCAATTAGTTGAGAGTGTTATTTAGAACATTAGTTGGTCAGTTCGTTAGTAGGTATGAGGACTGGGGACTGCTAGTGAAAGTTAGTCCTGTTAGTTGGTGTTAGTAATAGTCCAGTTAGTACTTGTTAGTAGGAGTCTCGTTCTAAGTCGGTCACAGATGTGTTGCCTTGAGGACTAAGATGGTCGCCTCTAAAGAAGTGTAACCGGAAACCACACCTTTCCAACCGGACCATAATTGCTTTAAAAATAATTATTACACGGCAGAAATGCTGAACTCTATCGATCTCGACACAATATTCAATTCGTAGTCTACCCTACGCTCGTGTTTAATACAGGAGGTCTAAAGCATACTCCACCACGAGTCGAATGTTCTCAAGCCACCCGAAGGTCTTCGATAAGGCTTAACGATTGCTTTCATCATTGAAAACCGGGACCGACGGCTTAACGTGCACAGTAGCGCCCATGAAATTTTGCTACTACCCATGCATCCACGAACCGACCGCGCCCGTCGATGCTTAACTGTGTCGATCGCATTGAATCGAAGCGAGACATTGGGCTATGGATGCTACAGTTTTTACTGACTGTAAACTAGTTTTCCCGAAGTACCCCCGAGTCCTATGCAGCGGCTCACGAGGGCGCCGCTCAGGTGCACTAGAGTCTGTGCTTTTGTTACTGATGCTTCAGTGACCTTTCTAGAACACTACTGACACACTTTAAGCATCTATTTCTATTGTTTTCACTGTGTTACCTACTTAGAAGGTCTTCTACGTTTATTTCAACAGAAGTCACATTCATTAAAACATTTAACACTAGTGGACGCCCGCAGCTTCGCTCGCGCTCGTTTCGTTTAATATTATTATAGCCTATGTCTTGAGTTGTGATTTATATACTTAAATAAATAATTAATTAATTCATAATTAAAATGGACTTTACCAAAGTAAAACACCAATAATTTAAAAACTATAATTACTTTACAAAATGAATTATTATGTACTAGGAACTCTCTGTGATCCAAACATGAAAATTTAGGTACTTAGGTATAGTGCGATCAATAAATTCATGTTTTAATATAAACAGAGATGCTATATGATTTTTCTTGTTTTTGATCGTTTTTTTAAAACCGAGAGGATGAGATAAAAAAACAACGTTACGTAACTTTTTTTCTCTGTGAAATTTTTCGTTATTTTTCCGGCCAACTTTGATATTCGCTTTCGTTCCGCGGCGCGTGGCGAATTTCGAACGGACCACATTTGCGATTGCTGGCCGTCTAGAAATTACACTATTGCAAACAACGTTTCAAAATTCGAATTTGGAAATTTGTTTTTTGAAGCGTTCCCTTCCCGCATATCGCTTTTCGATCAGTGCGCCCCGTGGCGCTGTGAAGTACGCACGTCTGCGTCCGCTTTCGATCACGTGTTTATCAACCCGTTTTTGTTTACAGTTACAACAAACACGTGCATTCCGCTTCATGGGTTTCATTTAAAACCGTTCAGGGAACATACTTAATATCGGAGCGAGCTTACATTGTTTTGTTGACAAATGTTGTCAAGGAAAATGAAGTGACACTGGATTTTATTCAAAAACGAAACTATTTTGGATTTGCAGTGCTAGTGATGTTTTTCAGTGGTACTAGTGAAAATTTTGTATTTATAGGCAACAGCATGAAATTGTTTTGTTTTGCCGTGTGAATTTTAAAGTTTTTAACAAGTTTTCCAACTTATAATGTGAGATTGCGAGTGGATCCAACTTGTGTGGTCTGTGGTGTGTTGATGTCTTTATATGGAGCTTATAAGTCGTCCTGTGTATTCGCGGTTAAACCCTGGAGTCGGACTTATGCATCTCTTACTTTTCGTTGCGATGGCTGCCCTGAGTCATGGGGTTGTTGAAACAGAGGAGTTGATAAGCGACCTGGACATGCCGAGTAAGTGTTGATGAATAAATATGTAGTACATCTTTATTAAATGCGGTCATAGCCCAGTGGCTGATAATACAGCTCTTCAAATTGTCATCGATTATCGGTGACCCTGAAATACGAGCCCCGCACCAAACAGAACCTATCCTTGTGAACGTATACCTATTTAATTTGTTAACATTAAGATCAATATACATAACTACATAGTTAGTTTAATTATTAGTCGTGGCACTGGTCGGGCGACCGTGTTGCTATATCAATGTATCCTATCTTAATATATAAAAATGAATCGCAAAATGTGTTGGTAAGCGCATAACTCAACAACGCCTGGACCAAATTGGACAATTCTTTTTTTTAAATGTTCGTTGAAGTTCAAGGATGGTTTTTACGGCGAGAAAAATTTGAAAATTCATCACCTAAGGGGGTAAAACGGGGGTGCAAAGTTAGTATGAAGCTTTGCCGTTTTTGAAGTTTGTGAATGTGTAACGCGAGCGAAGCTGCGGGCGTCCACTAGTGTATTATAATTATAGATTTAGTTAATATGATTATAATAGTGTTTGCACAACCATGCGGTGGAGCCACTAGCGGACTTCAGGATGGGAGCTGTATAGAAACTTCGCTGCCACCCACGTCCCACTGCTGGGCACGGGTCTCCTCTCAGAATGGGAGGGATTAGGCTTTAGTCCACCACGCTGGCCAAGTGCGGATTGGCAGACTTCACATACCTTCGAGAACGTTATGATGATCTCTCAGGCATGCCGGTTTCATCACGATGTGTCCTTCACCGTTATAGCAAGTGACATTTAATTTCTTAAATCGCACATAACTTAGAAAAGTCAATGGTGCGTGCCGCTGGGGTTTGATTTGAACCCGGACCGCTCGAGTGAGAGGCGAGTTCGATAGCCACTGGGCTGTCACCGAATGGTGAATATCTGCCATGAATTGTTTAAAAAAATATGTCTAAAAAAATTCCGTTCCCTATTGAAAACGCGGAAACCTTAGAACGCAATTGAGCAGAAAATGAAGGGTGTTTTGAGCATTCTTCAAGCTCGTTTAATTGATTTCCAAGAAACCGGATCGTTCAAACGTTTTAGTAGGAACGGTATGGATGTTACCTATTGATTAGCCCATTGGCTCGCGTGTAGCGTTCGTTGTTGACCTAGGCAGGTATGTGGGAGTCGCCGGCGTCCCGGAATACCACTAAAACGCAGCACCTTCAGCGAAGTTTCATCGAAACGTTGAAACGCCACGCTATCGCTAAACATTACAACCGTGGCGAAAATCTTGAAGGTTGCTAACTCGACTGGGAATTCCTGAATGAGAATGATAGATTTATATGATGACATTATATTACAATTATTATTAATAGTACATATTGACATTAAAAATTTATTAACACGGCCATTAAAACTAACTAGTTATTAGTTATTTAAATTATGAGGTCTGATTTGATTTGATTTTAATGTAAACATACATAATAATAATTATATACTTAGGTTTATAGAATTAAATATTTTGAATGCCTAAAATAGGTAAGAATAAGCGTGCCTACTTTTGACTTACTTACTCGTATGTATGTATGTCCTGGAATCTTGCAACCCCCACTTACACTTTTTTTTTTTTTTTTTTTTTTTATGGAAAAAAGACTGACACTGAAGCTATCGAGCTTAAATTTGGCACACATATTTGATTCCGATGACAATGCACGAAAATAAAAAAAAAGTTTTTTTTTACATTAATATTTTTTTTATAATTTGATCATTAGAGGTAAGTACTGTCAGCCAAAACAACTACGACTCGAATTGTTGTCCACAATATGGTGTGATGATGAAGATCATGGTAAAGCGAGAGAGTCGCTTCTATGTAAGTTTCTTGCACCGCACGGGGTACAATAATAAAACGTGCCATATATTTCAGTGTCGGATGCCAGTACGGTATAGCTTGTCGTAAGCTTTTCACGATGATTTAACGTATTCAATAAAGCATTTTACATGTGTGCGATAGGCGGGAATAAAATAAATCCTTTGGCTCGTAAAACGGCAGCGTGCAGCGTGTGAGTGGCAAGCGGTGACGAAAAATTGTTCATTAAATTAATTAAAATATTCATTAAATAGCGACTGCTAAAATGTATAAGGCCCTCTTTATCTTATCTTATAGGTAGAGCTTATGTTTAAAAAAAACATCTCCAAAGTATTTCCGGGATAGTAGTTAAGTATCCTATTTTATGATTCAGCACATGACCTGCTTACTAAGTTTTGTCTGAATCATAACGACGGTAACATAATATCAAACATTTAAATGATCAAAATGAAACTTACTTCCGGAATAAGTAAGTAAGTACTAATATTTTATGTCGATATTTTATTTTCATCAAATTTATCAGTGTTTTACGCGTGATAGAACCACTAACATCCAACCATCTTCACAAACTTTAGCAGGACGAAAGGATTAGGTGTTCCAGTCTATTGATATTTTAGTTTTTAGTCGCAAACATTTGCAATAGCAGTAAATTATGCTCTTCAACAGCATTTGATGTTCTCGGTAAAGACTTTTTGTGTTTAAAATATATTATAATGTATCTTAGCTCCGCTTTTCTTGTACTATCGCAGTGTTCGGTAAGTAGTCATCGCTACTGATCTAACTTTAGCTTAATGTTTAAGCTATGCAGCGTAGATAGTTTTTTACTCGACACAGTTGCAAATTGTATGCATAAGAATTTAAGGGCTGCTGTCCACTGGATCGATGTCGTGAACGCGTGAAGAGTGGTATTTAGATCGTGTAGTCAAGATTTTGTGCAATCGTTTCACCGCTACAGCAGTGACGTTTTAATTTCATAAATCGCACGTAACTTATAAGTCATTGGCCGCTTGGATATGAACCTGGACCGCTCGAGTGAGAGGCGAGTTCGATAGCCAATAGGCTGTCACCGCTCTAATCATTGATGAGAATAGCTTAAATAGTAGTGCCTATAGGGAACCAAATAGGTTTTATATGATGTCTATTTTGTCCCATATAGATTTCGCCTTGTACCGCCGCCCGCCACGGTACCTAGTACCATTTCTACCGCTTAGTAATTGTTTTTAAAACAATTGTGGTCCGGTTGGAAAGGTGTGGTTTCCTTACACTTCTTTAGAGGCGACCATCTTAGTCCTCGAGGGTAGCAACACATCTGTGACTGACTTCTAACGAGATTTACTAACAATTACTAACTGTACTATTACTAACACCAACTAACAGGACTAACTATCACTAACAGTCCTCATACCCACTAACGAACTGACTAATGTTCTAATTAACTCTCTCAGCTAACTGGACTTACCATCCCAGTCCCTATTTGAGTTTTGTTCAAAGTCAGTCACAGTTGTCATGGGCGACAGCGGATGGGTGGTGCTATCTTAATCCTTAAATAAAAAAGGGAATATTGGTAGTAGTTAGTACAGTTGGTTTGAGCCAGTAAATCACTGTCAAATATTGTATTGTATCTAAGCATATTCCTGTATACCGGTAGCACATTTTATTTGTTTCGATTTGTCGGCACCGTGCCGTGTTGCCGCCATTTTTCATCAGTCTGTCTTCATTCATCACGGCATACACGTGCAGTTCTCATCAGTTTTACCATCCATCTCTTTTCTAATATCGACGTGAAAATCGACTTTACGTAGCAGGTTTTACTGCCACTTGGGACATGCAATTATCCGGACAGGTTGGTTGAATTGAATATACAATTTGTTTTTTTTTACAATGTTACGAGTAGGTAATATCAGTATAAAAATAAGCTTCCAACGCTGCTCGACATGGGATCGCTATCTTACTAATAGTTCTACTAATAGTTCTACAATCTTGTTTTTTTTTTTTTTTTGTTATACCTAATGAAATAGTAATATAATAGCATATTCGAACTGGCTCAAGCTAAAGTGCCTAGTTAGTATTAATTCACATAAAATAGTATTTTTTTGCTGTGAATATGAGAATAAATAAATAAATAAATAAAGGTGGAATGTGGTGGTGGTGGTATGAAAGGTTTAGATATTTGGATGTTTGTATGTTGTATGTTGTACCTATGTATTTCAATCACGCAAAAACTACTAAACGGATTTGGATGAAACTTGGCACATAGGTCATAAGGTAGATTAGCATATAGGATTCTTTTTGTTCCAATGGGATGCATTGCCCGTTTATGTAATTTTTTTTATGCCCGTCAATAGATGGCACTGTCACTAATGATAGGAACCCCGGACCCAGCAATCCTTTCCATCACTATATTGTGGTGTGGATCGGAATGAAAACTTTCTTTCAGAAGTAATAACTATGACTGTTTGTTTAATTTTACTGCAGGCAAAGCTGCTGGAAAAATCTATTTCAGTTTTATTTTAGTTTCTTTCTTATTAATCCAAGTAATTCAGGTAGATTTTTTAGTTTAAAAGTTTAAAAAATGGTAGGAATATTTTGACTTTGGTAAGATTTTTTAAAGGGGAGTCAGAACTGTGGCGATAAATGTTATGATGTCATTGACTTTTAAACAAACATTAACACGTGAAGCAGAAACTTTGGACCTCCTAATTAATTAATTTTGCATGCCATATGATATGACGAATGTGGGGCATCTATGTAATCGCCTTTCCAAGCGCTAGCATATTGATTACCAGAACTGAGGCACAGAGTGCAATATCTACCTATTGAGCTGCCGTTGATCATTAAAATTTGTTCATTGGCCCTAAGTTGAGCGCGGTTCTCAGAATGAGAAGGGTAAGGAAATAGTAGGGTATCTCGTGTTATAATCGCATCTGTACATGTAATATTAAAGAGGAAAGTTTGTAATGTTTTTACACAAAAACTACTGGACCGATTTCAAAAATTCTTTCACCATTAGAAAGCCGCATCTTCACTTAGTGACATAGGCTATATAAATATTAATAGGTGTAAACGAAACTATTGTTATGTCTAATTTTACGCGAGCGAAGCTGCGGCCTCCACTAGTACCTACATGTAATAAAGTTCTGACGAATCCGCGTCTCTTTAGATTGAATTAATCTTGGAAAAAAACATTCAAGGATTAACAAGTGAGTAAAAATAAGTCGCAAGGTGCGAGGTCATCAGTTCTACATTTGAAGCCTTCAAATAAGCTTTCGTTGCCTTAGCGGGGTGTGAGGATGCGTTATCGTGTTGGACGACTTTGCTTCGAGGACCCTTTTCGCCAACTGTTTTCTAAAACTCTGGGCAAGCAAGTATTGACCAATACCAATCTGCTGTCACTAGCCTTTGGTTAAGCTCAAAGTAAAAAATCATTGGGTGAATATTTTCACAGGTTAAATTCATTGTAATAGCAAAACAATTTTCTAAAAAACGCAACAATGAAAAAACAAATGTTAGTCGCGCAAATTAAAAAGTAACATGCTCCCAAAGAGTTCCATTTTCGAATTACGTAATTGAATTTTAAATTATTTTCAGTGCGCCCCACGTATTTTGGGCCAAAGCGATGCATTGAAAATCCCTTCTGGTGATGTCTATATTTAAAGGATACCGTTACCACTTACCATCAGGTGGCCTTGCGTCTTCGTTTCGATAAAGTCATAGAAAAAAATTGTTAATTACTATACCAATAAGCTTGATTAAAATCTTGAAGCGCGCAGCTATGTAGTTAAAACTTATCAACTGATAACGTGGCACAAAGCCGAGCACAGTGACTCAGTGTCGAACTTTGAACATCAAACACTCATTAGTGCGTATCCGAAGACCGATCTGCGACGCGGCCGCCAACAGTATCCGAGTATCCGACTCACAAATCACTTTTCAATGGTTTGATGGAAACAGCCATCTTAACTACCACGGGTTGAGCGCGATTTGCGAAGCTCATGTCGACTGTCTCGCTCTCTCCGCAGTGATTTTAGCGAGAAAGAGATCTAAAGATCTGTGTTTAATGTCGAGTGATTACTGACAATTTGATTAGAAATTTACTGGACCCAGTCTAAAATTTATTACATTGAACAATGATGAAGAAGTTACTTCTTATATTATAATGACTTAAAATTTTTCGACTTTATAACAAACTAGCTTTTACCCGCGGCTCCGCCCGCGTGGTCAAAGGGAATTAACAATGAGTTGTTTATCAAACATGACACATTTGTGGTGGATGAATAGTGACAGTTCCACGATTAAAAGATACTTAGAGGAACCAGAGGTAATGCTGACCGCAGATAAAGTGTAAATTGACTTACTGGAGCTTTGAAAGCCAAAATCAAAGCGTATGTCTTATTCCTTTACCATATTAATTTTAAACTAAAACAAAAGTATATCCAGCGCGAATTCAAAATTTAATTCAATTTATTAGTTGCCTATGACTCAATTATTTTCATGTAACATTTGATAGCGGAATTCAGAACTTGAAAATGAATTTTACTAACGCCATCTATTAACAACATCCGGAACCAAATATCTAGCAAATAACAAAACATTGGTATCTTCCCATGGGGATGTTTTACCGCGGTAAAAAGTAGCCTACGTCACTCCACCCTCCTCACTATCTCCACACACAAAAACCATACCATATAATAGGTTCGTTGCGACGTGAAAGCCGGACAAACAAACAAACAAACACCCTTTCACATTTATAATATTAGTATGGATTTATTCAACACACTAGTGGATACCCGCAGGTTCGCTTTGTGATTAGAAATAACAAAAGTTTCGTTTATAGTTCCTGTCCTTCTCAAGGAAATATCCGGAAAAACTGTACCCATTGAAGTTCAAATAGAAGTTGTATTTATTGGATAAAAGTCCATCCATTCGTCCATGTAATCCAAGCTTAGTAACTAACTAAACATATGTAATCGTAATATCGTTATTCGTCTCGCATTTTTAAATTTGGCCCGATAATTGTACAACAATTAAATTATATAAATAAACAGTGTTTAATCGTTTTTATTAATCAGAAGAACAAATATTATTGATGTTGCATTTTTGACTTATTTTGAAAAAAAGCTAAAAAACATAACTCAAAAATGTTCACTTTTGCATATACTCGCGCCACGCTCCGAAAAGAAACTATGTAAACAAACCGATATTAGGGTTATCAAAATTCTGGCACTGTGAAATCTACAAATTTTCGTGTTTTCAACTTCGTTTCTAAAAATAACATGAAATTTGTATAATATCGGTTATTTCTATGACACAATACACTCGAATCACTTCCATAACGTTTATATTATTGCGTCTATACAAAATTTCATAAACTATCCTTATCAGTAAGTAAGTTACAGCCCTTATAGTAAGCTAAATTCAGGTCTTTAGAACATTTTGTCTGATTTTGCTAAGTGTTACGCCTCGTCCGCTGAAATGACCAAGCCACAGCGAGCATGCCACGTCTATCCGGTGAGCAGGCCGCTCAGGGTAGATAAGCCACGTCCATCTGATGAGCAAGCCGCTTAAGGTGGATTAGCCACGTCCATCTGCTGAGCATGCCGCTCAAGGTGGATTAGCCACGTCCATCTACTGAGCATGCCGCTCAAGGTGGATTAGCCACGTCCATCTGCTGAGCATGCCGCTCAAGGTGGATTAGCCACGTCCATCTGCAGAGCATGCCGCTCAGGGTGGATTAGCCACGTCCATCTGCTGAGCATGCCGTTCACGGTGGATAAGCCACGTCTTCCTAGGGGTATGCCTCTCCAGGTAGATCAGCCATAATAGCAACATCATTTTCTTATTGTTAACCTGTATCTCTATCTGTTCAGTGTTGTTTATATAAATAGTCATTCAATTGATACACTATTTAATCATTAGTTACAATCCATGATCCGGGTCCTAGTCTCTTGGATTTTATTAATTATGTACTCTTTGCCATTAATTATTAAATTATTTAATTAAATATTTAGTTGTCCCAGAACTTTAAAGAACTATGAATATGATTAAATTATTGTGATGGCTATAATTGGTTATATCAAAAATAGTCAGTTCATGTTGTTATTCCTCAAGATTCTTACTAATGATTCATTTGAAATGTCAATTCATTTTTGTATAATTACTGTTATTGTTAACAATTATTAATCTCACTAAATATAATTATAATAATGTTATCCATTTGCACTGCACTTAAAGAGTTGTTATGTTCTACAAAACAGTGTGCGGCTATGATTGGCTATGATTCAGAAAAGGTATCAATTTGAGTAATTAATGTATAATGCATAGAATAATAATTCATCTAATGTATTCAATAATATCTTTACATATTTAAATAATAATTATGTATAGTGTTGTATGTATAAGATAGAATGATTGTGATAATTATTACTTTTTCATTATGCTGCCACAGCCAATCACAATGATTTTCCATCCCACAGTGGGGCGATAGGGAGGGATATAGGGTATAAATACTCGATGTTGTATTGTTAAAGGTATGAATAAATATAATAAAACAAGTGTGGAAACTCTGCTCCGTTTTCATTTTATTACTCTCTTACAAATTACTTACAATCGAGTGTGGAAACTCTGTTCAGTTTTATTTTCAGCTTATTACTTTTCAGTATTTTTAACATAAGTTTAAGAGAATCTAAAAACAAAGTAAATATGTACCTATACCTACGCTACAGTAACTTGATTTATACCATCATGATTATACTTACTAGTTTTTGTTGGTCACCTCAAAAATACTCAAACTTGCTATATTTTAATATCAAAAATAGATTTCTACGTAGCATTACAATATGGATGAGTAATTTTTACTAACTACGCGTTAAAGTGCAATTTAGAACGCAATGTTATATACCGTTTGGTGCAATTTAGAATTATATTTTGCAAGGTGACATAATCCCTAAAACAAAAACAAAAACAAAGTCAAGGACATATATAGATTCACAATACTTAACTTAAAGAAGTTAAGGAATTATACATAGAAAAGAATTTATTTTAAACGTTCATAAATGTGCGGACGAAAAAAAGGTTTTTCGTATCTGCCTGTTATCGGTTGCTAGGCAACGTTTGTTGGTAAACATTCTCTACGTAGGATGGCTTTACTCTAATTAATGCATATGGGGATTAAAATTATCGCAAATAGTCACCCCTATCATTACGTCGTCGGGAATACGTCGAATTACTAATAACCCTGTATTAGTAAGAATATGTAAAACGTCCGCACATCAGGTCAGAGTCGGTCGTTTGCCATTTGCAATGCGGCCCACTTTAACTTCCGAAGAAACTTTGGGCGCCCGACGCGAGCATTAAATTTTGAGGCGGCAGAATACATTACGTAGTAATTGCGGCCTGCCAGTCGAATGTATCGCCGTCGGCTTAGGAGCTTGATCCCTCGGGATAAGCTGAGGACTGGGAGAATGGGAATGTTGCTGCGAGTATCTAGCCGGGTTTTAGCTTCTCTATATCACTCTGTGCCTACTACGAGGCGAGAATAATGTTCAGCATTAACGGTTACTGCACTTACGCTACAACACTCAAGCTGGGGTTTTCTGTTGCGGGATGCACACGATCAAGACCCGAGAACGCACTTAGGGTCGACTCACACTGGCGCAGAGTCGAAGCGACGCGACGCGTCATGTTTTTCCGCCTACAGCATATTCAGCTCTATTGCTCAGTTATTTAAGCACAGCTCGACTCGACCCTTAATCTGCCACATGTCCGGGAATCGAATCCAGTTTGAAGCAACGCCGTTTGCCGATGATTAATATTTTATGCATCCATTACAACCCTTTCAATGTTCCACGGTTGGATACGGGTCTCCAATCGTGAGTGGAGTAGGTAAGTGTTAGGTAAGTGTGCCATTTACGTGGTACCGCATCTAAAAAAAAAATCTGAACAAGGCTTACATAGACAACTCTATATTTAACGCAAAGAACGGCAATCTAAACCTTCTAATAAGGAATAGTTACGACGTATATTTTTCATTATGTAAGGTACATGAAACATAAATATCTCTGCGGTTTAGAGGTATAGAAATCCCTGAAGCTCGAGACAAAAATAGTGCTACGGTAACCCCCTACCTGTCGTAAACAGGGTTTCTGTGGTTGCGGACAGTAAGAGTGGGAGCTCAAGCCACCCACCAGCGACCCCGAGTGTGTGTGGTAGCAAGTATGAGTCCTGCAGCGCCTGAGTCTATATCGGGCGTGGCGTTGGAGGTCACCGCTGCGTTCCCCCGGGGATCCCGGAGTCCTCCACAAGCGCTGAGGAACTCGTGAAGTGGATGGATATTCCACATAACCACGTGTCGTTCCGAAGCTCTTTGGTTAGCTTTAAAAGGTTTCCTTCGCGGTGAACAATGGTATGGAAATCAAAGACAAAGGTTTACCTCGAGGCCAAAAAAGGTGTGGAAATCAAAGACGTTAATTGTTGCTAACGTCCAATCGTTTCATTTGAGCGCTTCTGAATAGGCTTCCGACCTTTTTATGTATTGTCAGAAGCAAAGAAATGTATACAATAATAAATAAAATGTCTGGTTATGTAAATATCAATAAAACTTGTATGATTGTAAGACTGTTTAGGCATAAGGATTCAGAAATATTAAAGACGTCACTATAAATGAACTGATAATTATTTTACTTTACAACTGTAGGATTCGTAAATCTGTGTTATCCATACTAATGGATAATAGCTTAACATACTTAAGAGTATTATGTCGATAAAGCAGACTAGTTCCAGCTCCACCGTTATGTATTTTAATTCTCATTTATCTACTATATAAAAATAAGTCGGGTTTTCCTTCCTGACGCTATAACTCCAGAACGCACGAACCGATTTCCACGGTTTTGCATTCGTTGGAAAGGTCTCGGGCTCCGTGAGGTTTATAGCAAAGAAAATTCAGGAAAAATTTCAACAGAAAAGCGGGAAAATCTTTTTTCCCAATATTTTAAGTAGATGGCGCCGGTGCGTGATAGGTAGTGGTAGGGGTAGTGGTAGGGGTTGTGGTAGGGGTAGTGGTAGATGTAGGGGTAGTGGTAGTGGTAGGGTTAGTGGTAGGGGTCGTGGTAGTGGTAATGGTAGTGGTAGTGGTATTGGTAGTGGTAGTGGTAGGGGTAGTGGTAGGGGTAGTGGTAGGGGTAGTGGTAGGAGTAGTGGTAGGGGTAGGGGTAGTGTTAGTGGTAGGGGTAGTGGTAGTGGTAGGGGTAGTGGTAGTAGTAGTGGTAGTGGTATTGGCTTACATGAAGTTCTCCCAAAATATTCAGTAAAAATTATTTATATGGCAAAACAACGTTTGCCGGGTCAGCTAGTTTTTCATAATTTTTCCACATAGCTTGTCATCACCAAATAGAATTGAAACATTGGGTTAGCAGTGCGATGCGCGCTCGGTATCGGACATACCCACTGCACTTACGAATATAATATTTATATTCGCGATTTGCGCGGCGTCTGCCGCTGCGTGTTACTATGGCTATGAGTTCAGGACAACTCATAGTCAACGAAGTGCTGGCGTTTCTGCAGCATGCCATCGATGTCATGGACGAGGTCAGCATATTGCAGATCGTCAAGTCCAACTTCAAGGATGAGGAAGTCTTAACAGCAAAGACGCTCCTATACCGGTCGCTCGGAATGATCGACCAGATGCCAACCCGCAGGAGGGAGGGTGAAAAAGGGATCCAGGACATCATCGATCTCCTGAAGGCGACTGATCCCGACGACGTGCCTAGTTTCGTGGCGAAGGACCTGAGCAAGTTACCGCCCGTCACGTTCGACCACGTCGATGTCACCAGGCTACTGAAGGACATTACGACCTTGAAGGCAAGCCTGGCAGATGTGGTGTTGAAGTTGGAGTCGTCCCAAGATACCATCGGGGACCTGCGGGCTGAAGTGGCGTCGTTGCGAAATGCATTGGCCGACACTAGGTCAGCGGAGGTCAACAACATCAACACGCTTCGCGGAGCACACATTGCATCGCCATCGAGTTTTGAGTCAGCGAAACTCGACTCGACACCGATCGCTGTGGCCGCGCGAGTCAGCGGTAACGTAGCCGCTGCCCGTCCCACACCTCCCCCCTCGGAGGTGTCGCCTGTTGTAGTGACGTCAACGCCTCAACGTGACTACGCCGCGGCTGTCGCACGCCAGCAACCCGAAAAGTGGACGAAATTGAGGATAGAGAGTGGTAGCGGGAAAACCCGCAACGAACCCCCTCGTAGTGCAGTGCCTAAGCGACAGATGGACAAGGATGGCTTCACAAAGGTGGAGCGGAAGAAGAGGAGGCCTCCTTGTCGTAACCAAGTTGGCACTGCACCGACAGGACTCAACCATCCCTTGCGTCCTGCAGTTCCAGTGACGTATATTTACGTCTCTCGGCTCCACTTCACCACAAAGGCCTCCGATATCGCCGAGTACTTGGAGGTGAAGACGAAGTTCCGGTTGAGGGTCGAAAAGCTGGAGACGCGGAACGCAGTCGACTTCAACTCGTTTGTTGTCCGCGTCCCAACAGAACATCTGTCGACCTTCCTGGACGCAGAGCTGTGGCCGAAGAGTGTCGTATTTCGCAAATTACGCGGACGTCGGCGACCTCCGGGTGTCACCGGACCCGCGCCTGCTGGCGCAACTTAGAATTAAATTATATTGTTATGTATGTTAGTCTTTAAGGTATTTATGCTATGGGCCTTGATGCCTGCAATAAATGATTTATTATTATTATTATTATTTATTTTTTTAACATTTATGTTTCTCTCCGAAGAGGTTCTACTACTGCTGCACGGGCCTTAGCCAAGTGCAGTAGAGTTACATAATGATCTAATTTAAATCTAAGTTTAAAAATTTGCGTACTATGCGACATGTATTTAGAATAGCTGCTTTTTGTAATTTTCGCGATTGATACGGGTGAATACCTAGGGTTTTCAAGCTCTTACTTAAAATTTTCGGGATAACACCGGTAGTTGACAAAACTATTGGGACTATTTGAACATTTCGCACTTGCCACTGGGTTTTTAACTCTATTGCTAAATTACGATATTTGGTCAATTTCTCGGTAATGGTGGGTTGTAAATTGTGTGTGTTTGGGACGGCTATATCTATAATGTACGCGGTTTTATTTTGCTTGTCGTGGACTGTAATATCTGGTCTATTAAAATGAATTGTTTTGTCTGTTAATATTGTTCGATCCCAATAAAGAGTGTGCGTTTGATTTTGTAGGACGGTTTGTGGCTTATATTTATAGTATGGCTGCTTGTGTATTATAAATTTATATGAGTGGGCTAAATGTTGATGAATTATGGATGCAATCTGGTCGTGCCTGTGTTTGTAGTCATTTTGTACAAGTGATGCACAAGCGCCCGTAATGTGTTGAATTGTCTCTGGGGCCTTTTTACAATGGCGACACAAGTCACTTTGGTTTGCTAGCTCTTTTGTTATGTGTTTTCTATAGTTAGAAGTACTTATAACCTGGTCTTGTATAGCCAACATGAATGCTTCCGTTTCTGGAAACAGCTCACCCCGATTAAGCCAAGAGATGGATTCAGTCTTGTCAACATGTGGTAGGCTCAGATCAGCGAAATGTCTGCCATGAAGGGTCTTCTGTGACCATATAATTAACTTTTCTTCTGTGCTAATGAGTTGTTCGCTAGGTTGCTTACTAAAATCGTGAAGATTAAGCGGTGTGAATTTAAAATCTATGTCTACTATGTATTTATGTAAATCTGATGATTGTGCTTTGGCGTGAAAGAACTGTCTTAGTGTGTGTATTTGGCGATTGTGCAAGTTAACAATGTCTATGAGGCCTCTTCCACCCTCTTTACGTGGTATAGTTAGTCTTTGTAAGCAAGACCTGGGGTGGTGTTTACGATGCATTGTTAAGCTTTTATTCACTATTTGTTGAATTTTCTTTAGATTTGATTGTGACCAATTAATAATACCAAATGAATATGTAAGTACAGGAATTGCGAATGTGTTGATAGCTTTAAATGTATTGTGAGAGTTTAAATGTGATTTTAGAATCCTGTCAAGCCTATATTTAAAGTTTTTGGTGATACTGGATTTGGCTGCTTTTTGGTGGATGTTGTTAGATTGTTGAAAACCAAGATATTTATAGCCAGAATTGACGTCTAAAGGTTCTATTACTTCCCCATTTTGCAAAGGATAACTTGTCTTTATTATGTGACCTTTACTTACGGAGTGAATTTTGCATTTATCAATGCCAAATTGCATATGTATATCATTTGAAAATAATTCTGTGATGTTAGCAAGTGTAAATATGTCTTTTTTATTGCCTGCGTATAGTTTTATATCATCCATATACATGAGATGCGATAATATGTGATGTGTATTGTTATGTTTCAATTTAAAACCAGTTTGTGAATTATTTAATAGTTCGGAAAGAGGATTAAGGGCCAAACAAAACCAGAGAGGGCTAAGGGAGTCCCCTTGGAATATACCTCTCCTGATGTGTATTGGTCCAGTGATTAAAGAGGTGTCATTAGTGGTTAAGTTTAATATGGTTTGCCAATTTGACATAGACGTTTCGAGGAATTTAATTATTTGCGGATGAATTTTGTAAAGATTTAGGACAAATAAGAGCCAACTGTGAGGGACTGAATCAAAAGCTTTCTTGTAATCAATGTACATGGTGTGAATATTCCTTTTCTTTTCAATGGCTTGTTTCATTGTGACTGCATCAATAGTCAGTTGCTCCTTACAACCTTGAAGTATCGGTATTATTAATGCCTTATAAACACTAATTTTAGTTTGTAGTCTAAGATCGTGCGATCTCCACACTCGATCAGTAAGTCTGCCGAAGCTGGTGGCGGCATTGGCAATGCGCGATGGTATCTCCGAAGCGAGGGTGTTGTCGTGCCTAATTGTGCTACCTAAATATTTAAAGTGCGACACCTCATCAAGTGGCTTCCCATCTAGATTGAGTGTTGCTTTATCAGCTTCGCAGCCCCGTGGTGGTTGTTTGAGGATTTGGGTCTTGGATGCACTAATGACCAGCCCAAATCGTTGACATGATAGGTGGAGTGCGTCAATATACCTTTGGAGATGCGCCACGCTGTCAGACATAAGACATACATCGTCTGCGTAGAGTATGTCCAGAATTGGTATCTTTTGAACTTTGGACTTCGCTTTAAATCTTGAAATGTCAAATATGCCTTTTTCTGTTCGAAAGTTTAGTAGAATATTCTCAGTGCAATGGTGCAGTGCGTCTCTCATGACAACTGAGAAGTATATGGCGAAGAGAGTAGGTGCCATAACGCAGCCTTGTTTTACTCCACTTGTAATTGGGATTGTAATTAATCGATTGGTGAACTGTATTGTTCACCGTGTGATCGAGTTTTTAAAACCAAATTTGGTCTAGCCAGCCATATAAGAGCTCATGCAAGAAAATAGCGGCAATTTTGTCGCATTAATAATTAGTTAGGGTCGCCGTCATCGAAATCGATGAGGAGGACTATATATATATATATATACAACCTTGACTATGTTTCTTGCAACCTTTCTGCTGCTCGGCTAATATTTTACGTTGTTCTAAATGATTGTATATTGATTTACTTACGCAAGATGTGATTATTTTATACAAAGTTTGGAGACAAGTAATGGGACGATAGTTTGCTGGATTGACTGTGTTAGTATCTTTTGGTAGCATATATGTCTTACCTAAAGTCAAATATTTAGGCATCGTGTCAGGTGAGTGAATAAATGAATTTATTTGTTTGTGAATGTGTGAGTGTGTGCAAGTAAATTTTTTATACCAATAATTGTGGATGTGGTCGGTCCCGGGTGATTTCCAATTGTGTGTATTATTAATGACTTCAATTACTGTGTTTTCTGCTATATCTTCAAATTGCATTAAAGGTATTTCTGAAGATTTATGCAGATTTTCCAGCCAATCTGCATCTTTGTTGAATTCTGTAGATGTTTCCCAAATATTAGCCCAGTATCGTTTTAATGCGTCTAGGGTCGGTGTGTCTTTTGTGATTTGATGATTGTTATTGCCTAATAAGTCTTTGTAGAATTTCTTTTCATTATTCAAAAATTGGTTATTCTGAGTTTTACGGTTTGTACATTTTAAATATCTGCGGAGTCTACTAGCCGATGAATTTAATTTTTGTTTCAATGTATCCAAAAAATCACTTAGCTCATAGTTTAGATCCTCCAACTGTGCATGTCTCTTATGTTTTTCTTTTATTAGGTTAACTTCATTTACTATCCTTCTTTTCCTATTTCCTTTTATGAACTGTGTTAGTTTTCCTATTTCCGCTCTTAATGTTTGTATTTTATTTTCAAGTCTTTTTTGCCAGGCTGGTTTTTGTCGGTTATGTTTATTTTTATTTATAGTTGGGTCTATTTTGCCACCGTTGCAAGTTACTGCTGTATAGGCACCAACATAGATAAGTGTCTGTAATGAGTCAAACTGTAGATCTGATTTTAAATATTTTGGGATTATGTGGTGGTTTATGCAATGTACTAATGATGCTAAGTTTCTAGAGGTTTTTTGTTTCGGGATATAGGGTCGAGTAACTGGATTAGTGTTTTCAAAGTGATCAAAATTTTTTATAAATTGTTCTTCTACGTAAGCCTTATTTTTGTACTCTACATCACAAGCTTCGTTTGTTGTGAGTTCATTTTGCATTTGTTCTGGGTGTATTGTGTACTGTGTTGGTAAGCTTGATTGGGTTTCAGTGACTAATTCTTCACAAGTATTATTACTATCATGCAGCGAATAGTTTAATGTGTATTGTGTTGGGCTATGTCCAAATGGGTGAGCTTGTTGCAATTGCGATTGTACTGCTTTCTTTATTTCTTCTAATTTTTCTACAGTGACTAATTTATTGTAAATGATTGCCCTACGTTGATCAGCTACACGTTGTTCAGATATGTTATTTAAATGTGGGAAATGCTCTATGAATTTATCATGTAGTTTTTTCCTATATGCTGTGAGGTCCTTTTCTAGATCTGTAATTTCAAAATAGGTTTTTAATATGAACTCGTTTATGTCATCAGTCCATGCCATTCGGCTGGTTTTAACTGGATTTTGTACATTTTGTACGGGGTATGTAAAATCTTTTCCTGAGTTTCCTGAATGTAAATGTAATGAAACTTGATTCCTGATATCATCTAAAGCTGTTTGGGAAAGTAATCTGTTTCGTTTTATCGCTCTACACTGGTCTCCAAGTCTTTGTCTCGAAATGTCAAGTTCTGGGTAATGTTGGGTAAATTGAGGGTGAACATAATCTAAATAGCCACGAGTGCGTGTCTCCAATTCCGTAGCAATTAAATATGTGCGCCATATAAATGTATTCATATCATCAGTCCATTTTAGACGCGCACGTTTTCTACCAGTTGTGGGTGCCGGAATAGTAGCCTTAGCTTCCTGCACAACATCAACGGGCATGGGCGAATGGGTAGTCGAACGTGACTGCCCCCCTACGGAATTTTCATATGATCGGGGAGATGATGCAAGCGATGGAAATAAACTCTCCGGGGATGGTGTTCGTGTATTTGGATTGTATTCTGCAGCTTGGTTGGGTGATCTTAAATTCCGGTCGACCCGTCGTATGCCGGATCCTGAGCGTAAATTATACCTGGGTGCTATTGTGATACGGTTATACTTTTCACCCTGGTATGGTGGTAGCGATGAGTTGGATGATGAAGATGGAGATGATATTGATGGTTGGTGGCTCATTTGTGAAGCCTTGCCACTGATGTTCCGTGGCCTCAATCCGTACGGTGTTTTGTCCGATATCAGCGTTACGTTGCTCCCCCCAGAATACGTGGAGCTGCCTAACCTATTAGGTTGAGAGCGGGATTCTCCCTCGTCGTTCGCGCTGGTACCCGCCTGGGGTAGTTTTCTCTTTCGCTTCGCTTCCATCATTGGGATTTACCTTTGCCTTGTTAGCCGCATAAGTGTCAAAGTATGCGTTGCCCGCCCCCCACGTGGTCTGATGTTCGACCGGGACGTAAGGTAGGAATTTTGGGGGGCTTATTATTATTATTATTAGAGACTCAAAGATAGCAACAAGCATGCAGTGGCATCATTAGATGTTATAGATGTCATACGCGACAGCAGGAAACAGGACTCAGGTCGGGTAATGTTGATCTAGTGAGTACCTACTATATGCTACAGAACTGGTATTGTATTTTATTAAAGTTGTAGTTAGCTCCCCTGAGGACTACACCCACTTTTCACAGTTATGGTTAGGTCCCATGCCCATACCTAATAGGTGGTGAGCCTATTCCCATACAACTGGCACAAATCCAGACAATCCGAGCTGCTGCCGGGTATTTCAAGCTAGAAATACCCAGCAGTTGTTGCCCGACCCGGGAATCGAACCCAGGACCTTAGCAGCTTAGCTTGGCATTCGCGCTTGCAACCACTAGACCGACGATTACTTCAGGTAAATGCCATATTTAGTTAAGAATAATTAGATAAGTAATAATATATTTTGTATTTATATTAAGAGAAAAATAAACTTTCTTTCTTTCATTCTTTCTACTTACTACTATAGATAGACATAAAACCGAATTGGCCCCGCAAAAATGTTACTTCATTAACGCCCGGCTCAGCGGGCCCCTATACCTGAGCATCCCTATTTGTTTTCATAAAAATCTCATTACGTCGACGCAGCCTAACCTCTTCAGCCTTGTAGCCTTCTCGAATCCCAGAGCCTTATGTTGTGTAACTTTATGCTATTTACTAGCTCGCAATTGATTGGTAGGTAATGTTTGCTCAGATGTAAATATAAACGGAATTGCGAAAGCTAGATCTGAATATCGTACTCAAAAAAGGTGAGATTAGGTTAGGTCACATCCAAACAAAATAAAAATAAACAAATAATCGGCACTAAGTAAATTTGGACAAAAAATAAATTTAAATACGTACATAGTAAATAAATATAAATACGTACATCTATATATATAAAAGGAAAAGGTGACTGACTGACTGACTGACTGACTGACTGACTGACTGACATATCAACGCAGGGCCTAAACTATAAGGACTAGAAACTTGAAATTTTGCACAGGGGTTCCTTTTATAACGTAGGGGAGCACTAAGAAAGGATTTTTGTAAATTCACCCCCTAAGGGGGTAAAACGGGTGTGCAAAGTTAGTATGAAACTTTGCCGTTTTTGAAGTCGTTAGACGGGTAGAAGTCGTTAATGGGTCTAATTCTACGCGAGCGAAGCTGCGGGCGCCCACTAGTAGTAAATAAAAAACTAACTTTCTAACTAACACAGGCCTACCGCAGTGTGCTTTTTTTTAAATTTTTATTGTTATTTTTATCAGTTATAGTATAATGCGTAATGTACATGCCATAAAATGCGTTTTTCTTTATTTCTAATAGCATTCTATTTGGAATTCGCATTTTACCTTTCCCGGCAGTGCCTATGCCGGCAGCTGGTTCGATTCCCAGCACAGTAAAAAGTCCCGCGCGTCTCGCGTTCCTTTCACCGGCGTCGGAGCGCGGCGAGATAGGATGCGCACTAATTACTGCCGGTCGATTCACTAGTCGACACAACAACGTTGCGATCGTCGACGAATCCATGATGAAGTTTTACATATTGTTTGATTTCATCACTTACCATATATTATAAAGTTTGTTCTTTTGTTCGTTTCTTGTTTTATCCCAGTTCGAGGGTATAATATGTGATACCCCTGGTGTCGCACGTGTCCATAGACGACGGTGACCACTTACCATCAGGTGGCCGTATGTCTGTTTGTCCGTCCTATACTATAAAAAAAGAGCAGTGCGGCCAGTGCCCAACTGTGAGACAAAGACAGGCCCGTTTGACAGGCCCGTTGGCGCAATCGGTAGTGACCCTGTCTGTTGCGCCAGGGGTCGTGGGTTCAAATCCCACTCAGGACAAACATTTGTGTTTACACTTGTATTTGTTATGTGTCTGGATGTTAATATTATCTATTTAAGTATGTATATACTATAAGAATGTCTATGTATGTATATCATCCTCTGTCTCTGACACCCATATCACAGGCTCGCGCCTACTTTGGGGTCAGATGGCCAGAAAAGTTTGTGGTTAATTCTAGTTACTCGAAAAAAAATAATTAATAATTTATCTTTAGAGTCAACAAAGAGTAGGCGTTGTAGAATTAATTATCTATAAATATGCTCCATTGACTATCTGCATTTTTTTAGTCAGCAACACTCACATTTTCTTTCTTTCTCTTTTTCCGTTCGCTTCGTAGTTACCGCCTACATGTTCCATTCCAATAAATCTGCTAATTTTAATGTTGTAATTGCAAAGTACATTAGTCATAATTTACAGTACAAAACTGCTAGTTATTATTTACAACAGTAGATATCTATAATTTCATCCAAAAGGCCGACATAAGCAAACTCTGCCGGGAAACTTTAGGGTACACTGATTCCTTTCTGACCTTTGCCCGTGCCGATTAAGTAGAAATCTTCACAAACAGCCTTCATAATGTTTAAAGTAATAAAGTAATCTTACTAAGGCGGAGCAGAAATTATTTCTTTCTTTGAGTCGCTTTCGGGGTCGCTGAATAAACTCGTATATAGGTGAGGTGGCGACGTGTAGTAATTGCTGGCGTTAACACCTTTGCGCTGTGCTGTGCGGTTTGTTTACTGAGTTACGGTTTGACGTGTTATTAAGAGACTTGATTTGCAGCGGCTAGTTGGAATGACTTGAAAATGATTTGTATGTATGGTACAAAGGTAGTTTAATATACTTTGCAACGACCCGCGAACACGGCGTATGATGGTGTATCATCATTATCATCATCAGCCTTTATTGGTCCACTGCTGGACATAGGCCTCTCCTAAACGACGCCAATCCGACCGGTCATGTGCCTTCTGAATCCAGCGGTTTCCCGCTGCCTTCTTCAGGTCGTCCGTCCACCTTGTCGAAGGGCGGCCTGTGCTCCTTTTTCCAAGTCGAGGTCTCCATTCGAGGACTTTTCTTTTCCACCGGTTATCAGCCCTGTGAATGACGTGGCCGTGGCCGTGATGGTGTATACTTTCATGCATATACCACCTCCCTCCCACATAGGAAAATATACGCCAACATACGCAATACCAACACGTGTTTAGACTTTCGCCCCCAAACGGAGCGTCCTCGGGCGGGTAAGTTGAAACTTGAACGAAGTTGAATCGCGTTACGAATACGTCGCAGATTCGTACGTTAAGTTGACACTTGTTTCATCATCATCACAATCACAACCCTTTCTTTGTCCCCCTGTTGGGCACGGGTCTCCTCTCAGAATGGGAGGGATTAGGCCTTGTTATTATTATATTATTTCTTATTATTTACACTTGTTTAAACAAGAAGAAATTATACGATTCCTCCAGTTCCCTAACTGGTAAATACGGGAATATATTTTGAATTAAACAACGACTAACTGTCAATTAGTAAAATTAATTGGTTGCAGAGTCCTTGTTCACGATTGACCATCACTCAGACAACGACATGTAGTTATCATCGTCGTGAACTTTATATGTATATAAAAACAACTAGGTACCTATTTATCTTCATTACAGACATTTTAGTTTTAATAGAATAATGCAGGTTTCCCAAACATTTTTACCATTTTACATGCATTAGCAATTTAATTTACAAATTATAATTTACAAATTATAATTACAGTGTAAGATTGTATGATTTGAAAATAAATGAAAGATTACTGTTATTTTAAATTCTTATTTTGTTTAAGCACATAAAACATTTTGAAGTCACTTTGGTGCAGTTAAGCAACAGTAAAAAAAATTCTTCCGTATTATAAAATGTTTTTCAGCCAGACTTAGACGTGACATACGAATTTATAGCGAGTGTTTGGACTGGAAACGGTTGGATCCAGACTTATTTTTATACGTCGTTAGTTTATTTATGTGTACTCGTAAGTATGTTTTTTATCTCCAAATATTTGTATTTCCAACTCTGATTTCTTTCGTAGGTAAGTGCGATATGAATTTTGAAGCGATCTTTTGACAGAATTGTACCGTTCACCACTCAAGTATTCAAACGACGTGAAATTTCTTCCGTCGCGCTCAAAGATTTGAGTCGACATTTCTTGACAATAATGGAGGGAATCCGTAACTTATTTTCGCACTTCGAACAAGATGGCAGCAAATCGACTGAGATTTATTTATATTTATTGCGAATGGATGTCGTTTTTGCAGGAAATGTGACAGACACCTGGTTCTTCGAGTCCTGTCCCATTATTATTCCTCACAAGTCTTCACTGATCCGTGACTGCATGGATTTCAACTTCCACGACTAGGCCATTGTCCTCCACTCTAGACAAGTGCATATTGGCAGAGATTTATATTCATTTTAGAATAATTTCTAATGAGAACTTTAAGACATAGTCATGAAGAATTTTTTTATCTATTTTTTCCATTGTAAGTTTGTTTTTCTTTGTGGATAACATTCTAATATTATAAATGTGATGTTAAAAACGGGCCTACTCAATATCCTACTCAGTCATATTACTGTTATTACGTTGATATTACGCTAGCAATCTTAGTTTATCTTTAAAAAAAAAGTTCTAAACTATAAATTATCACATTTGAAACATTGGGTATTATCAAGGCACTACGGATCTTGCAGAAAAGACGATCGACGCGAGCCTTAGGGCTTCACACAGATAACCACCGTACATGTAGTCAAAAATCCCAGCTGGGATATCGATAAAGGGCTTAGGGTATGGGATAGTCGCTAAAATTTCGAACGGCACTGGCTCGTGACGATCGAACTGTTGCGGCAAATTGGCAATGGCGGTCGCTTTAGTGTCGAATCCTTTCTCGAACGCCTAGCTTGTCACGTGATTACGATTCTTAAGGCACTTGTGTGTGTGTGATAGGTATTTCATATTGTACATTAGCTCTCCCCGTGGCTTCACCCGCGTGTGAAGTCCTGGTTAAAAATTGTTTTCCGTCAGAACTTAACTTACTTGCACCGTAGACATATTATTTAAACTTATTAGCTGACCCCGCAAACGTTGTTCTGCCATATGAAATGTCAAAGTGACGCTTCATATGGCAGCATACGCTTCTCGTCAATGAACGACGGTTAAAAATAAAAATACTGAAATCTTGTTTAAAAAAATTTTTCCAGTGGAGCAAATTGTGAATCTAAACCATCCTCGAATCCCCTTGAACAGACACAAAAAATTTCATCAACATCTATCCAGCCGTTTAGGAGGAGTTCACTATCATACACACGTAGGTGCACACACGAGAAATAATATTATATTAAGATAAGTCTGGTTAATCCAGTCATAAAAATTAAATGTTCTCGGATAAGCCTGTTAACAATATCTCCAGTAAAATGATACCAGTTCATATGTGTGTTAAAGAATTTTGCATGAAAATGTTGCTGTTTCAACGCTTTGAAGCTGAATTTAGATATTTAGGTGAAAGTTGTACAAAGTTGTGAGGGGAATCCTTGGAAAGGGCTTCTAAAGAACGTCTCCTACGTACGTAAGGGGCTTAACTAGAGGACGCAGGTGGCGTGAATCAAGAGCGAAAGGTCAGATGAGGTTCTTGGAAATAATATTAAGTGCTTAATCGATCGATACTGTACGTATCGAAGGTGTGAAGTGTGAAGTCTGCCAATCCGCTATTGGCCAGCGTGGTGGACAAAAAAAATAATCCAAAATCTGCTCATTTATTTCCTCTAAGGCGGAACAAAGTCTAATTCCACGCGAGCGAAGCTGCGGGCGTCCACTAGTTGTTAATAGAAATTAAGATCTCATTCATCTTACAGAGCGAATGCTCTGCTTCCCCTGCCTCCCCTGCCAGCCTCCCCTGCGTGGGGTAGCGGCTGATGTTGACCACAACTACAATTTTCACAATGCAAACATTATTAAGGCTATGCGACCAAAACGTCCGTAATTTATAGCGGAACCTCCGCGTGACTGAGTTATGCCGGTCCAATAAATAATTAATTAACTTGTTTGCTTAATTTCCCTTCTAAGGGAGAGTATTGGATCAACATTGCAGTTCGGGAATACAATACAATACAATACAATACAATACAATACAATACAATGCAATACCATACAATACAATATAATTTATTGCACCAGAAAAAGAACAGAAGAGAAAAAAACAAAGAAAAGAAAATATTTGCAAAAGGCTGTCTTAATGCTTTGAGCAATTTCTTTCAGAGAGCCTGGCAAACAAGAGAGGATACAAGTATAAAATAAACCGGTAGCGCACAAACGATGACAGATAAACGAATAACATTAATTACAAACATCAACATAATACCTACTGAAGAAACAAAAATTAGACATACAGAATATATTTATATATTATATAGAACATAGACTTTATATATGTGTATACAATGTAACAACAAGAACAACTAAATACAAAGATTAAACTTACTACTAAACATGACAAAAATTTAAAGTGACATTTATTATGATGTTGTGATGACGGGTAATGTTCGGAATTATTAAATTTCATGACAGTTGGAAAACTAATTCCGGTGTCCGATCCGGTATTGTGGCTACAATCACAGTATAATGATACAATAGTGCAAGTAGGCTCTAGTGGCATTTACAAGGGTTGACGAATTCTATACATAAAACATAATATCACGCCTGTATTTTACAGAAAGGGTAGGCAAAGGTGTGTTGTTGTACACCCAGTTTTCACTAGTTATGTTTAGGTCCCATGTGATAGTATTGGGCCTATTGTCATACACCGGGCACAACTCCAGACTCCGAGCTACCGGGCATTTCATGTTCGCTGCGAACCATAGACGTCCCACTGTTGGGCACGGGTCTCCCCCACAGACACTGCAGCGGGAGGTCTAGAGCATACTCCACCACGCTATTCTTATGCGGATTGGTGGAGGGGTCTTCGACAAGGCGTAACATCTGTTTCCAGTATTGAAAACAACCGACGGCTTAACGTGCCCTCCGAATCACGGTAGCTTCCATGAAATTTTGCCACTAACGGCCACCCAGCCACAAACAAACTATTTCGATCACATTGAATCGACGCGAGCCATTGGGCTATGAACGCTACGTCATTTCATGTTAGAAAAACCCAATAGTTGTCGCGCGACCCGGGAATCAAACCCAGGAGCTCTAGCTAGCAGTTGAAATCTAAATATACGTTATACAAATATTACAATCCATGAAACCGTCCCAAAGTATAATATTATGGTAAAATCTCGTTTAAATGTATGTGACTAACAACGTGGGACTTCTCAACTCTTCTCCCAAGCGACTCTCGCGGCCTGCCTGTGACCGCAACAACCTACATTTATCTACCTACCTACCTTACATTCTGATTTATAAGACCTCGCTTGTTGTACTTTACGTAATACTTGAAGAAGAAAAATGTTTGTGATAACAATACTAAAGCTTATTGACAGCTTATTTTAACAGTTCCAAGGCACAGCGGTCGGTAACCCTGATTGCCAAGCTCTGGGTTCGAATCTCGGTCTGGGCAAATATGTCATGTCAGATAGTTTGCCGTCTTCTGAGAATTAATGAATGGTTGAAAGAAACCATTTACTTGTCTTTATGCTTAAACCAAATCAAGATAATGGCATAGATAATGAATGAACACCAGAATATTTATGAACCAGTTACATGCCTTCACTCGCTGGAGCTATTGCGATCTTGTTGAAATCCCATGTGGACGTCTCCGAGCTAAGTAAGTAGCTTATATGTAGGTACTTATTATATGTAGGTACAGCTACTGAGAGGTCTATACTAATATTATAAAGAGAAAACATTTGTTTGTAATGTTTTCACACAAAAACTACTGGACCGATTTTAAAAATTCTTTCACCATTAGAAAGCTGCATCTGCACTGAGTGACATAGGCTATATATTACTCCTGTGGGCATCCACCAGTATATTATAACTAGTGTAGTTACGGCAACTTCGCTCGCATGGAATTAGATATTACAAAAGTATCGTATACACTCGTGTTCAGATGTATCATTTAAGGGGTAAATAACTGTACTGGTACATGTTGCAAAAATGCATGAAGAAATTCAATTGAAATATCATTAATATTAAAACTACAATTCAGTCAACTAGAAAGCTTTATTATGGGGGTTTGTATAACGTGAGATTTAAATTTATTCTTTTTTAAAAGCTTTTAATTAACTTCACTCGTATGTATCTTGTAAGTAATTATGTATGTCCTGGAATCTTGCAATCAATATTTCACCCACTTCCACTGAAGCTATCGAGCTGAAATTTGGCACACGTATTTGGTTCCGATGACAATGCACGAAAATGAAAAAAAAATATTATAAAAAGTTTTTTTTATTATTATTATTAGATACTTACATGTTATGTTGGGTATGTTATTGTAGAAGCGAATTAATTGAATCAATAACGACGTCGTTTTTCCAGGTAATTACTTTGTATGTGAATCCTTTGTACAACGATGGTAGTCTCACTCGGCCGGGCGGGTTTTAACCAATTTCAGTCCAAAAGTACAATTAATAAGCCCCGAATCTTCGTACAATTGGAGTTGGAGCCACTCAGCGCTCAACAAAGGGGCTTTCAGCTCAAGAATTAAACCCCAGCGTCCGATTCGTGTGAACGGAACCCTTTATCCATGGACGATGTAATTGCCATGTTCCCTGTCTATTTCATGAATGGTATTAATTGTCAGTTGCTTTACGGGTATTAATGAGCGGAGTGAAGTTTTTGCGTTTGTAACTGTTGATGCTCAAAAAGTTACCTGAATGGTTAGTATGTTTGGCTTTGTTGCATGGTGTGCACGCTTATTCTACCACTCATTCACATGTCTCCAGTCACAGGTACGCTGGAAGATATTTCTTATGGAAATAAGCGTTACCTTTGTACATAACTAAATCATATTAAAAACTTTTATTTAACTTCACTCGTATGTATGTACGAGTATGTCCTGGAATCTTGCAATCAATATTTCACCTACTTCCACTGAAGCTATCGAGCTGAAATTTGGCACACATATTTGGTTCCGATGACAATGCATGAAAATAAAAAAAAAAGTTTTAAAAAGCTTTTTTAAAAAAAAAAATTTTTAACGGTATAATTATTTTATTATTAAAAGCTTTTATTTAACTTCACTCGTATGTCCTGGAATCTTGCAATCAATATTTCACCCACTTCCACTGAAGCTATCGAGCTGAAATTTGGCACATATATTTGGTTCCAATGACAATGCACGAAAATAAAAAAAAGTTATAAAAAGCTCTTTTAAAAAAAAAATCATTATTAAGATTGTGTTTCCTACTCATATTCTCCTGTGTGTACATAAATGCAAATAAATAAAAAAAATAAGGTTCTGTAGGTTTTAATGGATAAGATAGCAAACAGGAATGCAGCCTATCCGCCGCCGCCCATGACTGTGTCGTGCTCTGAACAACACTCATATAGGATGGTTAGTCCTGCTAGCAAAATGTGATAATAGTTATGGATATTAGATAGTTCGTTAGTAGGGATGAGGACTTTCAGGAGCAGTTAATGGCGGTTTTGGTTTTGTTAGTTGCTGTTGGTAATTAGTAAGAGTAAATTCTTTACAGATACGTTGCTGATGTTTGAAAATGTTTTGAAATAGTTTGAAATGATTTTATAAATAGATTTTGACATGCTCTTCTAGAATGTTGATTTTACATCTTTGCAGCTCGCGCCGGCTGTATTAATTTTCCACGTAAGTACGAATAATATTTACGTAAAGGTCGAGTTACTCATTGTATTTCTGCTTTCTCAGTCGGGAGAAAAATAAAGAACTTTTACTAGGCTCGTGTTACTAGGCTCGTAATAGCGAATAGGTATCTTGTAATTAATGTCAGTGGGCCGCCTTATTCTAGGATCTTTGGCCGGGGCTCACTACAACTCCACTGCCTAAAGCGCTGGCTACACTGTGAGTTGGCGGGCGATGCGACGCGAGAAGACTATGCGAAATTCTTAGCTTTGATGACCTAAATTAAGTGTGCTCCAAAGACTACATAGGTGGCTCGTACTGAACGCTACGTAAGCTCATACGAATAGCTGTATTATCATGTATTTTGTGATGTGACGGGCGAGCGAGCGGGCTACAGGAGAGCTCAGCATCTATCTCACTCGCGCGCAGCGGCATAGGTTAACATCGCAGACTACAAAGCTAAGCAGTCCCTATTTTAGTCTTGTATAGTCACACTTGTCATGGGCAGCAGCGGATGGGTGGTGCATCATGCTCGTTTTTGCTATCTTATATCCATTAAGAGAAACTAAGCTGGCTACTTGAATGCGGAGGATGAACTATTTAGTTTACATCGTTTGAATAGCGGACGTAGGTTGCTCAGCTCTGTAGTTCGCGGTGTAAATCGAAGTATGGAAAGATGTGAATCGTTAACTCGCGGTACGGCCTGCGCTTTAGTTACCATGGCAACCGGCTTTATCTGCCAGCACGCGTGAACTCTGTTCGATCTGTGACCTAAGCGTTTGTTCTAGGCTATGGACCATTGATTCTGGTCATATTGATAACCCCAGCCGTATACGAAAGGATTGTTGATAAAAGATTTTTTTCATAGGAGGCTTAATTTTTTTATTGTTGGGTTTATTTTTGTACTAGTGGACGCCCGCAGCTTCGTTCGCGTGGAGTTAGACATAACAATAGATTCGTTTACACCTAGTAATATTATATAGCTTAAGTCACTCAGTGAATATGCAGCTTTCTAATGGTGAAAGAATTTTTGAAATTGGTAGTTTTTGTGTGAAAACATTACAAACAAATATTTCCTCTTTATAATATTAGTATAGAGATAGCTACTACTGCTATGGTTATAATGAGCAAAAGAGCAAACCACCGATCGCTGCCGCATATAATATCTGTGACAATATTTGATAAAACCCGTGTAATATGGGACAGAGATGGTTAGTCCAGTCAGCATATGTTAGTAGGTATGGTACTTGCTTGTTCCATTTTGTCATAAGTGTTGTCGAAGTCGAGTACCTGACCGATATCACTAACGTATTTTGATGACTGGAAATCGAGAATCGAAACGTGAAAGCGCCGTAGCAAATTGCTGGAGCTACGAGTATATCTACAGCCATATATAAACCACATGAGCGCGACAAACATAACAGCCAACGATACTTGGAACTCGATATCTGAACAGTTACACGCAAATCGGATATGTATGTAGATATAAGACATAGACATAAGTTTATTTCGACATACATTCTACACATGTGAAACAAAACAAATTTTTAATTTTAATATGTAACAATTAACGATGCCGAAATAGGACGCCCTCAGCAAATGGCCGTGGCAAGCCAGCAGCCGCTGATTTTCAGGACGATGTGTGTTTAGTTTCCGATAAAAATAAAAATATTACGAGTAGTACCTACCATGGAGGAGGGAAGGAGGGAAGGAGAGAGGAGCTGCACTATACATATTTTTCATACAAAGTTAGTGTCGCCGATTTGTGGGGTTGATGAAAACGCGCTTGCAGCACCATTCCTTGCCGCCCTTGACAACTGTGACTAACCGGTAATTTGACATAGTGAATCATGAAATTTAATTTTATTTGAAATTGTATAGAATCAATTATGTATGTACTTGTAATTTTATGAATATTTTATTATTGACTATTTATTGACGAATTATTTATTGAATTATTATTATTACTGTTTTGACATTGGATTATATTATAACTAAATTATTATTATTACTGTTTTGACATTGGATTATATTATAATTATGTACTTATCTAACGAATTGGTTCAGGCTGTAATGTTAGATTTAAGTTTGTGTCTATTAAATAAATAAATAAATAAATAAAAACTTTGAACAAAACTTAAACAGGGACTGGGATGGTTAGTACAGTTAGCTGATAGAGTTAATAGTTGGTCAGTTCGTTAGTGGGTATAAGGACTGGAGACTAGTGATAGTTCCGTTAGTTGGTGATAGTAAAAGTCCAGTTAGTAATTGTTTGTAAGCGATATATATTGCAGGGTAGAAAAATATAATATGAGATCTAATTGTATGTGAATATTTGAAAAGTTAGTGTTTTTGAATACATACAAGTGAAATATAATACCGCTTTAGATGACCGCTAGGAATAACTTTTACATCCCAGAACACAACATCTTGACAGAGGAAATAAAATAATACAACTGTAGAAAATACCGGATCGCAGACGTCCTAATCACACAAGTGTAACGTCAAGATTTACCGAAGTAACTGTCATATAACACTGACGTGAGAGAACACAGTTCAAGAGACAGACCACAGTCCGTGTTTCACTATACGTACTCTGTGCTCGAAAACGCCGATGGTATAGCGTCTATATGCTGTCAATTCGGTAAATGTTTATAATCATATTACATATTATCTTAGCTCTGCCCTGAGACTGACGTTGGATTCATTCTGGTAGAAGTAATCCTACACAGAAACAAACAATGATGTGGTCTCAGATTACACAGGATAATACGAAATATGATTATAACGTGCCCGTGGCAGTTTATTAGATCATATTTGGTCTAGCTCACTCGATCGCTTTTGTTTTCCCGTACGTACGAAAGCTATACGGGACGGATATTCGTATCGACTAAAATTGAGTCTGTTTGAATTGTAATAAAGTCAGTTTTACGCTAGCAACTCGACCGATGTAATCAAAGTTTGGAAAATTTGAGAGTCCAACTGTGTATTTATACTGCCCTGGTGGCGAAATGTGTGAATAATAAACGTTGGAAATCGATCGGTATCTTAGTTTTACAAACACTTAAGTTTTCTTAGTGTGGTATACAGGAATTCATATGTATCAGTTATGTATGTAGGTAGACAATATAAGCATGATTACGAGAAACACAATACTTATTTCCTATCTATCTATATAGGTTCTAATTTTTCATTGTGCCTTATGCTGTGTTGTGTTCATTTGGGTTCAACGTCCTCGACTGACAAAGAAACCCAGTTTTGTTAATTTAGCTAAATCGTGGTCCTTCCTGGCCTTAAAACCCTCTGCTAACTAACCTAGCCATTCTCTATTTGAGTCTTGTCTAGCACAGTCGTCATGGTTGGCAGCAGATTGGTATCTATGCAAGCTCGTTTGCTATCTCCTTAAGCAATATGCTTCATCAATTTATCCATCCTTCAGCCTTTCAACCACCAACAACATAAATACCTAAATACCTAAATAAATATCTTGGACATTCTCACACACGGCTATCTGACCCCAAAGTAGGCGCGAGCCTGTGATATGGGTGTCAGAGACTGATATACATACATAGATATTTTTAAATACATATACATAGATAATATTAACATCCAGACACAGAACAAATATTTGCCCTGAGTGGGATTCGAACCCACGACCCCTGGCGCAACAAACAGGTACACTACCGATTGCGCCAACGGGTCTGTCATACACATACAACTCCTACTCGGCACCAATACAATACAAAGCTAATTGGTAAAATAAAATTAGTCTTGAACAAATATAACTTGGCAGAAGCTAGTTCCCGTACACACTCGATAGGAGATAGAGGCTTGGTAAAGTTTCATGCGGGTCAACTTTGGCAAGGCTCTTGCTCCTAATCAACCTCGTGTTTCATTGTTCACAGGCGAACACTCCATCATATAACGTAGTTTAACTGATTTATAAACTTTAGTTTTTACGTTGTGCCAGCTATTTTACATTACTTATTTATAAACCAGCTTTAACTGCGTCAAATTGTTTTCCATGCAGAATATTGTTATGTATGATAAGTATGAGTTAAACTGATTTATAAACTTTAGTTTTTACGTTGTGCCAGCTATTTTACATTACTTATTATAAACCAGCTTTAACTGCGTTAAATTGCTTTCCGTGCAGAACATTGTTATGTATGATAACAATGTTCTGTATGTTATATATTTCGTTAGGCATATTATTATTATTAGCCCAGTCATATTAGGGCTTTCACCTCGGAATGAAAGATAATAAGCTGCAAATTGGTATGAACCTTTGTTTTGTCATTCTAAATGTTTTCTCAAAAGTCACAATCGTTATCGTGTCCGCGTCTCAAGATATTCAAGGTCAAAGGTCACAAAAATCGGTTTTTCGCGAATATCTGGCTTCCTATCGGTTAAATGAGATTTGCATTTATTATAAAAGTTGTAGGCTATAAAATTCCCTACAACTTTTGTTTAAACTTTTTTTTCATACGACCAACCGTTTTGAAGGTAGAGCGCGAAGTGCACATCGTACAGTCATATACGGCCTAATGCAAGGTCAATCGTGAGTTATGGTTATCAGTACGTTATAAAGTCAATTATTTACTTGGAAATTATAATTATTAAACAATGCCTATTATTTATGTACTAACTATTAATTATTTATATTTAATTAAAGTAAGTAACTTGATTATTTATATATAATTATTCATATTTAACTATTTAAGTATAAAATATTATTAATTCTGGATTATATATTTTAGTTTTATTTTAAGTTAAAATGATAGTAAGAGTATATATTTTACACATATTTTTATTTATTATTAAATACGGCATAATATACATTAATATTTTATACTTAAATAGTTAAATATGAATAATTATATATAAATAATCAAGTTACTTACTTTAATTAAATATAAATAATTAATAGTCAGTACATAAATAATAGGCATTGTTTAATAATTATAATTTCCAAGTAAATAATTGACTTTATAACGTACTGATAACCATAACTCACGCTCGACCTTGCATTAGGCCGTATATGACTGTACGATGTGCACTTCGCGCTCTACCTTCAAAACGGTTGGTCGTATGAAAAAAAAGTTTAAACAAAAGTTGTAGGGAATTTTATAGCCTACAACTTTTATAATAAATGCAAATCTCATTTAACCGATAGGAAGCCAGATATTCGCGAAAAACCGATTTTTGTGACCTTTGACCTTGAATATCTTGAGACGCGGACACGATAACGATTGTGACTTTTGAGACAACATTTAGAATGACAAAACAAAGGTTCATACCAATTTGCAGCTTATTATCTTTCATTCCGAGGTTGACCCCTTTTTTTACCTAATATGACTGGGCTATATATATTGTATATACCATTTGTACCATATTTCTTGTGTCGGTGTGTATGACAGTGAATTCCTCCTTATATTATCTGACAGTATACCCAATCTGCAACTATTGTATGCCAGGCGCTAAGTGTCAATGGAGCAACAATTACGGTTTAATTTTTTTTTATTTCTCTTAAGAATTACAAAAAGAATTAATTTACAGAGAAACTAAACTATTACAATATTTTGCCGCTAAACGTAATAAGCACATATATTATTAAAATTATACACTTACAATGTTTATAAAGATATCATATTCAGGGTAGCAAAAATTCGCTTAATAGATGCAATAAGGACCGTCCCCCTTACTTATTTAGCAATCTTGGTCCAGCTCTTCACAGATTTCGTAAGCCAGCCCAGTGACATTTACTGATGCTTGCATCTTGGGTGGCTTGAGAATATTCGACACTGGGTTGTCCACTGACCCCTCCACCAATCCGCATTGGAGCAGCGTGGTGAAGTATGCTCTAGACCTCCCGCAGCAGTGGCCGTGAGGAAGGCCCGTGCCCAACTGCCGGTCTATGGGCTGCGGAGCCGTGACTAGTAAAACTCAAGTTGCACAGTCGTTTAAAATCTTTATTTTTATGTGTGTTAGTTAACGTCTGCTCGTACAAAAGACATTTACTGCTCGATTTGCCAACGCCGGCCCGTATGCGTTTTACTGTACTCTACTTCCTTAATAAACCGTTTGTTTTGATGTTTATGATGTCTTAGACTTGCCGTGCATCATTATGTAATGATGTTGGCTTATGGCGCGTGATGGAGGTACGCAATGGGTGATGGTCTTTTTTAAGGTTTTAACATTAAGTTGTTAATATAACATTAAGTTGGATGATGTACACATATTCTTACGGAATGTCTGACCAGCCACTTCAGGTCTCAATCTGATGCGAAAAGTGGTCTGATTGGCTTCTGCAATTGGGTATTTGATAAAAAAAAAATATTGATTTTTTTTATGTATTTTAATACTATATTATTAATAATATTGATATTTAATGCAAAAAACTTAAAAATGTTTTTTTTTCAATTAATTATAAACAATAAAAAATTGATGAAATTTGAATAAAAATCACGTGACTATAAACGCGCCATGATTGGTCACCATATTTGTGACGTCAAAATGTTATATAAAGGAGGATGGCCATTTTGGTACCCCATGTCCAATCAATATGAATCACGCACCGGTACCCTGGTTCCATACATTTTTGTCCATCATCCTTTAAATATTTAACAATGAAAACTAACATTATGACGTCACACGCGCTCGGGTTTGTTCGGGAGTTGTCGGCGTGTCTTCGGCACTGGATTCAAAAATTATTGAATTGAATTTTTATTTTGAAATAACTTTTGAATTATTGCGAGAAAAAAAGAAAAAAAAATAGTTTTGTTATAAAACTTATATATGATCTTTTCATTTATCACATAAAAAAAAAATATTCAAATACCCAATTGTTCTGGCGGAACCCTTGTCGGTGTCTGCCAGAATACTTGTCAAACTAGCTTTATAAAGACCCAATACCTAATTATAAGTTTTCATTTTATTCTTGTAATTATTTTCGCTCGCGTGGAATTAGACATAATAATAGATTCTTCTTAACGCGTTAACTCTAGCTCCACAAATTTGTAATGAATACGTGTTAACCTCTATGTTTATTTAACACCGTTAAGAGTAACATTTTTACAAACTTTGAATGCCATATTTATTTATATATCTAATCAACTGCCTGAAATATAAATTTTATGCTTCTAGTTCTGAAAATGATAATACTTTCATACAACCTTTCATCCTCTTTTTCAACCCTTTACAACACTTTTTCTCATTAAAAAGTAGTCTTTCTCCTTTCTCAGGCTTTAGACTATCAGTGTACCAAATTTCATTTAAATCGGTTCAGTAGTTTTGGCGTGAAAGCGAGACAGACAGAGTTAGTAGTCTAGACTTACTGCGTAATCGGTCCAGTAGTTATTGTGTGAAAACATTACAAACAAATTTTTCCTCTATATAAATATTAATATAGATAAACTGCCGACCTGACTGAACTGCGGTTTTTGCCTTGTCGCCAATATCAGATCTGCGTGTCGTAGAACTAATGTAAAGATAGTGTGCCTTTGTTTGGCTGACAGTGAATAATTTGCATACATTATCGTACGCTGCGATTGTACTCGCTACGAGAAGATTATTTGACGGGATGCGTCGCCGGGATGGAGGCGGTCCCAATGGGTATCACCCCATTCCAATATACTGGAACAGTCTTAACTGTTCGTCACTGTTCACGTTCATCTTGAGATATTGATTTGATTACTTATTAACTCAGGTCTATAGCACTCAGGTATAGACACAGGCTAGTAAGCATTCTTGAGATATTATTATACACAGTAACACAGCCTAATAAACATTCTTATTCTTTCATAGAGATATTATTATACAGTAACACTGCCTAATAAGCATTCTTATTCTTTCGTAGAAATATTATTATACAGTAACACTGCCTAATAAGCATTCTTATTCTTTCGTAGAGATATTATTATACAGTAACACAGCCTAATAAGCATTCTTATTCTTTCGTAGAGATATTATTATACAGTAACACAGCCTAATAAGCACTCTTATTCTATCGTAGAGATAAGATATTATTATACAGTAACACAGCCTAATAAGCATTCTTATTATTTCGTAGATATATTATTATACAGTAACTGCTCTGTTGGTCTAATGACGAAATTGTGACTGCGAAGTTAAAGGTCCTGCGTTTGATTCCCGGGTCGGCAAAAATATCTGTGGGCTTTTTAATTTGAAATTTCCAATAGGTAGTAATTCCCAGTAGTTTGCAGTTCGAAATTGTGCCTAGTTTATAATGTGGGACGTAAACGGCCCTCTGACCCCAAAGTAGGCGCGAGCCTGTGATATGAGTTAGACTATAGGTTAGAGACTGATATACATACATAGATATTTTTAAATACATGCTTAAATAGATAATACTAGCTGACCCGGCAAACGTTGTTTTGCCATATAAATAATTTTTACTGAATATTTTGGGAGAACTTAATGTAAGTGTGTGGACTACAACTACCACTACCAATACCACTACACCTACTACTACCACTACCCCTACCACTAACACTACCCCTACCACTACCCCTACCACTACCCCTACCACTACCCCTACCTCTACCACTACCCCTACCCCTACCATTACCAATACCACTACCCCTACCCCTACCCCTACCACTAACACTACACCTACCACTACCCCTACCACTACCCCTACCCCTACCACTACCCCTACCACTACCCCTACCTCTACCCCTACCCCTACCACTACCATTACCAATACCACTACCACTACCCCTACCACTACCCCTACCACTACCACTACCCCTACCACTACACCTACCACTAACACTACCCCTACCACTACTACTACCCCTACATCTACCCCTACCACTACCTATCACGCACCGGCGCCATCTACTTAAAATATTGGTTTGTAGTACATGCTATGTATCAGAGATGGCGCTGTATGTGAAAAAAGATTTTTCCCGCTTTTCTGTTGAAATTTTTCCTGAATTTTCTTTGCTATAAACCTCACCGAGCCCGAGACCTTTCCAACGAATGCAAAACCGTGGAAATCGGTTCGTGCGTTCTGGAGTTATAGCGTCAGGAAGGAAAACCCGACTTATTTTTATATAGTAGATTACATAGCTGTCATTATACGTCAATTACATAGCTGTCATTTGCGTTTTGTTATTCCGAGTCTGATTCTTTTTTGTTATACCACGTTTTATAGTGACTGACGTTTCATGTCAAGTCACACGGGAACGCTGTCGAACGGGATAAAAAGTATCCTATGTCCGTCTCCTGGCTCTAAGCTACCTCCCTACCAATTTTCAGCCAAATCTGTTCTGCCGTTCTTGAGTTATAAGTGGTGTAACTAACACGACTTTCTTTTATATATATAGATTAACATCCAGACACAGAACAAATACAAGTGTTCGTCACACGAATATTTGTCCTGAGTGGGATTCGAACCCCGACCCTTGGCGCAACAGACAGGGTCACTATCGATTGCGCCAACGGGCCAGACATAATTGGTGGTAAGTATGACTACACACACTTCTGCCTACTCCTTTGTCTGTGTTATGTTATCTATTTACTGTACAGCAATCCCACGGCTGTGCTATTCGAAAGGGTAGTAGGTTCAACGTATGTAAAACCATTCGTGTTATCAACAGGTTTAATGATTTTTCGGTATTTCTCAACTGGGACGGTTTTCTCCGAACCAATTAATTATACATGTATACTAATTATACACCTATTGGTAAGGATTTCCAATAGGTGTACAGGTAGGTGGTACAGTATGGCCGCATATGTAAACACGTAAACATTTGTATTCAAACGGATTTAGCTCCAATTCTGCTTGCATTAAAGGTGAAAATCCTTTTCCTAACCGATCGATCCTAAGTACTGCTAGACAATACAAGGTTTAGTATTCAACGGGTTCTTGAGCTCTAGATTTTAAAGCAATACGCATTGTATTAATCTGAAGTAGTAATATCAACACTGAAATTGTTGATTCACGAGTCTCATAATGGATTCATGCAGGGGTTTGGGTTCGTATGAGTAAACACGACGTCTGGGCCAATTCTCAGGCGATACAATTATTATCTATTACAGCGGCGATAGCCCAGTGGCTATCGAATTAGCCTCTCATTCGAGCGGTCCGGTTCAAATCCAAGCGGCACGCAAGAATAACTTTTCGAATAATATATAGGTAATTCGGTACATTCAGGATGACTTTGGAATGATTTGCCTGAGAAAATTAAAAAGAATTGATTTTTAAATATGTGTTCGCGTCACCGTCACGCTGTAGTATTAATTTTAGCTAGATGTTAATTTATTTTAATGGTTTTAGTTATAAAACTTATTTCTGTGTTTTCCTGTGATTTCTAACGATCCCAGTCTTTATATGAGTCTTGTTCAAAGTCAGTCACAGTTTTCATGGGCGGCAGCGGATGGGTGGTGCTGCAAGTTCATTTGCTATCTTATATCCATAAAAAAAGCTCATGCAGCCCTGTTTGATGTTAGACAATAATAATAATAATAACCCCCCCAGGGAATAAACCTTGACGAGGTGGGGGGGCTTACGGAAAGGAGGACAAATAGTTGGTTAGCACATCTTAACCAAACCCCAATTTGGGAGAGACTTGATTTAACTCGTGTCACCAAGAGTACTTACTTACCCTTTCCAAACTAATTATTCCCAATCCAAACATCCTCAAAATCTATCTCCACGGCTGGTAAAACCATCTGATACCACGTGAGGTGCGGACATTGGCAGCTTTTAGCTAGATCCTTACCAATGACTAACGGAGCAATAGTAAATACCTGTAGCGATGCGTCTAAGAAGTAACAATAGAGTACCCCAGGCGGGTACCAGTACCTCCGGTGCTGGAGAATCCCGCTCTGTGCCTTCACGGCCGGGCAGCCCTACGTACTCTGGGGAGGGCACCGTACCGCTACAGAATTTACATAATAATAACAAGGACATTAAAAACACTGAGTCCATAAAAACATCCTCAAACACATCACCACATTTGCATGAAGTGCAAAATCCACACAGAACAAATAGGTATAATTTACGTTCGCTTTCTCTCATCCATCAAAACACCAGAAACGTAAAAGTAAATAATAATAATTCTGGGGGCACATCCACGCGTTCATCGTCCCCAGAAAGTTTATTCTCATCCCTAGCATCATCCCCCCGATCATATGCTCAAAATCAAAGTTCACGTTCAACAACAGCATCACCCATATCTACAGATGTTGTGCAGGAAGCAATAGCTGTTAACCCTGCACCCACTATAGATATTAAAAGAACGCGCCGAAAGTGGTCTGATGAAGTAAACCAATTCATTTGGCGCAAATACTTAATAGCTACAGAATTAGAAACCCGAACGCGCGGCTATTTAGACTACTTATATCCTGAATTTACCCAAAGGTACCCAGAAATTGACATTTCGAGACAAAGATTAGGTGATCAATGCAGAGCTATTGTGCGAAATAAGTTAATCTCTCAGGCAGTTTTGGATGAAATTAGAAATCAGGTTTCAACACATCTCTCAATCAGAAATTCACAAACACATATTACAACAGACAATCAATCACAAAACTCACAACAAACACAGAATTCATCAAAATCAACTAGGATGATATGGACAGATTATATGAATGAATATATAATGAGAAGCTATTTTGAAATCACAAACATGGAAAAAGACCTCACAGCATATAGGAAAAAACTACATGAAAAATTTAAAGAACAGTTCCCACATCTACACAACATATCAGAACAAAGAGTTGCTGACCAGAGAAGAGTTATAGTGTATAATAAATTATTAACAACAGAAAAAATTGAAGAAATTAAAGATCAAGTCCAACAGCAATTAAATCAAACACACAGCTTAAACAATAATCATGCACTAGGCTTAGCCGAGGAATTAACTCAAAGGATTGATAACGGAGAGCGTGAAATAAACGAATCTACAATACAAGAAGATAACAGTGAAGAAATAATTAATCCAAATATATCCGTTCAAATAGAATATAAGACATACATAGAAGAGCAATTTGAAAAATATCTTGAACGATTTGAAAATACTGATTCAATAACTAGACCCTTTATTCCTAAGCAAAAAACCTCCCGAAATTTGGCTTTTACCGTAAATTACATAAACCAGAAAATTCTTCCGAAATTGCTTAAACCAGATTTAAATTTTCACTCGCTACAAACTCTCATTTATGTAGGTGCATACACAGCAGCTAGTTGCAACGGTACTAAAATTGAAAACGTCGTCAGCAAAAATTACCGACGTAAACCAAGATGGCAAAAGAGATTAGAAATTAAAATATCACAATTAAGAGTAGAAATAGGCAGATTAACGCAATTTATGAAAGGCAACACTAGCAGAAATATTATCAAAGCAGTTGAACTAATTAAAGAAAAACATAAGAAACATGCTTCATTTGAAGATCAAAACTGTCAGTTAAACGATTACCTTGATACATTAAAACAAAAATTAAATACTGCTGCTAGTAGACTACGTAGATACCTCAAATGTACTAATCGCAAAACTCAAAATAATCAATTTATAAACAACGAGAAGAAATTCTATAAAAACTTGCTTAATGATAGTCAACAACAAACAACTTCAATCGCACCAACAAGAGACACTTTAAAACAATACTGGGCAGATATTTGGGAGAAACCACGAGAATACAATAAGGATGCAAGCTGGTTTGGGAAACTATCCAAAACACCCCAAATATCTGATATGCAGTTTGAACATATAACAGAGGACACAGTTACAGAAGTCATTAAACATACACACAGTTGGAAATCACCCGGAACGGATCATATTCACAACTATTGGTATAAGAAATTCACTTCCACACATACACACATTCATAAATACATAAATATATTCATTCAATCACCTGACACAATGCCTAAATATTTGACTCAAGGTAAAACATACATGCTCCCCAAAGGCACAGATACAGAAAATCCTGCAAATTACCGTCCAATTACCTGTCTGCAGACATTATATAAAATAATTACAGCCTGCATAAGCAAATCCATTTACACTCATTTAGAAAAACATAACATTCTGGCTGAAGAGCAAAAAGGTTGTAAGAAAAATAGTCAAGGCTGTAAAGAACAGCTAACCATAGATGCGGTAGTTATGAAACAAGCGTACCATAAGAAGAGGAACATTCACTGTATGTATATAGATTACAGAAAAGCATTTGATTCAGTCCCCCATAGTTGGCTCTTATATGTACTTCATCATTATAAAATACATCCACAATTGATTACATTTCTGAAAACATCAATGTCAAGTTGGCAAACTGTTCTTAATTTAACCAGTAGCAATGTCTCTATGGACGGAGAGCTGGCACCAATTTTTCGGTAGGTATTTGAGGCAAGCTGAAAACTTGTCATATACCTCTCCTATTATACCCCAACACGGAAATGCAGACCTGGCTGGTGAGTAGCGGGGCTAAATCAACCCATGAATTTTAAAAAATTTAAAAAAATTATTTCCAAAAATGTATTTGAGGCAATATGTAATTTTTATAAGTTGTAGTCCAATGTTTACAGAATATAAAAAAAAATAAGCCAGACGATTTAGTTGGGGTTTTAATATTGCCAGATACGTACAAAAATATTTTGAAAAAAATATAAAAAATGTATTTGAGGCAACTTGAAATTTTAACAGGGTATTATTTATAATTAAAAAATAAGATTCTCAAAAAGACAGATCATTTTGGTGGGGCTTTGTACCTGCCAGGTGATCTAACAAATTATGTATAGGTGCGAGTGCGTAGCGCTATGGACAAGCTGTAGAATGAGAGAGAGCGTTTATCGGCAGCTGTCTGCGTTCTTGCTGCTGCTGCGACCCATAGACGTCCCACTGCTGGGCACGGGTCTCCCCCACAGACGCAGCTGCGGGAGGTCTAGAGCACTCTCCACCTCTAATTTACCAGACATTTTAAAATTATAGAACTTAAACGTGTAACACCAATATTATATTATATTAAAATTATACGATTAAGAATAACGACTCCGAAATTCTGACTGAAAACTTCATGGCTATTGTAAGTCACGTGACCTCGCCTGAGCCAATAGTAACGCAGCAAGTAAGAACGCAGACAGCTGCCGATAAACGCTCTCTCTCATTCTACAGCTTGTCCATAGCAATACGCACTCGCACCTATACATAATTTGTTAGATCACCTGGCAGGTACAAAGCCCCACCAAAATGATCTGTCTTTTTGAGAATTTTATATTTTAATTATAAATAATACCCTGTAGCGTCCATAGCCCAATGTAGCGTCCATAGCCCAATGGCTCGGGTCGATTCAATGTGATCCAAAGAGTTAAGCAACGCCGGGCGCGGTCGGTTTGTGGATGGGTGACCGCTAGTGGCAAAATTTCATGGACGCTACCGTGCTTCGGAGGGCACGTAAAGCCGTCGGTCCCGGTTGTTTTCAATGTTGGAAACCGTCGTTAAGCCTTGTCGAAGACCTTCGGGTGGCTTGAGAACATTCGACACCGGGTTGGCCACTAACCCCTCCACCAATCCGCATTAGAGCAGCGTGGTGGAGAGTGCTCTAGACCTCCCGCAGCTGCGTCTGTGGGGGAGACCCGTGCCCAGCAGTGGGACGTCTATGGGTCGCAGCAGCAGCAAGAACGCAGACAGCTGCCGATAAACGCTCTCTCTCATTCTACAGCTTGTCCATAGCGCTACGCACTCGCACCTATACATAATTTGTTAGATCACCTGGCAGGTACAAAGCCCCACCAAAATGATCTGTCTTTTTGAGAATCTTATTTTTTAATTATAAATAATACCCTGTTAAAATTTCAAGTTGCCTCAAATACATTTTTTATTTTTTTTCAAAATATTTTTGTACGTATCTGGCAATATTAAAACCCCAACTAAATCGTCTGGCCTATTTTTTTTTATATTCTGTAAACATTGGACTACAACTTATAAAAATTACATATTGCCTCAAATACATTTTTGGAAATAAATTTTTTAAATTTTTTAAAATTCATGGGTTGATTTAGCCCCGCTACTCACCAGCCAGGTCTGCATTTCCGTGTTGGGGTATAATAGGAGAGGTATATGACAAGTTTTCAGCTTGCCTCAAATACCTACCGAAAAATTGGTGCCAGCTCTTGGACCACTATAACAACAGACCCTATCAACATTCAGAGAGGTATATTCCAAGGTGACGCTCTAAGCCCACTTTGGTTTTGTTTAGCTTTAAATCCCCTTTCAGAACTGTTAAACAACTCTCAAGCTGGATTTAAATTAACTTACAATAATACACATCACATTTTATCACATCTATTGTATATGGATGATATTAAGCTATATGCAAGCAATAAAAAAGAACTTTTTACACTAGCTGATATTACAGACACTTTTTCTAATGACATAAACATGCAATTTGGTATAGATAAATGTAAAATTCATTCTGTTAGTAAGGGGCGCGTACTTAATACAAACTACGATTTACAGAACGGAGGAGTAATAGAAGCAATGGATGATAACTCCGCCTACAAATACTTAGGCTTTCACCAGTCTAAAAATATACATCATAAAGAGGCTAAACTTAACCTAACTAAAAACTTTAAACATAGACTTGAAAGAATATTAAAATCACAGCTTAACTCCCGTAATACAATAAAGGCCATTAATACATTTGCTATTCCCATACTAACTTATTCATTTGGAATTATTAACTGGTCTCAATCTAATTTAAAGAAATTGCAACGACTCATAAATAGCACCATGACAAAACATCGTAAACATCATCCTAAATCTTGTTTACAGCGAATCACTATACCAAGGGAAGAAGGAGGGAGAGGTCTTATAGACATAGTAAACTTACACAATAAGCAAATTCATACATTAAGACGGTTCTTTCACACCAAAGCTCAAACATCAAAACTACATAAATATACGACAGATATAGACTCCAAATATACACCACTCAACCTTCACGACACAGCAACACAATCTAATGAACAGCTTGTGAGTATTCAGGAAAAGAAAACTACGTGGACACAAAAGTCCCTGCATGGCAGACACCTCGCTGACTTAAGCCAACCACATGTCGATAAAAATGAGTCGAACGCATGGCTTAAACGTGGTGAACTGTTTCCTGAAACAGAAGCTTTCATGCTGGCCATACAAGATCAGGTCATATATACAGCCAACTACAGGAAATACATTACGAAGGAAATACCGCAAAGTGACTTGTGTCGTCAATGTAAGAAGGCCCCAGAGACTATCCAACACATCGCGGGAGCCTGCGCATCACTTGTACAAAATGATTACAAGCATAGACACGACCAAGTTGCCTCAATCATTCACCAACGTCTAGCTCATAAATTCAAATTCATACCACACAAACAACCATATTACAAATATAAACCACACATAGTACTTGATAACGAAACACACAAACTCTACTGGGATAGAACAATACTTACTGATAAAACTATACATTATAACAGACCTGACATAACCGTTCACGATAAAAAAAGCAAAACTGCCTACATTATAGATATAGCTATCCCTAATACACATAACCTACAGTCCACCATCTCCGAAAAGTTATCTAAATACCAAGATCTTGCTATTGAAATCAAAACTCAATGGCAAGTCCAAACAGTTCATATAATACCAATAGTTATTTCATCCACTGGTGTTATCCCTAAAATTTTAAGTAAAAGCCTCAACACACTCGATATTCACACGCGTATATCACAAACATTACAAAAAGCAGCAATACTAAATACCTGTCGCATAGTTAGAAAATTTTTAAACATCTATTAAATAAAAATAATTGATCTCTATTGCACTTGGCTAAGGCCCGTGCGATAGTAGTATTACCTCCTAGGAGTGAAACATAAAGTTTACATGTATAATAATAATAATAATAAAAGTCATTTATTTATTTAACTCTAACACATACGTAAAGCATAAACATAGAAATTAAAAAAAAACTCAGGATTAAACAAAAAAAAACTTATATTAAACAGTGAGGGAAAAAAAGGTGAAAACAAACATAAAAGAACTAAAAATTATACTGTTAAACCTTTTTTTTTTGTAAAAAAGCTTTTTACAACTTTTATTTTTATTTTCGTGCATTGTCATCGGGACCAAATATGTGTGCCGAATTTCAGCTCGATATTTTCAGTGGAAGTGGGTGAAGTATTGATTGCAAGATTCCAGGACATACATAGATACATACGAGTGAAGTTAAACAAAAGCTTTTAATATATTACAATTTGATTATTACTAAAAATTAATGGTCAGAGTTGCAGACAAAGGTTTTTATGAGCGACATCTGATATTATATTATGCCGCGTACATCAAGCTCCGCTACCGCCGATGACTTTCACCCCGATCCCGCTCCCGGTAAACAGATCCCGGACAATGTGTGTCCCGCACGCTGCGTCTGCTTGTGACTCGCGCTGACAGTCGGCCGCTGAAACTGACCAGCTGTTATTTGTTTGTAAGACAAGGAACTTTTTACTGTGAGATATAGGTGTTACTGTATGTTCACCCGGGGAAAGACTTAGGTCAAAATCATTATAAATGCGAAAGTAACTTTCTCTGTCTGTCTGTCTCGCTTTCACGTCAAAACTACTGAACCGATTAAAATGAAATTTGGTACACAGCTGAAGAAATTTCCACTTCCCAGTTTATTTCGGCGTTCCGTGAATTCCAGTCTGACTAAGAACGTTCTAAACTACTCACAGCTGCGTTAATAGGACTTTCATTGACACTGATAGCTGCATCCTATAGGCGTCCCACTGCTGGGCACGGGTCTCCCCACAGACAAATCCCTCCGAAGTAGCGCCCATTTGGCACTGCGGTCACCTATTCACGAGAATGGGCGCTACCGTTCTTCGGAGGGCACGTTAAGTTGTCTGGCCCGGCTGTTTTCAATGGTAAAAACGTTAAGCCTTGTCGGAGACCTTTGAGTGTCTTAACAACACTCGACACTCGGTTGGCCACCGACCCATCCAAGAATCCACATTTGAGCAGCGTGGTGGAATATGCTCTAGATCTCCTACATGATCTAGAGCAGTGGTGGGCAAACTTTTTTAATGGCGGGCCACAAAGGTTTAGAAATTCTAGAGGAGGGCCAGAATTATAGAAAAAATGCATTTTGTGTTAAAGCTTTTAATATAATTTTATAAAACACAAATATTACAAAATACCTTTTACCCTAAAAAATAATACTAAAAATAATACAGGTTATGCATCTATTATTCTACTAAGTAGAATCCACTTTTTGTTCTCGACCGTCAAAACGTAATTTTAACGGGCCATATACTATCCATGTCGACGGACCCTCGGCGGGCCGGATTAAATACTTTCGCGGGCCGGAGTTGGCCCGCGGGCCGTAGTTTGCCCATCACTGATCTAGAGCATACTCCACCACGCTGCTCCGAGAAGACCCGTGTCCAACAGTGGGACGTCTATGTGTTGTCTATACTAATATAATATTATAAAGAAGAAACATTAAATTTGTTTGTAATGTTTTCACACAAAAACTACTGGATCGATTTCAAAAATTCTTTCACCATTAGAAAGCTTCATCTTCTCTGAGTAACATAGGCTATATAATATTAGGTACTAGGTGTAAACGAAACTTGTTATGTCTAATTCCACGCGAGCGAAACTGCGGGCGTCCACTAGTAGCTAATATAGCGCCATGTAGTAGGTACTTGGGTAGAGCACAGGTCATTGGTGTCCCACAGTCTATTAATAACCGCGACCCGTCAGTCACCTCTCGCCGCCAGCCGAGCCTGACAGCCGCACGGTCGCACGGCGTCGGGTAACACTGGAGACAGGTGTTACCCGAGCGTTGCCAATATAATACAACAATAATTGTATTACATACTGGCTTTTAACGATTTATTTAGCTTTTACCCGCGGCTCCGCCCGCGTGGTCAAAGGGAATTAACAATGAGTTGTTTATCATACATGACACATTTGTATAGTGTATAATTTGTTGGCGAAATTCAGAGCTTGCAAATGAATTTTACTAAAGCCATCTATTAACAACATCCAGAACTAAATATCTAGCAAATAACAAAACATCGATCTCTCCCCATGGGGATGTTTTACCGCGGTAAAAAGTAGCCTACGTCACTCTCCACCCTCCTCACTATCTCCACACACAAAAACCATACCATATAATAGCTTCGTTGCGACGTGAAATCCGGACAAACAAACAAACACACTTTCACATTTTAAATAATATTAGTATGGACTAGTATGGATTATTTAGAACTAGTTATTGGACGCCCGCAGCTAGATACAATCACGTCTTGCCACCGGCTTTATATGAAAGCTAATTGGTTCCATATAGAGTTCGCCCGGGGCAGTACCACCGCCCGCCACATTACCTAGTACCATTTCTGCCGTGTAATAATTGTTTTTAAAGCAATTGTGGTCCGGTTGGAAAGGTGTGGATTCCGGTTACACTTCTTTAGAGGCGACCATCTTAGTCCTCAAGGGTAGCAACACATCTGTGACTGACTTAGAACGAGACTCCTACTAACAAGTACTAACTGGACTATTACTAACACCAACTAACAGGACTAACTATCACTAACAATCCCTACTCCTCATACCTACTAACGAACTGACCAACTAATGTTCTAATTAACTTTCTCAATTAATTGGACTAACCATCCCAGTCCCTAATTGAGTCTTGTTCAAAGTCAGTCACAGTTGTCATGGGTGGCAGCGGATGGGTGGTGCTGCAAGCTCGTTTGCTATCCTGTATCCATAAAAAAAAAAAAAAAACCTCTGCTTCTCACGCCATGCGGTCCCAAAAAAAAACCGGACAACAATTGCATTAAATATGACAGTCCCATTGGCGCAATCGGTAGTGACCCTGTCTGTTGCACCAGGGGTCTTGGGTGCGAATCCCACTCAGGACAAATATTCGTGTGACGAACACTTGTATTTGTTATGTGTCTGGATGTTAATATTATATATTTAAGTATAATATTTTAAAAATATCTATGTATGTATATCAGTCTCTGACACCCATGTTACAGGCTCGCGCCTACTTTGGGGTCAGATGGCCGTGTGTGAGAATTTCCAAAATATATTTATTTATTTATTTATGTATTAAATACTTGCCTTTGTCCGCAGTCCCCACGGCGCACGTGGCCGGCGTGGCGGGCAAGAAGGCCGCGCTGCCGTGCGACACGCTGCCGCTGGCGGGGGACGACCGTGCCGCCATGGTGCTGTGGTTCAAGGAGGCCGACTGGGAGCCGCTGTACAGGTGAGGCTGGCTGGTGCGGCTGGGCACGGCTGGGCACGGCTCGGCACGGCTGGGCACGGCTGGGCACGGCCGGGCATGGCTGGGCACGGCTCGGCACGGCTAGGCACGGCTCGGCACGGCAGGGCACGGCTGGGCACGGCTCGGCACGGCTCGGCACGGCTGGGCACGGCTCTCCCACACAAACAGCTGCGCAGTCTAGAGCTGGTCACGCTGCACCAACGTGGACCCCCACTGAATCAGGGAGAAAACTTCGAACCCTTCAGTATTGGAGCTTATGCCGTTGCACATTCCTGCCAAACACGCACATGTTCGCTGGCATAAAGTATTTGCCATTCCATACATTTCCATGGTAAGTGAGTCACCACTTTCATACCCCTTTTCAACCCTTTACAACACTTTGTTCCAATTAAAAAGTAGCCTATGTCCTTTTTCAGGCTCTAGACCAGTGATGGGCAAACTACGGCCCGCGGGCCAACTCCGGCCCGCGAAAGTATTTAATCCGGCCCTCCGAGGGTCAAAGCGTGGTGAAATGAGAGGCGCGGACAGTGAATTTGTGTGTAATGCTGTAATGTTTTTATAATATCATAACACAAAATGCATTTTTTCTATAATTCTGGCCCTCCTCTAGAATTTCTAAAACTTTGTGGCCCGCCATTAAAAAAGTTTGCCCACCACTGCTCTAGACTATGTGTGTACCAAATTTCATTTAATTCGGTTCAGTAGTTTTGGCGTGAAAGCAAGACAAACTGACAGACAGACGGAGTTACTTTCGCATTTATAATATTAGTATGGATTAGTGATTTATAATTTTCTGCTACCCTGTCATTTCTTAGTGGAGATGGATGTTTGGAGATTGTTCAAATAAAGTTCTGATCTTGACTTAAATAAGTGCTACAGTAAATCAGAGCAGTCGACTGCTTAACTTTGCGTTAGCAGTCACAAGTTCGAGTCAGCACAACAATTAATTAAATAAGTCCTCAGAAGAAAGTAGGTCAGACATGCTTGTCACAGAACTTAAATTCTAAAATTCCGGTCGCGTAAATACTATTCATCGAACTCAACGAAAACTTCGATCGTGAGCAGTCGCCCTAATGTCGACCGGCGCTTGGATGGGTAACAGCTAGAAGTAACATTGCTCGAGCGATTCCGTGCTCCAAAGGGCACGTTAAGCCCTGGTCCTGGTAGTTATCGTAAGATCATTAGGCCTTTGGTCTAAAAACAATTCGACCGATCAGGTAGGCCTCCACAAATGCGCACTGGAGCATCGTGGTGGAGCATTCTCAGATGTGAGAAAATACTCACATATGAAAGGTTTTCCACACATTAATCAAGAAAACTTAGGAATTTCACTTTTTATAATTTTCGTGATACAGGCCGCAGAAACAGGCATGTATGATCAAGGATCTGCTTATTTCCATTCAAGAGATAGAGTGGCAGACAAACAAACAGACAGCGAAGGCATATTAGATGCGGAGGACAGGGTTCAGATTCATTAATTTTATTATATGGTATTCGTATACGTTTAATGTTCCGTTTGTCACCCTATGGGTACGGAACGCTAAAACAGGGTAAAAAAGGTTTGAGCTGAGCGTTGATAAGTCAGTCAGTGAGTGTGTGAGAGTCAGGATATTAAAAAAAACGAAAATAAACCTTCAAGACATATACATCAGCTTGGACGTTATAAATAGTATCCGACGAACGGACGGACAAAGAGAATAAATATTTATCCACCTCTGTTTGTTCCGGCCGGAAATTGAACCCGGACTCAATTGGAGTGTGCGGTCGTTCGGAGGCTAGAACTTATCGCACTCTATAAGTGCGCCCGTGTTATCTATGCGCCGGATAGAGTAAACCTCAAATTGAAATTAAATACTTAATTTAATTTTGTGACTGCTAAGCTAGACGTCCCGGGTTCGATCCCCGGTCCGGGTAACAACTTAAATAAATAAATAAATACATAAATTAATACCATGGACATTCACACACGGCAATCTGACCCAAAATTAGGCGCGAACCTGTACATAGGGTCACTACCGATTGCGCCAACGGGCCCGTTAGGTACTAGCTACTTGGTTTTTCCTCGGTATATGGCAATAGACTCACCACTTGCTATAAGGTACCTAAATATAATTGGTGAAAAGTGGGTGTGCTAAACTTTGCCTACCCCTTCGGGGAAATGAAGGCGTGATGTTATGTTAATATAAAATAAAATAAAATAAAAAAATAAAAAATAAAAATAAAAAAGCCTTTTATTCCATGCACTATACCTAATTACAAACAATTTTATAAATTTTTATTTTATTTTATTTACATGGACCCCTCGCAGGTGAAGGCCTCTTCCAAGGATTTCCATGTGTTCCTGTCCTGTGCTAATTTCATCCAATTTTTGCCCGCTATCTTTTTAATATCGTGTATGTATATATATCGTATATGTTAATATACTATACTCTAAAATGTTCATCAAGAGTCCCATCGTCCCATAGCAAAAGAAATCAGTCTCACGAAAGTGAGCAAAATTAAACATTCCCAATGTAGTCAGCGAAATTGACCGAAACTATTCGGCCTTAAAGCAAAATGAACAGCAAAATACTAGCAAAACTGGATTTCGCTTTAAACTTGTTTGTAGTTATATATAGTTATAGCGTGTATAGTTTTTTACTAACCTTGAAAAAAGTAAAAGTATTTGTGATTTTAGTATTAACTAGTCTATAAATATCAAATGAAATTGTGCAGAGAAGACTTATAATGATAGATTGTCCTATTTAATATGCGAATTGTAAAAATTCGAACCCATATAAATAAAACAAATCATAACTTACAGAACGTTTGATAAACCCTTATTAAGGTCACACAGGATTCATGAAGGTGCCGTATTCCGTGGGGTTCAGTGACCCGAGCTCTAATGGACTAATAGCTTTACGGTTTAGTTTAGTGGTTGCTCTGTGCGACCCAAACGCAACTTTGGACCTAACTTTTGTGTTATATTAATAAAACTATTACAAATTACCCGGTTAATGTCAACGAAAGTTGTTTGTGAACATGTGTGTACAGGCAACTTTGTTACTGGTACCTTATTTTTATTATATTTAGACCAGAGAGGGGTATGTAGAGTAATTTATATATGAAACATTCTTAATCTATGTATATAAAAGGAGAAGCTGACTGACTGACTGGCTGACTGACTGACTGACTGACTGACATATCAACGCAGGGCCTAAACTAGAAACTAGTTTTACTGGGTGGAAATCCAACATAACCCGTCGTTGCTTCCAATATGTCTGGGTACCTTTAAAAGGTTGTCCAATCGTAAAAGACCTTGCTCCTCTCATTTCAAGTGCACTGGTCACGGATAAAAGCGAGTCAGTCGGGGTCTACTGTGTAAAGTATTTTAATGGGCTTGATCAATGATTATATCTGTAAGTCGTTGGTAACCTTTAAGGAGATTATGGTGGGGTGTTTTGCGGAAGGGCTCAAATACAGGCAGTTACACAGTACACAATAATGTCGAATACACAATAATGTCCCCAGTTATCCGCCGCCAGTCGCTGAGGGGGTGTCATATTATTAAATTTCGTACAAAAAAATAAGTTTACGGAAATAACAAGCCGGGGTAAGTCGCTCTTGCTTGGAAATGTTTTTTCTGGAAGTTTCCATCGTATTGTTTGTATATGTATATTGTTGTATACTCGTAGGTACTATTTAAAGGTCTTTAAATTTTTATTGATATTACTAGGTAGTACTAGCCAGACTAATATTATTAACAACAACGAGGCAGAATTAATTTTAATCATTGTTTTGTCTACTTTTGTTACAAAGGTTTACAAAATAGGTTGAGGGTAGGTAGGTTTATTTTTAGAGTATGTAATGTATGGACGGATGGATGAACTATTTATCCCGTTAATCGTTCCTCTATTTCAACTTCCATGAGTAGAGTTTTTCCGGTTATTTCCTTGAGAAGGACATGAACTATAAAAGACACTTTTGTTAAATATTTAATCTACGCAAGCGAAACACAAGTTGATATGTAGGCTGCTGTGAAAATGTCTTGAGTGGCTGATGAATGATCTGTTCTAGTGTATCAAACATGGCCTAAATCTATATATATAAAAGGAGAAGGTGACTGACTGACTGACTGACTGACTGACTGACTGACTGACTGACTGACTGACTGACTGACTGACATATCAACGCAGGGCCTAAACTATAAGGGTTAGAAACTTGAAATTTTGCACAGGGGTTCCTTTTATAACGTAGGGGAGCACTAAGAAAGGATTTTTGAAAATTCACCCCCTAAGGGGGTAAAACGGGGGTGCAAATTTAGTATGAAACTTTGCCGTTTTTGAAGTCAAGTGGGCAACCTGAACGCGGGCAGACGTCGTTGATGGGTCTAATTCTACGCGAGCGAAGCTGCGGGCGTCCACTAGTTAATGATAAAAACTTATTCCATTATCATTTTTATCCACATTATTATCCACATATTAGTTGACAAATCCCGGGCTGCTCAGTGAGCTGCTTTGTAATCGTCATAGGTTTCAGGGTCCAATTTTTATCAAAGGAAATGAACTAGCCTAATGGATCCCATGAATGAGTATCGACATCAAGGTTATTAATGCTATGAACACCCTTAGTAGTGTCTTTAGTTAAGCTTTATAACGAACCTTTTAACGAATAAAGACTGCTTGGTATCATTGGGCTGGTTTTAGATTTCGATTTTATCACTAAAGAGTGCTTGTTTTGACTGTAGCGATGTATTAAAATTTCCTTCGCTGTGTCATAATTATCAGCAGAAATATTGAGGTGCTGTGTCAGGTGTTCCCCTTCGCCCCTGGCCTTTCCCTTGATGTGGTGCGCTGCATCGTCTGCGCCGTGATGCAGGGGTTCTCTGTTATAAAAGGTCGGCCACTGGCTATGTCGGCAAGGTCGGGCACCCTGTGAATGTTGAGATCTCCAGCTGCAGGGTAGATTGTTAATTTTTTCCTTTATCGTTATATAGTTATATAATTTTAAAAGTTTATTTACTGTCCGAACTTCTCAAATACGCTGGGTTGTCCTGAAAACCAGCGGTCGTGGTTTGCTGTGACCATAGCTGAGTGCGGCCCCATTTCGGCAGATCCTATAGTTTTTACTTAGGTATTTTATTTTACATGCATGCATATTGTTACTATACTTTTGCTAACTTGTCGAAATAAATCTATTCTATTCTATTCAATTGTTGAAATATTTTGTTCTTGACTAACAAGCGTTTCGTTGCTTTGAAGGACATCTGATGTGCAGGATATTCTTCTTAATGTGATAAATCACTATCATGAAAAATGTTGTCGATCTGTACGTGCAAATTCTCGTTAACAGTCCACTTATATATTTATCAAGTCATTGGAACTGTGAGATAATTTGCGCCGTGAAAATCCACTTTTCATAAACTAAATGAAGACTCCCAACTCCCACGTATAAAGACGGTGGAGTTAAATTGAATTTCCTAACCTAACTACAAATACGAGAAGAAAGTTATAATGATGGTAGCGGGATTCATATCCTGAATGCTGCCGAATGTCTATTTTCTTTGGGAGCGTGCTCGCGAGAAAACTTATCGTCATGCATTAATGGGAGGCAAATGGGAGTAGCTGGACCAGAATACTTTTAAAAACATAACCAATTTACATGTTGAAACATTTTCCATTTCACTACTGTCGTACGAAATGTTGTACTGTCATTTTGAAAGTAATAAAATGGCATTGATAGGTGAACGCGGTGACAGCCCAGTGGCTATCGAACTCGCCTCGCACTCGAGCGGTCCGGGTTCAAACCCAAGCGGCACGCACCAATGACTTCAAGTTATGTGCCATTTAAGAAATTAAATGTCACTTGCTGTGACGGTTAGGACACATCGTGAGGAAACCTGCATGTCTGAGATTTCTTCATAATGTTCTCGATGGCATGTGATCCGCACTTGGCTAGTGGGACAAAGAAAGGATTGCGGTGCGATACGTGAACTGTAAAAAATGAGACATTTTGATACGCTATGAAAGTCCCTGCCTCATACCCACTAACGAACTGACCAACTAACTTTTCTATTATCTCTCTGCTAACCATACGAGTCCCTATTACAGTTTTGTTCAAAGTCAGTCACAGTTGTCACGGGCGGCAGCGGATGGGCAAGCCAGTGGACCAAATTGTGAATCTAAACCATTCTCGAATCCCCTTGAACACACACAAAAAATTTCATCAACATCTGTCCAACCGTTTTGGAGGAGTTCACTGTCATACACACGTACACAAGAAATATATATATATATATTATGATATTGTAATATGTATCTCTTTAAATTTCACAATTTGGTCTAGTCTTAAAATAATATAACTATAACAATGTTACTCCCTGCAGCTACGACGTGCGGGGCCGCGCGGCGAACCAGCCGAAGCTGTGGTCGTCGCCGACGGGGTTCGGTGCGCGCGCGTTCTTCCGCGCGTCCGCCACGCCCGCCGCGCTGCTGCTGGACAACGTGCGCGCCGCGGACACGGGCGTCTACCGCTGCCGGGTCGACTTCCGCAACTCGCCCACCAGGAACCTCCGGATCAACTTCACTGTCATAAGTAATTCTCTTTACTCCAGCCTATTTCGCTGCGACCCATAGACGTCCCACTGCTGAGCACCGGTCCCCCCACAGACGCAGCTGCGGGAGGTCTAGAGCATACTCCACCACGCTGCTCCAATGCAGATTGGTGGAGCGGTTAGTGGCCAACCCAGTGTCGAATGTTCTCAAGCCACCCGAAGGTTTTCGACAACGAAACCTTCGGGTGGCTTGAGAACATTCGACTCTCTCTCTCGTAAATAACGCGCGTTTCCTATTGAGGTAAGCAAAAACAAGGGATTTCCACTGACCATTATGATTTGTAACTGTAAAACGGTTTTGCATACCACGAATCAATTTTCTTCTCCGTTAATGAATGGGACTCAATTATCGTCATTTTTATATCACAGCTTTATAAGTATGTTATGTAGGTATGTATGTTAATATCTTGGTAAATAATAGGATAAATACTCCTACAAAAAATTTGGAATGAGAACCGGAACCCGAGTAGGCGACTTACAACTTCTGTCGCCATTCCTAGGAAATAAAAATTCCTTGTATTGTATAAATCTATCTAAGATTCCTTTACCTTGTAGAAATTGTTTGCAAAATAATAACGTCGACCAAAGCTAAACAAAGTAGCTGCCGGAGAAACGGAACAGTTAGGAAATAGTATATTTCGCTACAAGTGCGGAAAGCCCGTCATTGCAAAGAGTTCCGACAAATGTCTACCCGAGCCGAAGGCGAGGGTTGACAGTCGGAACAAGTTGCAATGACGGTTCTGCACGTGTACTGAACAACTATTTTTAATACAGTTGCGAAAAAATGAAGCAATTTAATAAAATAATAAAAACACAAACTAAACTCGCAAAGAACATATTTGGAAAATGGCGCCAACCGTAAAAGAATACAGAGTGTTGCAGAGATTTTTTTTGTTTTCTTCACCCATTCTGGGTAGGCAAAGGGAACTATGCCCATACAGCCAAGTCTTCAGTAGAATTTTTTTATTGACATGAAATTTAATGAGATGAAATGAAGTGAAACCTAACCTAACTCATTAAATCAAATCATTATATCTGATATTTAAACAAATTAGTAGCTTCTTTTTAGAAATATTTGCATGAATCATAAAAACTTCTATGAATTTTTTTTTAGTAAAAACTTCGTGGTTGGTTTTTTCTTTTTAATAGACATTATTTTGACAGTTGGGAAAGAGAACGCACGAGTTCGGAAAAGGTAAAGAAAAAGCACGAGTGTGTAATAGCTCACTTCCCGAACGCTATACGTCCCTGTAATACGCCACTTTTTGAGCAACTGTATTAAAAATACATTTTTAATTACTTAAACATTAAAAATACATTTTTAATACAGTTGCTCAAAAAGTGGCGTATTACAGGGACGTATAGCGTTCGGGAAGTGAGCTATTACACACTCGTGCTTTTTCTTTACCTTTTCCGAACTCGTGCGTTCTCTTTCCCAACTGTCAAAATAATGTCTATTAAAAAGAAAAAACCAACCACGAAGTTTTTACTAAAAAAAAATTCATAGAAGTTTTTATGATTCATGCAAATATTTCTAAAAAGAAGCTACTAATTTGTTTAAATATCAGATATAATGATTTGATTTAATGAGTTAGGTTAGGTTTCACTTCATTTCATCTCATTAAATTTCATGTTAATAAAAAAATTCTACTGAAGACTTGGCTGTATGGGCATAGTTCCCTTTGCCTACCCAGAATGGGTGAAGAAAACAAAAAAAAATCTCTGCAACACTCTGTATTCTTTTACGGTTGGCGCCATTTTCCAAATATGTTCTTTGCGAGTTTAGTTTGTGTTTTTATTATTTTATTAAATTGCTTCATTTTTTCGCAACTGTATTAAAAATAGTTGTTCAGTACACGTGCAGAACCGTCATTGCAACTTGTTCCGACTGTCAACCCTCGCCTTCGGCTCGGGTAGACATTTGTCGGAACTCTTTGCAATGACGGGCTTTCCGCACTTGTAGCGAAATATACTATTGTGAATTTCTCGTGACACACGTGTGTTAAAATAACAGTTGAGCAAAATTGGTAATGTTGGGAATGCTTTAAATATTTTTTTACTCTCACTAGCTTTACCTCTACCGGTATGCCCGATTAACATTTCAATAAGTACAGAATCGCTGCGACCCATAGACGTCCCACTGCTGGGCAAGGGTCTCCCTCACAGACACTGCTGCGGGAGGTCTAGAGCTTACTCCACCACGCTGCTCCAATGGTCATTGGTGGAGGGGTTAGTGGCCAACCCAATGTCGAATTTTCTCAAGCCACCCGAAGGTCTTCGACAAGGCTTAGCGACTGTTTCCAGCATTAAAAACAACCGGGACCGACGGCTTTACGTGCCCTCCGAAGCACGGTAGCGTCCATGAAATTTAGCCACTAGCGGTCACCATCCACAAACCGACCGCGCCCTTCGTCGCTTAACTCTTTCGATCGCATTGAATCGACGCGAACCATTGGGCTATGGACGCTACATAATCTAAAACCTGCAACATAATTCCCGAAATCACCTCGGCCCTGAGCTGCAGAGTGCCGAACATACCCGGAGCGTATTCAAAAGAAAAGAAAATGATACCGCACTTCTATTTTAATAAAGGACGTTCAACGTAGAGTATAGTCGACATGAGACGGGGATGCAAATGATGACCGAAAAAAGGAAGTATCCGAAGCTATAAGGTTCATATCCGAATATAATCGTAACGTGCTTTTGTTTATATTTTTAATTATTGCTAATGTTTTTAAACAAAGACAGTGCAAAATGTTTAATTCTGTAGAAACCTCTTAGTCTAAGAGCCCGTGAACCCCAGAGCTACGTTATTTTATAAAAGCTGAAAGTTTGTCAGCGCATGCTCCCAACACAGGTAAGAACGATGGACCATTATGAAGTTTGGGTTGCAGTGGCAGGTAAACGTCACTAAAGGTGTGTAAAATACCGATCTAAATACATGAAATAATAAAGTGCGATTTTTTGGATTTCTAGTAGGATTACGGATATAAGAACTAAAATAATTTTAACCGGAGAAATTATATTGTTTATCTATACTTCTATAATATATATAGATTTAAGTTTGTGTCTATTAAATAAATAAATAAATAAATAAATAAATAATAATATTATAAAGAGGAAAGATTTGTTTGTAATGTTTTCACAAAAAAACTATTGAACCGGATTCAAAAATCTTTTACCATTAGAAAGCTGCATCTTCACTGGGTCACATATATATTATTACTAGGTTTAAACGAAATTATTGTTATGTCTAATACCTCGCAAGCGAAGCTGCGGGAGTCCACTAGTTTATAGTAAATAGGTTTCTGCATATCAATTTGCTGCTGTAATGGACTATTTTTGATAGTATTGTATTTGCATTTGCATTTCAATTTATAGTCCCGGAGTTTATGTCCAATAATATTTCCATCATGGTATTCGAGTACACGGTAATCGAAATGGTATCCGAAATGTCGACTATTTCACAACTCTAAGCGGCAAAGAGCTATCCAATTAGCAAACAGTGTGTATTGTATAGAATAGTAATTAATTTGCGAGTAAGAACAAACACCAACGTAATACGTAGGTACTGTGCTATCGTTTGTGCCTACTCATTGTATCAGCACAACCCTTTTTCGTCCCACTGTTGGGCACAGGTCTGCTGTAAGAATCCCAGAGGTTATTACACTATATATTACACTATGCTGACACTCAGGGATGCAGGTGCCATTTTTTCCTTCCACCACAACCCTTTCTTTGTCCCACTGTTGGGCACGGGATTCCTCTCAGAATTTGAATGATTAGGCCTTAGTCTACCACGCTGGCCAAGTGCGGATTAGAAGACTTCACGTGCCTTCGAAAACATTATGAAGAACTTTCAGGCATGCAGGTTTCCTCACAATGTGTGAAATCGCACATAACTCAGAAAAGTCATTGGTGCGTGCCGCTTGGGTTTGAACCCGGACCGCTCGAGTGAGAGGCGAGTTCGATAGCCACTGGGCTGTCACCGCTGCATGTTTTCCTTCACCGCAGGTGAAATTTAATTTCTATGAACTAACTTTTAACATAACTAGGAACATTGGTTTGGTTTGTGCCACATGGATTTGAACCAAGGACTCGAGGAATTATTTTCTATTCATTGTTTTAGTACTAAAACAAAGAACATAAATTAATTCCTAATCATTGTGTTTGTTGTGCTGCTAGCTCGTTTGCTATGTTATGTCCAAAAAAAAAAAAGATATTTTTATCTTATCTCCATGGCCTATAATATTTGTTTGAAATTAAATTGCGTACAGAAATACTTATTTTGCACGTATAGTATATAATATATAGGTTTGTCTGAGAGTGAACTGCAGTGCAAAACCACAATCAGCCACATCGGAGGGACCTTAAATCAGGTCACACTGCCCAACGAATAGATGACAATGCAGTATAAGGTACTGGCAAAGCATTAGTAGGAAATAAAGTAGATCTAGATTCCTTTGCGGTTTGGAAGGTGTACCTACTTTTTCATGGAGAAATGATAATGAGATAAAGATAAAGAACTCTCTACCTGTGCATATCAGGAAAGCACCTAGTCAATATTTTTAAAGCTTTTGTTTAACTTCACTCGTATGTATGTATGTATGTATGTATGTATGTATGTATGTATGTATGTATATGTATGTCCTGGAATCTTGCAATCAATATTTCACCCACCAAGCAGACACTTGCGTCATATTGATATCCTGCTTTTCACCCTCAATGTCTTTGTCTTGTCGCAGCACCGCCCAGCCGACCGGTCATCATGGATGCGAAGACCAGAGACCACACGCGCCTATTGGAGCCCTATGATGAAGGAGACACCTTAGAGCTGCTCTGCGAAGTTTATGGAGGTAACAATGACATACGAACAAAAGCCTAACTCTCACTGGGATTCTCTGCGGGTAGTGCGGTGCAACACAATTAAGCGTACTCCTGGTAGGCATGCGTCCTTCCCATGCCCACAGGTGCATGTCAAGAGCACGCCACGCTGCTCCATTGCGTATTGGAGGGTGTTGGCGAACAACACAGTGTCGAATGCTCTCAATTAGAAGCGTAACGCGTGTTGTATATTTGTAGTATTGTATGTATATCTTATTGCACATCTGGAGCTCCTGCAGCTCCACCGCAATCACAACCCTTTTTTTATCCCACTATTGGGCAACGGTCTCTCGCACTAGAGTTCCAGCTATTATAACCAAAGTGTAGTTAGTATTTTTTCCTAGTATAACTGTTGTGTTGATATTATGTTGATAGAAACATTTTATTGTTCAGTTGGTTAGCATGAGTATATTTCAATTTATCGTTACAACAGTTGACGTTTAATTGTACGCTATGTAAAAAGTTAGTTAGAAAATCATTGGAACCGTGCACGCTGCTCGGATATGAACGTGGACCCTCGTAGGTAGAAGCCTGCTGCCACTGTAGTATAATCTACACGAGGGCGTAATGGGCGGAATTACCACATAACCTACTTTCGCTCTCACCGTATATCTGAGTAGCAATTACGGTGAAAATACGTTTGGGAATAAATTAAATATTATTCGTACACGAATTATTTTGCTAGTCATGTATTGCTTTGTCAGGCCCAAAAATTGTCACGTGATACGCCCAGGCCCAAGGAAAATGGCACCTGCCGTAAGAGATTTACGAATGGCGTATTAATTTACAATATATAAGAGACTCTGTATAACCTTTAATTTATACTTATATACTAATCATTATAAAAAGGTTATGCTTAGTAGCGTCGATAGCCCAATGGGTCGCTTCGATTAAATGTGATCGACAGAGTTAAGCAACGACGGGGGCGGTCGGTTTGTGGGATGGGATGGGTGACCGCTAGTGGTTTTTCATGCGTTTTTCACCAGTTGTACTATTAAGTATTCTATGCCAATACACAGAGTGATTCATGAGATAAGTTTAGGTATTTAATTTGTAGCGTCCATAGCCCAATGGCTCGCGTCGATTCAATGTGATCAAAAGAGAAAGAGTTAAGCAACGACGATCAAAAGAGTTAAGCAACGACGGGCGTAGTCGGTTTGTGGATGGGTGGTCGCTAGTGGCAAACATTTCATGGACGCTACCATGCTTCGGAGGGCACGTAAAGCCGTCGGTCCCGGTTGTTTTCAATGGTGGAAACAGTCGTTAAGCCTTGTCGAAGACCTTCGGGTGGCTTTAGAACATTCGACACTGGGTTGGCTACTAACCCCTCCACCAATCCGCATTGGAGCAGCGTGGTGGAGTATGCTCTAGACCTTCCGCAGCTGCGCCTGTGGGGGAGACCCGTGCCCAGCAGTGTGACGTCTATGGGTCGCAGCGATGTACAGTAGTGTGTGATTGATGGAGGAATTGTTACTGCCAAGAATAGATGCATAGACCACGAGCTACGTAATAACAGAGTCCCATAAGCTATTTTCAAAGCGGGCGAATTCGCGGGCACCAGCTAGTATTTCTGTAAAAAGCAACCTTGATTAGCGAGTTTTTCATGAAATCTAATTTGTACCAAGTATTATGAGCTTTATTAAGCTAACAAGCCCTAATTAACTTACGAGTCTCGTCATTGAGCCAAAGATTCGTGTTTCGGAGAACTTGTCTAATCTAATCAACCTTACGGATTAACTTAATAAAAAACTAACTATTAGTGTAGTCCTTTTTTATATAACCAGTCCTTAGGCTAAATACTAAACTAAGCAACGACACTTGTACCCACAGACCTTAATCAAGATAGAACGGTGAGCTGGGCGTAAACCCTGTGCCGCAATCTTGCAATATACTGCAAGATATCTCGCACGTTCGGTCAGTGCGTTACGTTATCGATAGATTTGATTACACTAAAATGATTGTCACTGTGTTTGAGTGCATTGTACATCTGTGGACCATGCCCAGCAGTGAGACGTCTATGGGTCGCAGGAGCGAGCGATGCATAAATAAATAAGATATTAAAACACTTTTTGTAACTAACCAAGAATAAACAGGCGGATTTGATTTGCCAAGCGAAGGCACATTTTAAATCTCACGACTTACAGATTAAAAATTCAAATACGGAAGGAGTATTTTTATGAAAGGCGTAAAATAATCCTCTCAGATTTACGAAAAAGATAATCTTCACAAAATCTTTAGTGTACTTAATTATTATTTTCGCTTCGGTAGTTCTTATAAGAACTCGTATATATAAAAGGAGAAGCTACTTAGCTTCTCCTTTTACTGACTGACTGACTGACTGACTGACTGACTGACATATCAACGCAGGGCCTAAACTAAAAGGGTTAGAAACTTGAAATTTTGCACAGGGGTTCCTTTTATAACATAGGGGAGCACTAAGAAAGGATTTTGGAAAATTCACCCCCTAGGGGGGTAAAACGGGGGTGCAAAGTTTGTATGAAACATTGCCGTTTTTGAAGTCGTTAGACGGGTATACGTCGTTAATGGGTCTAATTCGAAGCTGCGGGCGTCCACTAGTTAATAAATATATTTTGTTGTTGTTTGCTACACATGATTTAAATACGCGTTGGTTGGATACTCTCCGGGCGGCAACAAATATTATCGGTTATTTCATTGTAGAAGGGATTATGTCAATCAATTTTGGTTGTTTATGATAAGGAAGGAAATCGTTTTATTATTTTGAATTTTGAATGGCGCCAGACGAAATCAATTACGTGTAGCCATGGTGACTGAAGGTAATGGTGACAGAGAATTACTTCTCTGAGGAGTAACATTATGATAATTTATTTTGTAACTAAATTATTAGTAATTATTGTCAGAGGACTATAAAATGTATAATATATCATCATGGAATTCTTACACACGGCCACCTGACCCCAAAATAGGCAGAGTCTGTGCTATGGGTGTCACAAAGTAGGTGGAGGAGGGTGATGCTGCACGCTCGTTTGCTATAATGGATATAATATTATTATATCCATAAAGAGATAATAATGTGTTGATTTTAGTAGCCGTCCAATTTTTTCGGCAGGCGATCCTCGACCCAAAGTGACCTGGTATCTGGAGAATACCGTGATCGACGACTCGTTTGAGCAGCGCGCCGACGGCGTCACGGCGAACAGCCTGACGTTCCCACGCGTGGGACGCCAGCACCTGAGCGCGCGGCTCGTCTGCCAGGCCTCAAATACTAACCTGGCGCCGCCGCAGACCAAGCTGCTAATATTGGATATAAACTGTGAGTATTCAGCCTTACTTGCTTCGCTGCGACCGATAGACGTCCCACTGCTGGGAACGGGGCTCCCCCACAGACACTGCTGCGAGAGGTTTAGAGCATACTCCACCACGCTGCTCCAATGCGGATTGGTGGAGGGGTTAGTGGCCAACCCAGTGTCGAATGTTCTTAAGCCACCTGAAGGTCTTCGACAAGGCTAAACGACTGTTTCCAGCATTGAAAACAACCGGGACCGACGGTTTTACGTGCCCTCCGAAGCACGGCAGGGTCCATGAAATTTTGCAACTAGCGGTCACCCATCCACAAACCGACCGCGCCCTTCGCTGCTTAACTCTTTCGATCACATTGAATCGACGCGAGCCATTGTGCTATGGACGCTACGGCCATCCGTGCTACGGCTATGGACGCTACGCTTACTTGTTTAATGGGTGGGAAAAGTATCATACCTTGTACCTAGTAGTGAAGTAATTGTTTTTATAATGTTTGTGGTTCGTTGGAAAATTGTAATTTCCGGTTACACTTTTTTAGAGACGACCATCTTAGTCCTCAATATACGAGTAAATATATATGTATGTATATGTGTATGGACTGGTTCTACCAGTTAAACCCTGGTTAAGTGGAGAAAAGTTGCGGTAGGTGGAAAAAAAATCTTAATTAAGATACATATTACAAATTATTAAATTGCATACATACAAAAAAAATACATATATACATACATACAATACGTATAAATACATAATATAAATACCTATAAATTTAAATATGTATATACCATCAAATATATATACGTAATAAATAAATAATATTGCCGCCTACCAATCACTATCTCACCATCACCCTGGGTTGACTGGCAGAAAATGCCAATAGGCAATAAGTCCGTCCATTGCAACATCTTTTTTTAATAAATAATAATGAATAAATAAATAAATCCCAAGTCAAGTACAAAATGTTTTTCCCGAGCGCAAAATAATTCAAGTCATTAGCAGATATCGTGGAGGCTTACACATAAATGTATTGAATGGCCATGGTACCGGTTCATAATCGTCCGTAGCAATTGTTGTGCTCATTCCGAGGCTCGTGTATCAAACATTTCCTACGCAATAAGTTGTTGTGAGAAGCGCTTAGTTTGTTATTCCAGATACTCGTACGCGACAAATTACTCCTTACAGAGAAAATTGCTGGGGAAGCACTCTCACTCTTCATCTATACTAATATTATAAAGAGGCAAGATTTGTTTGTAATGTTTTCACACAAAAACTACTGGACCGATTTCAAAAATTCTTTCACAATTAGAAAGCTGCATCTTCATTGAGCGACATAGGCTATATAATATTACTAGGTGTAAACGAAACTATTGTTATGTCTAATTCCACGCGAGCGAAGCTGCGGGCCGTCCACTATTAGTAAATAAACGCTATATACTCACACCTCCGCGGTTTAGGCCTGCGTTGCGAGTGGCAGTCACATACATTACAGAATAAATGCCATGTCCCGATTACAATGGTGAAATTTTCAATGGTGAAAACAATCGTTGAGCCTTCGACAAGAAGCTTGAGAACATTCGACACTGGGTTCGCCACTAACCCCTCCACAAAACCGCATTGGAGCAGCATGGTGGTGTATGCTCTAGAGCTCCCGCAGATTTGTCTGTGGGGAGATCCATGCACAGCAGTGTAATGTGTATTGATTGCAGCTTCATAATAATATATGAGAAACAATAAAAGTACAAATGTATTTAGTGTAGGTACATCAATTTGGTTTGATGGTCGCATTTGGATCATACATTCTCAAATGAAAAAAAAATGAAGGTGAAATTACCGGCTTACTCACGTGTGATTTAAGTCGGAAATAGGCCGACTAGTTTCGACCGATTATGATGATCATCATCAGGAGTGAACGCGCTCGCCTTGCTTACTTGCCTATTTCGTAGTAGTATTTTCGTGGGCCTAATTCCGATTAAATCACACGTGAGTAAGTCGGTAATTTCAACTATGAATATAGTGACACTCACGAAACATGCAGTAAAAAAAGAAGTGCTACATAAATGTGCTGTCTTGCAGTGAGACCACTGACCGTCCAGATCCTGAACAAGAACCGGCATCTATCAGCGGATAGGAGCTACGAGGTGCGCTGCAAGACCACCGGCTCCCGTCCCGAGGCGCACGTCAGCTGGTGGAAGGCGCAGAAGCTGCTGAAGAAGGACGTCAAGAACGTGAGTGTTCTCTCTTGCAGGGAGACCTGAACAAGACCACCGGCTCCCGTCCCGAGGCGCACGTCAGCTGGTGGAAGGCGCAGAAGCTGCTGAAGAAGGACGTCAAGAACGTGAGTGTTCTCTCTTGCAGGGAGACCTGAACAAGACCACCGGCTCCCGTCCCGAGGCGCACGTCAGCTGGTGGAAGGCGCAGAAGCTGCTGAAGAAGGACGTCGAGAACGTGAGTGTTCTCTCTTGCAGGGAGACCTGAACAAGACCACCGGCTCCCGTCCCGAGACGCACGTCAGCTGGTGGAAGGCGCAGAAGCTGCTGAAGAAGGACGTCAAGAACGTGAGTGTTCTCTCTTGCAGGGAGACCTGAACAAGACCACCGGCTCCCGTCCCGAGGCGCACGTCAGCTGGTGGAAGGCGCAGAAGCTGCTGAAGAAGGACGTCAAGAACGTGAGTGTTATCTCTTGCAGGGAGACCAGAACAAGACCACCGGCTCCCGTCCCAAGGCGCACGTCAGCTGGTGGAATGCGCAGAAGCTGTTGATTAAAAATCGATCGTTAATGAACTATCGATTAAAAATCAAATCACGTCGATCCATTATTCTATTGAGGCGGAGATAATGGAAATAACAGCAAAGCATCAAACACACTTTCCCATTTATATTATTATATTATGAAGCATTGGTAAGGATAACTATCTGCCTCTAATTGTAAGGGCTGAATGAGAAGCCTAAAGACGGCAGGACTCGGAGCAATAACCTCGGGATTGCAATCCAATCGGTATTGCTCTGAATGTTGATATTGCTGTCAAGGTTTCTGATAATGTTTAAATAACAGGAAACGTCAACACTGAGTCTTTGATCCAATCGTATTTATTTTATTATCCTCCTGATATTGTGCAGGCTTAATTGAGACGCGGGAACCCGCCGTGCGCCCGAAATGTAGTCAATGTAGGAGTATTGACCGATTTGTTGATGAATACTGGACTGATTTGTTTGAACTGAGTATTTTTGGTCTGATGTGTAAATTTCTCACAGATTTTATTCGAGCATAGTAATTGGTATTTTAACAGATTACGCAGCCTGGAGTTGGGCTTGCTGTTTAAAAAAAAATACCGGTCAAGTGCGAGTCGGAGTCGCGCATTAAGGGTTCCGTACCAATTTCTATAAAAACGGCTTTTTCTATAAAATAAACAAAACATTTCTTTTGCATGGGAGTCCCCCTTAACAACAGTAATACATCATTTGTGAAAATTTCAATTGTCTAACTAAACGGTTCATTAGATACAGCCTGGTGACAGACGGACGGACGGACAGCGAAGTCTAGTAATAGGGTCTCGTTTTACCCTTTGGGTATGGAACGCTAAAAACGGTAGGTACCAACAGTTAACGTGAAGTCTAGCTAGTCTAGCTGACCTTGAATCGCAGAAGTCGAAGGTATCATCTTGTGCGGGATACGTGCGCGGGGCGAGCGGGTCGTCAGTCGTAAGCGCTGATTGGTTCGCCAGCCGTATTATGTCCAGATGCGCAGCTATCCCCAACGAATTACGTTTAGAGCTACACTTTCATGCCTTCAAATGTCATGCTTGAGACGTATCAATAGGATATAGGATCAATAGCTCATCCTTTGTTTTATATTAATCAGTTTAGAATAGCATTATATCTCTTCTCTTTAAGTAGTTTGTAGTTACCTAGACTTTCGTTAAGCGTGTGTAATCACCTCATAGCGAAATAAATTATTTGAATTTGAAAATTTGAATTTGTATATGTAATTGGTCAGCCTAGGATACGAACCCGCGATAGTTTCAAGAAATAGGCCGATACCTTTTTACAGTGCTAATACCACTTGTGCAAAATATAAATAATTTTACATTGTCATTATCTTATCTTCGGGGAACGCTCGAGAGAGCTGGGAATGAAAAAATAAATAAATTTGTAATCAAAACTTGATTATTTATGTGTTGAAATAAGATTTAAGGAGGGTAAAATATTTTGGCGCTGCTCAAAATTGTTGCTTTATTTCGCTATCGTGTGCTCCTTTTTGCCGCTACAACTAACGAATTTTATACTTTGATTTAACAACCGAAGTTTTAACGAGTTTTTTACAGTATTCCCCCATTACTTTAGTAGGATTCCGTTTCATGGTACTTTCAGATCGATTTGGAAATCTATGTGTAGGTATGGAGTACCTATACCTACTCGTTAAAAGTAGAAATAGTAAATGTATTCATTATTTATGTAGTGTGTGTTTGGAAATGAAACTGTATTCATTATTTATGTAGTGTGTTTTTGGAAAAGAAACTGTATTCATAATTTATATAGGTAGTGTAACTGTATTTTTTATGTATTTAAGCTAGGTAATCATTATAATAACCGATCACCTCAAAATTTGATACACGAGTTTCACGAAATTAAATTATGTTACTAATTTTACATATCGGATAAAATTCTAGAATAATTAAATATGGTGAATCTAGAATCTAGATAAACACAAACCAGTGTTTGGAAAATATAAATCTTACACTTCGTCCTCTATAGAGCACAGGCTCCCTTCAATTCAGGTACTGAGAGCAGTAAGAGAGAGAGAGTAACCACAAAGGTGAGAAGGCAGAAATGTTTAGTATATGGTCGTAAACACAGAACATAAATTAGGCAAGTTTAGTTTAGTAGGCGAGCCTATCACTAATCCTTCGTTCAGTAATTTTAATTTAGAAATCCCTAATAATTGTCCGACCCGTGGATCGAACCCAGTACAATAGCTAATCTCTAGCTTAGCAGTCGCGGAGTTAAGCAGTCTTGGCCGCCAGCGACTTCAAGCTACAAACTCGTTTGCTATCTTACATTCGCAAATTGACTTTGCGATTAAAAGTCGTGGAGTCTACTTATCCTGAGGATGCCTTGTTTTGGGGCGAAACACGTGTTGGTGTTGATGTGTGTGTTGGTGTATGTATTCATTCATCGCGTATGCATGTTTCCTGTGTGGTAGGGAGGGAGGTGCTGCGTGCATGAAGGTATACACCACCATACATTTTTGTTCGCGGATTGTTGCAAAGTAGATTAATCCTTGGTTTGTAATAATGGAGTTAAAAGTAACGCCTGATACAATTAGTTATATTACAGTCATAAAAATAAACCCTCCCATGAATGTGGTGGTTGGCATCGTCTCGTCTCATTCGAACAATCTCCTCTCCCCCTCTAGTTCTCCGACACCAACACGACGACTAGCGTGCTGACCTTCGTGCCTGAAGCGGAGGACCACGATTCGACGCTGGTTTGCCGCGCGGACAACCCTCGCATCTCGGACAGCGTCATAGAGGACTCCTGGAGACTGAACGTCCATTGTAAGTAATCCTTGGTTGGTTTGTCCCATCTCACACAGGAGTAAAGCCTCTGCGCTCTACGGGACTCCCTCGTAAGTATGGTCGGCATGATCTAGCTCCATCGTGGTACGACCCTTTACTAACGGTCCAAACTTGAGTTTGACCGTTAGTGACTAAATGTCCAAACTTGAGTTTGACCGTTAGTGACTAAATGTCCAAACTTGAGTTTGACCGTTAGTGACCAAATATCAATATGCGTAATTGTCTCTTAACTTTGCAGCTTTTTGTGTACCATCAAAACCTATTCCTTGTCCCGCTGTGCATGGCTCTCCTCTCGTATGGGAGGGGTTAGACCTTAGTCCACTACGCTGGCCAAGTGGGGATTGGCAGACTTCGCATGCCGGCAAGAACATTATAGAGAACTCTCAGACATGTAGGTTTTTTCAAGATTTTCAAGTTACCTTTACCGTTGCAATAGGTGACATTTGATACCTTAATTCGCACGTGCCCCTTGGGTTTGAACCCGCACCGCTCGAGTGAGAGGGGAGTTCGATAGCCACTGGGCTGTCACCGCTGTAAAATTGGTTACAAATTCCAAGTTTTTTTTTAACATCTAGAGCGTACTGACGACCACTGAATACTATTGAAACAGTTTGAAATTCCAGATGTCCCTATAGTGACGTTAAAGATGGGGTCGAATCTCAACCCCGGACACATAAAGGAGGGCGATGACGTCTACTTCGAGTGCGAGGTGCGCGCCAACCCTAGAGCGGACAGACTCGCTTGGTTCAAAGGGGTGAGTGTTGATTATACTGCCTGCGAAATGCTATCATTGTCCATCAGGGATGTCAAGTTGTTTAAATTTAAATATTTGTTTATATATACTGTGCTTCAGAGGGCACGTAAAGCTGGTCAGGCTTGGCGATTGTTTTACATTTGGAAACAACCGGTACCGATTGCCCTGTCTAGCGGTCACCCATTCACTTACCTTCCGCGTCTGACGTTGCTTAACTCTGACTCTCACAGTAGCGGCTCAGAGAGTAAGCCAGCTCTCGTAGAAGGGATAATAGATGGCTAAGTTAGGTCCTCGACGGTGACCACTTACCACCAGGTGGCCCGTATGTCTGTTTGTCCGTCTATAATAAAAATAAATAAAAAGTTGGAAAACTACGTCGCCGTTCACCGAACAGAGGACACATGACCTGGAGAAGTTTCGTCGATTATAAACGCTACACACACCACTTCATCTGTGTTGTGTGTGACGGACACATAAATAAATGCAATTTGCATGAACCGAATACAAACATTTATTCGTAAAAAAGATTATTGTAGGCTTCATGCCCGTTTCTGACAGGCCCGTTGGCGCAATCGGTAGTGACCCTGTCGGTTGCGCTGGGGTCGTGGGTCCGAATCCCACTCAGAACAAATATTCGTGTTACGAACACTTGTATTTGTTCTGTGTCTGGATGTTAATATTATCTATTTAAGTATGTATTTAAAAATATCTATGTAAGTATGTATATCAGTCTCTGACACTGGCTCGCGCCTACTTTGGGGTCAGATGGCCGTGTGTGAGAATGTCCAAGATATTTTATATTTTTCTTTCCTAGACGATGGAGATCCATCACAACGCCAGCTTGGGCGTGATACTCAGCGAGCACAGCCTGGTGCTGCAGCGGGCGGGGCGCGCGGCCGCGGGCGACTACAGCTGCCTGGCGCACAACGTGGAGGGCTCCTCCACCAGCAACCCCGTGTCCCTGCAGATACGATGTGAGTACGGCCCTTAAGAGGCTTTCTGCTACAAATGGCACGCACTTAGGAATGCGAAGAAGACGGAGGAGAACGCGCCGACGCCAGAGGCGTTAATGTGTCGTCCAGCCCCTACGGGGGATAGTCGAGTGGAAGGGACAAGGAGGAGGAAAAATAATTTGTAGGGAGCTTGTCTCCCATGATACGGCCCTCATGACATGAGGTTGGTGGGGCCATGGGTGGTTGGTGGGCCCTTAAGAGGAAATCGGACCACCGTACAGCCCATACAAACGTATTTTTCTTTTTTCTTTTTCCTCCCTGGATATTAACATTACAGCAAATATTTTTTGGTAAACAATACATCTCTACGACTGCCATATCGGTATGTTTTTGTTTTTTTAAATAAATTAATTACTATAGAAGTTATGAAGCTTCAAAAACACACGGGAACAGTATAATACCGAATGCCGATTTCGTTAATTTTGTGTAGGTATTAACAGTCCTAGCTGCAGTTGTCCGCTCACGTTATAAGCGGTGAGAGGGACAGCCCAGCGCGACGGCAATAGTTTCGATTTAAATTGGATTTTCAAATGTTCCTGCGCTGGTATTTCCTCTTAAGCCATTCCGATCCTCAGCGGGAACAGCCTGGCGCTGAGTACAAGCGTGTTTATTTTAGCTGGATTCAATTGCTCTCAAGCAGTTCGCAGCGAACTGGTAGGTAGATAAGCAAATGAAGCGGAAATTGCAGCGGATGCTTTGTGAAATTTTAGATATTGATTATCCGCCATTACACCAGATAAGGTAAGATTGCTGTATGAAACCCATAATGAATATAGAAAGTAAGAAAGAACGTTTATTTGCTCTTAATACTACAACACGACATTGGTACCAGTAATAAAATTTAAAAAAAAAAGTGCAAAATGGGTCCGAATTCAGCATAATACAAAAAGGAACCATGACGCTGATTTTCAGTGCGGGAGTTATTTCTACAGTCTACGTAACTAACGTGCCAGGTAGAAATGTAATAAATTTGTGACCTCAATAAAAGATATTTCTTCTAAAGCCCGTTTGCCTATGTAACTGGGCGGTACCTACTCCAAGGCTGGATTGGGAAATCCGTTAATTCAACTAGGTAACGTTCAAAGTAGTTAACTCGGCAACCGTGAAAGATTTCATCCTGTCAAAAGAATTAAGTTTGCGAACAAGTTACTCAAAATGGGTTAAGTGGTCGTTAAGGAAATATTCGGTAAAGCATGCCGACGGGCCGAATTTAATTTTTGGCGTGAATCGTAATGAATGAAAACATTTCACTTTCAAAAGAGAGGGCGGCTGTTTAAGAGTTTTGTTAACCTCGAAGTTTGAAATGTAAATCTAAAGATCCACAAGGCAGTAAGTATTTGAAAGGGGACCAGAATGTTTGACATACTTTACGGATTGCAGATTAAGTGTGCGCTCACACGAACGTTTCAACGAACGGAGGTCTCACGTATACAATTATGTGATTAAATTTTAATTAGTACGCTGATGCGAGCAAATTAAAATTGTAGCGTCCATAGCCCAATGGCTCGCGTCTATTCAATGTGATCGAAAGAGTTAAGCAACGATTGGCGCGGTCGGTTTGTGGATGGGTGACCGCTAGATGCAAAATTTCATGGACGCTACCGTGCTTCGGAGGGCACGTAAACCCGTCGGTCCCGGTTGTTTTCAATCCTGGAAACAGTCGTTAAGCCTCGCCTGTGGGGGAGACCCATGCCCAGCAGTGGGACGACTATGGGTCGCAGCGATGACCGATATCAGTCTCTGACACCCATATTACAGGCTCGCGCCTACTTTGGGGTCAGATGGCCGTGTGTGAGAATGTGTAAGATATTTATTTATTTATTTATTGCTTAGCCCAGTCGATCACATAGAACCGACGCGAGCCATTGGGCTGCGGACGCCACGTCACTAGTACAAGCAATGTAAAGTAATTTCCTTTTCCTAGACGCACCGATATGCTCAACATCTCACGAGGGGCAAGTGTTCGGTGCGATGAAGCAACACACAGTTGTACTACACTGCGCTGTGGATGCCAATCCGCCACCTTCCACCTTCCTATGGACATTCAACAGCTCCGGAGAGTATACGGAACTGCCGCCCAGGTTTGTAACTATTATTTCTTTTCTATAGTTTTTATGATATACGGGCCCGTTGGCGCAATCGGTAGTGACCCTGCCTGTTACGACAGAGGTTGGTTCAAATCCCACTCAGGACAAACATTCGTGTGACGAACACTTGTTTGTTCTGTGTCTGGTTGTCTTTGTTAATATTATCTATAAAAGTATGTATTAAAAAATTACATGTGTATGTATATCAGTCTCTGACACTCATAGTACAGGCTCGCGCCTAATTTGGGGTCAGATGGCCGTGTGTGAGGATGTCCATGATATTATATATTACTAGCTGACCCCGCAAACGTTGTTCTGCCATACGAAATGTCAAAGTGACGCGACACTTCATGTGAATGAACGACGGTTAAAAATAAAAATACTAAAATAGTGTTTAAAAAACATTTCCAGTGGACCAAATTGTAAATCTAAACCATCTGAAAACCCCCTGGAACACACACAAACAATTACATCAACATTGCAAACAAACCGCGAGCAACAAAAGTTGCTCCCGGTCCACATTACCGACCGCGCTTGACGTTGCTCAACTCGACCGACTACGTACAATCGACTGATGCTGTAGAGCTATGTGAAATTCGACCCAGCTTCATACCAACGTATACATGGTATTAACCCTTTGTGCTGATATGTGACTCTTGGGTGATTGTCACTGCAAACAGAATATCTAAACATCTTTGAGAACTCAAACAACAGTAGCAGTAAGATATGAATATGTTATTGTCATAATTATTGCCTTCTTCGCTTAGTGGTTTCAAGCGGCACTGCTAAAACAGAGTTTCTGGGTTCGATTCCGGGTCGGACCACCCAGGGGTGCGAGTTTGCAAATAGTGTTCTATAGAATAACACGCATTCACATCCAAAATTTCTCACATACACACATACATATACAACCACACAACATACACGAGAGAGTTTCAAACTGAATGGCTCACAAAATTAAATTATGAAGAGACTGAGGCTTTATTCGACGTAATCACTATGCATCATGTAATCATAAATGCCCTGTTCTTAATTACACTCAACATATAAACACATCCAAACTAACATTCACAAACACAATCACTCACTCACGTGCACACATACACACACAAACTTTTTCGTTATTTATGTTATTATTATTATTTTCTTTTTCTCTGTTTGTTATTTTAATATGTAAGTACTTGGTATATAATAATTTTAAATTTAAAACACATTTTCTACGGAAGAGCGGGACATCCCGGCACAGATAACATACTTACTTAAAATAATGTGCCAACGACGGATTCATATATTTGTAAAACTGTGTTATTGAATAAATAATTTTTCAATTTTCAATTTTTCAATAAAATCCGCCAAGCGGCCTTCTTGTTGCATGATTATTCTAACTGTAATAATGAGGATGTTCTTAGTTCATACACATGGTCGGGTCACACTTCGACGCTGCGTTTCACGCCGGACTCGGAGCCGGAACACGGCGCGGTGTCGTGCTACGCGATCAACGCTGCGGGGAGACAAGAGCTGCCTTGCGTGTACCGGCTCGTAGCTGCTGGTGAGTGCGGCTACTGATCACGTAGAGGGGAGGCAGGAGTTTACCTGCGTATTGAGGCTCGTAGCTGATGGTGCGGGCGCTACGTATCGTGTAGAAGCTGGGTCTCACGTCGACGCTGCGGTTCACGGCGCGGTGTCGTGCTACGCGATCAACGCTGCGGGCAGGCAAGAGCTGCCTTGCGTGTACCGGCTCGTAGCTGCTGATGAGTGCGGCTACTGATCACGTAGAGGGGAGGCAGGAGTTTACCTGCGTATTGAGGATCGTAGCTGATGGTGCAGGCGCTACGTTTCGTGTAGAAGCTGGGTCACACGTCGACGCTGCGCTTCACGCCTGGCTCGGAGCCGGAACACGGCGCGGTGTCGTGCTACGCGATCAACGCTGCGGGCAGGCAAGAGCTGCCTTGCGTGTACCGGCTCGTAGCTGCTGGTGAGTGCGGCTACTAATCACGTATAGGGGAGGCAGGATCGTAGCTGAGTGTTGAGGATCGTAGCTGATGGTGCGGGCGCTACGTTTCGTATGCTCGTTACCGCCCACGGTACAAAAAAGGACCTAATTTTACTATTGTATATTTCTATGGTAACAAGACATAAAGCCAATAAATTTCCTATATTTCTACGTAAACGGACAATAGGCTCGAGGCATTAAAGACGAGGGGTTTCATGTGACAATTGCTAATCAAGTTACATTAGATACAATGAATAAAAGCAAGAAAATTAATATTTATTCATGTTGTTTAATAATTTTTGGGCTATTATTCCAAACATATAAAAAGACTAGCTTTCGTCGTCGAATCGTTTTACGTGCAGAATTACCTCTAAAATCAAGGGATGATTTAAAATATAATAAGTACCTATAGCCTTTATCGACGGCAATCAATGTTTTATCCGCAGTCCAGCCGATGATTATCCCAAATAGCTATGAATCCATTAAAATTCGATCAATAGTTAATTATCGATTAAACTACATATCTTATATTTTTATTAATTTAACTGTAAACATTTGTTGCGAATATAAAGCAATTCTATTGATATTTCCGAACAAACTTCCTTTGCATATCCCAAGGAAGCTTCATTATTTTCTAAGAACGTCAACAATGTTGTACCGCCAGTCAAAATATAGGTATTATGTTGGCCAAAATCCGTCAAAAGGTTTTCATGTTATGTGAAGAAATAATTACTTGACTTCACTTTGGTTAGAAAATTCCTCCCATATTTTAACCCTTTGTGGATTGAATATACGAAAACGATGAATCTGTATTGGAGAACACACATTCATTGATGTATCATTTAAGACAAATAGGATAAAAATATTAAGATCTGAGCTGTTTAGATGACGTCAGACATCCCCTGATTTTTAGGGTTCCGTACCCAAAGGTAAAATGGGACCTTATTATTAAGGCTCCGCTGTCCGTATCTCTGCCTGTCACCAAGCTGTATCTCATGAACCGTGATAGTTAGACATGAAATTTTCACAGATGATTTATTTCTGTTGCAGTCATAACAACAAAATTAAATACTAAAAAAACAGAAAAAGTAAACATTTATGGGGTGCACCCATACAACATAATTTTTTGCCGTTTTTATAGATCGGAGTCCGACTCGCACTTGACCGGTTTTTCCATTTTAGTTTACATGTATTTTGTGGCATCAAATAAAATAATCAGTTTCTCCTGCCTAGGCATACCAGCGGCCCCACAAAACTGCTCGGTGGTGAATCAGAGCAGCGACGTCTTGCAAGTGTCCTGCACGGAGGGCTCAGACGGAGGCCTGCCACAGGCCTTTCGCTTGGAGGTCCTCGAGCTGCCCTCCATGATCGTGAGTGTTTTGTTTGTGATTTGCTATTTCAGAGGTGATTTTTTGGCTGCTTCGTTGGTTCAGTAGTTGCAATTGGCGAAGTAGCGCGAATCTGTCACGCTTGTCACCACTAAAGCAACCTAACTGTCACGCTGTCCTGGATTCGAAATAGAAATATGTTTTGTTCAGAATGAACATATGGACTGTTGCTAACGTCCAATTCAATCTCGTTGATAGATGCGACACCTTTGAGGGAAGATAGTCGCTTTGTATAAATGTATCTATCCGGAAACCACACCTTTCCAAACGAAACAATGGAACCGAACTCAATTCCCAAGTATTTCTACTGCCTTTGGGTAAATCGTTTACAGGTTGTTTTAGTAAAATAGTTATTAACAGTAGTTAGCACTGTCGACCAGCTAATTGTGATCCATTAGCGCCTCTGCACGCAGAAGGCCGTCCGCTCCCTAGAGAGCTGTTGGACCTTCTTCCCCCGACCATCAGGGGGAACTAGCGACTAACGACTTCAGGAAAGACACACCGTCTCCCACGCTCAACAGCGCGGAGGTCACCGACGGGGTTCACCCCTGGAGCAATTGCCCGGATAGAAGGAGCATCCTTACATCCGAATTCCCACTCAGGAGCGCTCACAGCGCCGCGGGAGAGGAGGAAAGGTTTCGTTGGTAATGGTGATCCATTGGCATTTATAAATAAATGAATACCATGGCCAGCTGACCCAAATTAGGCGCGAGCCTGTACTATAAGTGCCAGAGACTGATATACATACATAGATATTTTTAAATACATACTTAGTTAATATTGACATTCAGAAACAGAACAAACACAAGTGTTTATCACACTAATATTTGTCCTGAGTGGAATTCGAAACCACGACAACTGGCGCAACAGGTAGGGTCACTACCGATTGGCATTGAAAATAATGAAGCCGAGGCAGCGGTTCTCAAAGCTCTTCCAATTGCAGCTGCGCTCGAACGTGACGAATTCGACGGCCAACTTCGAAGTGTACCGGCTGGCCGCCAGAGCGAGCTACCTGCTCCACGTGTACGCGCAGAACGCTCGCGGCAGGAGCGACGCGGTTACGTTGTACACTGTTGCTCTACGCCCGCCGGACAAGTACATAGGTATGTTCAAAAAACATGACATAACCTAATCATCACAACCCAAAAAAATTGTGACATAACCTAATCATCACAACCCAAAAATTGTGACATAACCTAATCATCACAACCCAAAAAAACATGACATAACCTAATCACCACAACCCAAAAAAACATGACATAACCTAATCATCACAACCCAAAAAAACATGACATAACCTAATCATCACAACCCAAAAAAACATGACATAACCTAATCATCACAACCCAAAAAAACATGACATAACCTAATAATCACAAAACTTTCTTTTCCCACTGTTGGGCACGGGTCTCCTCTCAGAATGGGAGGGATTAGGCCTTAGTCCACCACGCTGGCCAAGTGCGGCTTGGCAGTCTTCACATGCCTACGAGAACATTGTGAAGAACTCTTAAGGATAGAGTAGGAATCTGACTAACGTTACTAACTCATTTAACAACGTGGCATAGGTCCGTACAAAACCAAAACCCAGTACTGGTTTGCTATTGGCTTGCATCCAAGAACCAACACGTTTACAATATGCAATCTTACTATGAATGATAGTCCAATTACTGAGTTACAATTTAATTGCTTCGAAGTTACCGACCCGTCTGTGCGGACCAAGTTGTGTGTTTATGAAACACACGCCAGCTGGGGCCCGTGTCTTGATGCCGAGACAATTAGGGTTCTCGTCCCGCTAGATATTTAACATGATTTTATAAGCTTGCTATGTATGTATGTATGTAGGTATGTCGACATCTATGTACCTATGTATGTAACGGAATATTTGAACGTAATTTTCGTCCACTTCAAAACGTCAGATTAATTTGAAATTTTGCACACTTATCATGGAGCGATGACAATGTTATAATTTAAAAAAAAATTAAAAGAAAAATTAAAAATAAAATTAAAAGAAACAAAAAAAAAATTTTACATTTTTAGTTCTGTTATTTTAGTGCGGTACTAATATAAGTTAAACTACGCTATTTAATAATGCTGTATGAGTATTAGTTATTAAAAACCTTATTATATTAATCAGTATGTAAGATGGAGTTGCATGTGAAATTGCATAACTAAAGATGGTCATTTATGTATATATTAATAAATTAAAAATGTCACTTGCTGTAACGGTGTAGGACACATCGTGAGGAAACCTGCATGCTTGAGTTGAGTTTGAGTGAGTTCTTCATAATGTTCTCGAATGCATGTGAAGTCTGTCGATTCGCACTTGGTCAGCGTGGTGGACTAAGGCCTAATCCCTCTCATTCTGAGGAGACCCCTGCCCACAGAGGGACAATGAAAGGGTTGTGATGAGGTATATATTTGAAGGCGTATTATAAATGCTCTTTAATATTAATACGGCTAGACAGACGTTGGAGCTCAAGCAAATATCTAATATATTTCTGTGACTATAGCGCTAAAGCGTCGATTGCTAAGTGGCCGATCCTTCAATGACTTGACTGGTTCGTTTAGAAACACTGTTATGATGCTTTATCATGACAATCTGCTACCACTGTTGCCCGCTAGATGGCTCTGTTCTGTTTCCAGTTTGTTTATCCATACTATCAGGCATTTGTTTATCCATACATCCATCTATTCAGGCAGAGCCTTTTTAGTTGGAAAAAAAGTGTTGGAAAGGGTTGAATATAGGGGGATGAAAGGTTGTATGAAAGTTTTGTAATTTTCAGAACTAGTAGCATAAAATTTATATTTTAGGCTGTTGATTAGATATAAATTAATATACGAGTAGCATTCAAAGTTTGTAAAAATGTTATCCATAAGGGTGTAAAATATTAACATATTTACGGATCCATTACAAATTTGTGGAGCTAAAGTTATCGCGTTAATTAGAATCTAATATTATGTCTTATTCTACGTGAGCGAAGCTGCGTGCGTCCACTAGTTCTCTATAAGCTCGTAGCGAGTTTCAACAATAAGGTAAAATTAAGTTCTTAATGTGTACAATTTAACTACAACTTAAGTTACGGAGTAATGAGTAGCTACCGGAACAACAGAGCTCTCTATGTTGTTATCAGAATCTGTTGTTCGAAGCTGTTTTAAACTGCTTGCCTATAATACGCCGTGCCGAGCTTTAGATTTCAGATTTAGATTCATTTATTTCATTATATGGTATCTGTATACGCTTAATGAACGTCATAACATGTTTTTTTATCTACCGCCAGTTTACAAAGTTGATACTACCGAGAAGAACACGGCAAGAAACTCGATAGTTAATCTTTTCAAAATTTACAATTTTTTTTAATTTTAATTACATTATTATTGAACAAATGGAGCTGGAGATACATCGCACCTAGCGTTTTTATCGTTTATGGAGTCATTTATTTTATAGAAAGCTTTATTATGGAGGTTTTGTTTAATGTAAGATTTAAATTTAATCTCTGAGAGACAAGTAATATTTCCGGGTATTTTATTGTTGAAGCGAACACAGTTTCCCATACAAGATAACTACGAGTAGGTACCGATTGATGGTATTGTTTCTTGGTTTTGTTATGTATGATCGTAATTGTTACGCTGCTATGCTTAAACTCGTTCAGCTAAGCTGCCATTGGCGTCCCACTGTTGGGCACGGGTCTCCCCTACAGTCGTAGCTGAGGGAAGTCTAGAACCAACTCTAGGGGCTGCGGAGTTATATTTTCAAGCCACACGATGGTGTTGCAATAATTGAGGAAACCATGTTTGACAGTCCATCATAATTTTCCCGATGGCATGTGAATTTTTGCCAATCCGCACTGGCCAGCGTGGTGGACTAAGGCCTAATCCCTCCCATTCTGAGAGGACCGTGCCCAACAGTGGGACAAAGAAAGGGTTGTGGTGACTAAGCACGGAAGCACCAATGAAACTTTACAGCGTTCACCCATCTACATACCTACCGACCGCGCTCGACATTGCTAACTCTCGATCACGTACGATCGACGCGAGACAAAGCTATGAACATTTCCTGAACACTCAATCATCGTAAAACGATGGAAATAATTTATTTTCACAGGTCCATTACCATTAGCAGTCTCTGATGTATTTCTGAAATTTTCGTGAATAAATGTTAATAATTATTTAAATACAAGTCATTTACATTTAACAATAGCACCGTGAAATAATGCGATATGTACATATATATAACTTTCATATCTCCGTTAACGGAAAAGCGTGGAACAAACTCAATAACTCCATTGCTAGGTGGTATGAAAACTATAACAATTCGACACGAAACTTTATTCCACCATGCCTACCCTGTTATCTGCTGCTTCAAACTAAAAACATTTTTCAAACGTAAACTGTGCATTTCATATTTTGTTCAAAATTAGAATAAGAATAAGAATTTATTTATTTTGCCACACAACAAGTTAAAATTAAAAATTAATAAAATAAAATTACAAGTAATAAAAAAGGAAGAAAATTCGATAACTCGCTCCATGGCAAAAAAGGACAGTGCTCAGCCAAATTGCTGATTTTCAGCACAGCCCTAAGTTGTCGAGCAGTTTGAGCAAGCGGAGAGTAGGTAAATTAAATTTTACATCGACAATAAGTGTCTATAATGTTTTTTATTCAAACAAAAAAGTATTTACATAATGTACTTATATCGATTATAAAATACAATACAATATAATTGATTGCACCAGAAAAAGAACAGAAGAGAAAACAATAAAGAAAGTTTTACAAAAGGCTGTCTTATTGATTATGTAAAGGTTTTCTTGTATTTCAGAGCGTTTGACTTACAGATTATGGTTTATTAGATAAAGCCTTATTAGAAAATAAATTTAAAAATATGGCCGTGAAAGTTTATTTCTCTTGGGAGTAATCTAAATAAATGTTTCAATTTGTTTTTATAAATTACTGAAGACCTTCTGGCCTACTCTTGAAAACAATATATAGGCACGAGTTTGTTACTCTTGAATACTATTGAATGGGACTCTACCGTACATTTGGATAGCGGATTTATGAAGAACTAAATGAAATCTTGTTCAGCCGTTACAATCCTAATAAACGCATAAATGCTACTTCGTCGTGACGTTATTTAGTGTGTATTCAGTTGTGTTGTGTGACTCCCAAAACGAGACATAATAATGTAATCACAAGGTTTCAAGTGAATCACACGTCCTTCCACCTATGATCTATTTCTCTTTCATTCTCGATTCAAATTTAGGAGAGCTGTTGGACCTCCCCCCGACCATCAGGGGGGAAACTGCGACTAACGGCAGCAGTTCCGCGCGCGCGGTACGCGTGAGTGATGACACACCGTCTCCCACGCTCAACAGCGGGGAGGTCACCGACGGGGTTCACCCCTGGAGCAATTGCCCGGATAGAAGGAGCATCCTTACACCCGAATTCCCTCACGCAGGAGCTCCCACAGCGCCGCGAAAGAGGAGGAAAGGTTTCGTTCGTTCAAATTTAAAGTGTAGTTTTACCCAACAGGTGGCAGCACAATATCGGTGTCGCCGATGCTGGTGGCGCTGCTGGCGATCGCGGCGCTGCTCAGCGCGGCCGTGTGCGCCGTGTTCGCGGCGGTGTACAGGCGGCACTTCAGCACGCGCCGCGCGCGCAAGCACCCGGCCTCCACGTGAGTGTTGCATGCGTGGTACACTGTACAGTATTTTTATTTTTTATGAAATGGACAAATCCTGTTATAATCATTCGATTTTCAATCGATCTTTTGTTAGTTTGTTGGTTTGTCCTTCTTCTTCTCCTAAATAGAATGATGTATCGAAACGATTTTTTTACATAAATATTGTGTATTACCTGGTGTGTGGTTCCTGTGAAATCATTGTAATAATAGTGCGATTTTTAAACGATAATTAACTATCGACCGATTTTTAATAGATTGATGGCCATATCGAATTATGATCGGCCGGAATGCGGGTGAAACTAGATATTGATTAGTGCTAATCATTGATGTAACTTGCTTGTAGGTAAATGAATCATTAAATTACCTGAATGTTTAGCCATTCTTTGATGTAGTCGCTTACCAATATTAATTTTTATTTATATAGATAGATTAGACCTTTTTTGAATCGCACTTGACCAATAATATCTTCATTGATCAGCAACCGACGGGTTTGTACCGCGTTCATTGTTCGATTTGTTCAGCGAGTGAACTGCACAGAATAATGGCCCAATTACACTTGGTCGTTCGCGCGAATTCGATTAGCCATGGAATTCGCGCAAACGAACCGGGTAGAGGGCGCCGGTCTTTCGACAATTTATTTTGGTGCAGAAAGAGAACAAATAAATCAAGTAAATTTAATAATAAAAAATAAATAAATAAATAGATAAATGTCATGGACATTCTCACACACGGCTATCTGACCCCAAATTAGGCGCGAGCTTGTACTATGGGTGTCAGCGACTAATATACATACGTAGATTTAAATAGATAATATTAACATCACAGACACAGAACAAACACAAGTGTTCGTCACACGAATGTTTGTCCTGAGTGGAATTCGAACCCACGACCCCGGCGTAACATGCAGGGTCACTACCGATTGCGCCAACGGGCCCGTCAAAATCAATAAATTTAATGACAATAGAGTAGGCTGGAGTAGAGAGTAAGTATAGGAAAGAAAAAGATACACATAGACATCTCTATCACTCTCAAGCGTACAAATCATAGATTTATTACTCTATACTAGAGATAAATCTATGGTACAAATAATGACCTCGCGCTCCTACACTTAGCGACAATATCTGTCTGGGGGGATGTTTAGCCCCTCCAATTGGTCTGGCTGCTGACCAAAAGTGTTGAAATAGTTCCCTAATGGCCGGTTTCTGAAGTCTTCAGTTATATTATCAACAGCTATTGAATCAATAAAGTTAAACGTAAGATATAATGTCGGATAACTGTCACTGGGTTTCTGAACACGCGAAGAGCCTTCCATTAACTATGAATCCGATAACGAGTACCTTAAACTGCCACTAGATGGGTCTCTTCAAAAGATCAAGTTTAAAATAGATATTCATTGTAGTGTGTACCCTAGGAATAGTCTTATTTGTAAGAAATATTTTTTCCATAGTCAATAAGTAGTAACACCTTGTTTTATTTACCAAATATTGTAATTTGGTATTTATTAGCATCTGTGAATCATAGTCAAATGTGAACAATATCTACAATTCTAATGTATAAAACCGAAATTGTCAGTCACTTTTGACAAAGTCAAAAGTCAAAGTAAAATAATTTATTTCGATATTTCGATGTCCTTATTAGAACTCGTATTGATCTATTGTTATGTCCTACGAATAACTGTAAAATGTTTCACCGGGATTTCTAGACTAAAATTCAATACTATTTAACACGTACTTAGGCAATAATACCTTAAAAGTTTTTGTAATTTGTCATTAAAACGTCAAATAAAGTTAACGAACCGGTAAACGGCCATATTTCGTCAGTTAAGTTAATCTAACTATAAACGGAGTTTATCTTACATTGGGTTGTTCAGAAACACAATTTGAAAAGTTATCGAACCGATAGCGCTAATGAATAGATAAACTGCCGTCAAATGGACCTCAGAAACCGGGCATACAATAAAGCTTTAGAATATAAGTAAAAAAACATTATTTGTTCTGGCTACCGTAGCACTATTCTGGTCCCGAGCTACAGGGACATGTAATAGTTACCTATTGCCATACACCGGGCACAAATCCAGACTCCGAGATGCTACCGGGCATGTCAAGTTAGAAGACCCATGTAGGTTGCAATAAAATATTTTGCTTTAAGTTTAAATTAAACTTTGTTGTCCAGTTGATATACAATGTTATGTTCGACAGCAATCAACCGTCACAAATGAAAATGTTGCCGACAAATTGTGGTTGAACTCAACGGTTCAACAATTCGAACCGCTTTTATGTAATTGCCAATTTTAAAAATCGATTTATGATTTTTATTCACAATCACAGTGTTATATTTTTAAATAGCAATAATAGCATTGCATTTAAATAACCCTAAGCGAAAGGGTTAAAGTCGTGTCGAGTCCATTTTTTAAATTGCCCTGCTGTGGGGCGTGGGCCCCACTATGGGAAACACTGCACTAGATCATGAGGTGAATGGATTGCATGAAGTGTTTCAGTGTTTTTCAAAAGTGATTTTTAAAAATTTTGCAGCTAATAAACTATTCAGTCAAATTCAATAAATCCTCGCCGCATCGACGTTATGTCGAAGTAAATAGAAATTGGCGCACTGGACGGTTATTCAATCTGTGGACATGTGCCGCATCAGATAAGACACAGCGTATATCTATTCGTACACTGCAGTGTTTTTTTTATGGATAAAAGATCGCAAACGAGCTTGCAGCACCACCCATCCGCTGCCGCCCATGACAACTGTGACTGACTTTGAACAAGACTCAATTAAGGACTGGGAGTGTTTGTTCAATTAGTTAAGAGGTAATCAGATCATTGGTTGGTCAGTTCGTTAGTGGGTATGAGGAGTGGGGACTGTTTTAATGATAGTTAGTCCTGTTAGTTGGTGTTAGTAATAGTCCAGTTAGTATTTGTTAGTAGGAGTCTCGTTCTAAGTCAGTCACAGATTTGTTGCTACCCTTGAGGACTAAGATGGTCGCCTATAAAGAAGAGTAACCGGAAACCACACCTTTCCGACCGGAAAATAATTGATATAAAAACAATTACTACACGGCAGAAATGGTACTATAGGTACCGTAGCGGGCGGTGGTACTGCCCCGGGCGAATCGTAATGCCAGAACTCATCAACTTCGTACTGCCATTAATTTCTTAATTAATAAAATGGAAAGTGTTTAGCCGTCCCGTTAGTCATTTTTATCAGTTAGATGTGTGACCGTTAGAGGCAAATTTTATTGAGTTCTTCCGTGCTTCGGAGCGCACGTTAAGCTGGCGGTCCCTATCATCTTAAGATAACAGGAACTGAGCTATTGTGAGCTCCGGGCGATATAAAAAAATCTGACTCAATTGAGTTTACACTAACCACACCCAATTCGCACTGGAGTGGAGTGCGCTACAGTACTTTTTAGTCGTGAATATCTCTTCTTAATGTCTCCCAGTGGCAAAAAGAACAGGAGCTGTGACAATAAGGTCATGGCGATTTGAAGACAGCGGGAAACCGCTGGTTTTGGGCTACGGTCTCAGGGGCATCGTTCAAGGGAGATCTATGTTCCCTCTTTCTTTCTTTCCCTCTTTCTTTCTTTCTTTCTTTCTTTTTTTCTTTCTTTGTTGTCCTATAACTACTCGTGAGTAAGCCGGTTACTTCTACTGTGGATGTAGACTCACGAATGATGCAGTAATAAAACGTTATATTAATCATCACGGTCTCATCATCATCATCATCATGGTCCCAGGAACGCCCTCTACTCGGAAGACAGCGCCGACTCGTTCCCGAAGCGGGACAACGTCAACACGTACGCGGCGTCCCCGAAGGTCGACTACAGCAGCCAGTACAATCTGAAGGTGGACTGCGATGAGATGGAGGAGACTGATCCGGATATCATCGCCGTTCATTATGGTAATTAATGATTCGCTGCGACCCATAGACGTCCCACTGCTGGGCACGGGTCGCCCCCACAGACGCAGCTGCGGGAGGTCTAGAGCATACTCCACCACGCTGCTCCAATGCGGATTGGTGGAGGGGTTAGTGGCCAACCCAGTGTCGAATGTTCTTAAGCCACCCGAAGGTCTTCGACAAGGCTTAACGACTGTTTCCAGCATTGAAAACAACCGGGACCGATGTCTTTACGTGCCCTCCGAAGCACGGTAGCGTCCATGAAATTTTGCCACTACCGGTCACCCATAGTTATAACATATTCACATATCATTTTCTTGGTGTATATTATGTCATAAATAAATAAAGAAATAAATAAATAAAAATATATATGTATACATAAATAGGAAGGTGTGTTTGTTGTATTGTTATAGATTAAGTACACACGAGTAACATATGCTTTGATGCATATTGCCCTATTGATGTTTCGCTTTGTATTGTAGAAAAGAAGCCGATGCAAGATTACGCCAAATCCCCGCCCTCCCCCGACAGCGGCCACCTCAAGATATACAGCGACCACACGTCGCCCTGTGCTGTGAGTATCTTGATATAGCCGGAAAATTAATCAATATAAAAGAAGCCGATGCAAGATTACGCCAAATCCCCGCCCTCCCCCGACAGCGGCCACCTCAAGATATACAGCGACCACACGTCGCCCTGTGCTGTGAGTATCTTGATATAGCCGGAAAATTAATCTATATAAAAGAAGCCGATGCAAGATTACGCCAAATCCCCGCCCTCCCCCGACAGCGGCCACCTCAAGATATACAGCGACCACACGTCGCCCTGTGCTGTGAGTATCTTGATATAGCCGGAAAATTAATCTATATAAAAGAAGCCGATGCAAGATTACGCCAAATCCCCGCCCTCCCCCGACAGCGGCCACCTCAAGATATACAGCGACCACACGTCGCCTTGTGCTGTGAGTATCTTGACATAGCCGGAAAATTAATCTATATATATAAAAGAAGCCGATGCAAGATTACGCCAAATCCCCGCCCTCCCCCGACAGCGGCCACCTCAAGATATACAGCGACCACACGTCGCCCTGTGCTGTGAGTATCTTGATATAGCCGGAAAATTAATCTATATATATAAAAGAAGCCGATGCAAGATTACGCCAAATCCCCGCCCTCCCCCGACAGCGGCCGCCTCAAGATATACAGCGACCACACGTCGCCCTGTGCTGTGAGTATCTTGATATAGCCGGAAAATTAATCTATATATATGAAAGAAGCCGATGCAAGATTACGCCAAATCCCCGCCCTCCCCCGACAGCGGCCGCCTCAAGATATACAGCGACCACACGTCGCCTTGTGCTGTGAGTATCTTGATATAGCCGGAAAATTAATTACTTACACCTATAAGTTTGTCCTTTTTTGGGTTTAGTACCCAAAGGGCAAAACGGGACCCTATTACTAAGGCTCCGCTCTCCGTCTGTCCGTCTATCACCAGGCAGTTGGACAGTTCAAAATTTTCCACTTCGTCTAGAATTCTATTATTAAATTTTTACTCACATCCTATAGACGTTACGATAGACCAAGTTTGTGTGCATTACCTTATTTAGAACCAACTGTAGTCAGTTCCTTGTATTTCTAGTAGTGGGACAAAGAAAGGGTTGTGATGATGATGATAATGCTAGTAATATATTTAAAAACCAGATATAAAGTATTCAGTTCTTACACTGTGACAGTACTGTAATGTTCATAAGTAGGTAGGACTACCTACATAATCGTTCCCAAATCAAAACTCACGTTTGGCGTACAAGCGTTGCGATAGTTTGTGAAAATCTCCGCCGGCAAGGCACCAGTGGACAATGTCATTAGACAAGCGTCGAACTGATTTATGATCGCTCGTGTTGACGGCGACGAGAACGGGCGCTCGTGGCTTTAATGATGAGACTAGAAGGACATTCTTCTATACATAGCTAGATCCACAAATAGATCCTATATTCAAATTTGTACGAAATTCTCTAAATCTATATCTCTATTACGAAGAAAAAGAGGTCATTGTAAGAAATGTTCTAAAAAGTGTAACATAATAGTTTAAGTGAAATCAATACAACTATGACAGTTACATTCGTATATGACAAAATAGTATTCATATAGCGTAGGGCTGCTGCATGTTTGAAAGATCCGTTCATAATACTCATATTGAAATTGGCTAAGAAAGTAATCATTAAATTTTTAGCCACAAAAACTAACACGTAACATTACTTATTAGTAACGTTAGTAGTAGTCACATATTCACGCCTATATTTCGCCGAAGGGGTAGGTAGGAGTTGGTAGGGGTGTGCACTGAATGAGCCACAAGAACTAAGATTAGCACAGTATAACCTTTCCATCCATTATTACATACTAATGTACGCCCGCTGCATCGCTCGCGTAGATATAGAAATAACAATAGTTTCGTTTACACCTAATATTATATAGCCTATGTAACTAAGCTTTTTAATGGTGAAAGAATTTTTGAAATCGTTCCAGTAGTTTTTGTGTGAAAACATTACAAACCAATGTTTCCTCTATATAATATTAGTTTAGATCAATGCTCTCAATGCTCTGTATACTCTGTGGTAACCCTATATTCCACCATTGGTAGAATACAGGCATGGTAGTTGATTGCCGTGGTGATGTTTATTCAACTCGTACAGACCAACACCAATTTTTATTCATATAGATGTCGGCTATCGACTGGTTGTGTTTGAATATTTGCGTATTTCGCTGTGCATATACATACGGCAGTGGTTACTGGCTACGCGGCAGTGTATTTAGAGAGACTGTGGGTTTTGTGCTCGTAGATTGAGTTCTGAGTAAACACAGGCACATTCCACAGTTTTTTTTATATTATATCGAGCGATATAATAGAAAAAATAGCGAGCAATTAAAAAAAGTGTTGGTTACGCTTTTTTTTACACTGAAATTAATTTTATTTCTCCTACTTTATTATTTTTTCAGAATTTTTGAAAATTATTGAAACATGAGTTTAGTATACTTTTTACAACAGTTGAATAAAATATAAATTAAAAGTTATTTTCTGATTTTTAGGTCGATTTGCTATTACTATATTTTTATTTAAGGTATACAATAAGTTATACATAAATAAAAATAAATAAATTTCATTATTGCTGAATAAAAATAAAACAGCAATAACGCTTATTATTTATTTATTTAATACACACAAACTTAAATCTAACATTACAGCCTGACCCAATTCGTTAGATAAGTAAATAATTAAATAATCCAATGTGCCTACCCTTTCGTGAAAAAGCAGGCGTGATGTTATCAGCATAGAATGCTTTAGTGGAATTCCCGGCCAGTCAATGGAGAATCTCATTAGACAAGCGTCAATCTGATTCTCGGTCGGGCGGGCGTGACAAGAGAAATTTGCCGCGGGGTATGGTTGGCTCTGTGTCTCTATGGTTATTTAGGGACCCTTAAACTCAGCTAACCATGGAATCCATCCATCCATAAATTGTATTCAGAAACGGTGTTATAACGAGCATTTATTTATGTGTGTATTATCTACCATTACAGCGATTGTTTAATTACATATTAAATCTTTTACGTCTAATGGTTATATGGTATCTTATCAAACAGTATAAGTAGCTTCTGAGAAATGATAGAGTACCGACGAAACCGTGTAGACGTTACGTGTCGCATTTCGCTTCGACCCATAGACGTCCCACTGCTGGGCACGGGTCTCCCCCACAGACACTGCTGCGGGAGGTCTAGAGCATACTCCACCACGCTGTTCCAATGCGGATTGGTGGAAGGGGGTTAGTGGCGTGGAATGTTCTCCAGCCACCCGAAGGTCTGCGACAAGGCTTAGCGACTGTTTCCAGCATTGAAAACAACCGGGACCGACGGCTTTACGTGCTCTCTGAAGCACGGTAGCGTCCATGAAATTTTGCCACTAGCGGTTAGCAGGTGTCGCATTTACTAGATATTATTCATAAGGAAGGTTCATTATATTGTTGTATCGCATCGTATTGAATTGTATATTTATTGTATGGTCACAGAACATGGTGATGAACCGCGGCGTGACCGCCCGCAGCGCGGACATCGCGGCCGCGCGCCCGCGCCTCGAGGTGGTCACGGCGGCGCGGCGCGTGCGCGAGAGCTGCATCTAGTGCCCGACGGGGGTCCAACTGGGGTCCAGTTGGGGTCCGGCGGAGGTCCGGCGGGGGTCCAGCTAGGGTCCGGTGGGGGACCAGCTGGGGTCCAGCTGGGGTCCAGTTGGGGTCCGGCGGGGGTCCAACTCGGGTCCAACAAGGGTCCAGCTGGGATCCAATGGAGGTCCAGCTGGGGTCCAACGGGGGTCCGGTTGGGGTCCGGCGGGCGTCGGGTCGGCAACCGACTGAGATGGCTCGTGGGCTAAGCCGCCACCGATATTACCACCATCGTACGCATCGGACGGATTGCATATACGCGTAATTAATTTTAGAATTGCCAACAATTTTTAACATACTTATATCATAAAGTCAAATGTAGTCCGTGCTTATATTATTGTTTTGTTAATAAACCAAATGAAAAACTAAGGTAGGTAAAATTGTATTTTCGTTTTCATAAAACTAACTTAATTTTTTTTTAAATCATCACATTCTAAAATGTTTTAAACGCGAAATGAATTATATACGACTGAATGGTACTTGGCTGACGCACTGCTGTGGGTCTCGATAGGTCCCTTTGTTTTATTTCGTAAGCTTTAAAGACAATTTAAAAAGGAATTTTGCAACGTTTTACGGAAAATTGTGTACCTGTTAAAATTGTATATAATAACTTACATTTAATGTGTTCACAGTCTGGTGGAGTAAGACTAACACATTTATATATTATCTCTTATAGTACACATTTATATTATTATGCAAATTTATCATGTTGGAAACACGAAACCATCGTCGGCACCTCGCTCAGTTATTGTTGCAAATAGTTTCTACTGGCACATGGATTATGATGTTATTATGAGTAAAGTGAGGTGGTAATGATTCATTGCTGCAGTTTATAAATTCATGTCTCAAAATACCGGCCTTTTTAAAAGCTTTTATTTAACTTCACTCGTGGGGGAGACCCTTGCTCAGCAGTGGGACGTCTATGGGTCGCAGCGAGCGAGCGAGTATGTATCTATGTAAGTATGTATGTATGTCCTGGAATCTTGCAATCAATATTTCACCCACTTCCACTGAAGCTATCGAGCTGAAATTCGGCACAAATATTTGGTTCCGATGACAATGCACGAAAATAAAAATAAAAGTGGTAAAAGCTTTTTAAAAAAAAAAATTTATTATTAAAAGCTTTTATTTACATTATTTGTATGCAATATAAAATGGAAATTTAAAAGACAGATATCTATACTTCTATACTAATAATATTATAAAGAGGAAATTTAAAAGACAGATATCTATACTTCTATACTAATCTATATATATAAAAGGAGAAGGTGACTGACTGACTGACTGACATATCAACGCAGGGCCTAAACTATAAGGGCTAGAAACTTTAAATTTTGCACAGGGGTTCCTTTTATAACGTAGGGGAGCACTAAGAAAGGATTTTTGAAAATTCACCCCCTAAGGGGGTAAAACGGGGGTGCAAAGTTAGTATGAAACTATGCCGTTTTTGAAGTCGTTAGACGGGTAGACGTCGTTAATGGGTCTAATTCTACGCGAGCGAAGCTGCGGGCGTCCACTAGTAATATTATAAAGAGGAAATATTTGTTTGTTTTGTTTTCACACAAAAACTACTGGACCGATTTCAAAAATTCTTTAACCATTAGAAAGCTGCATCGCTGCATCAAGCTGTGTCACTGAGTGACATAGGCTATTACTAGGTGTAAATGAAACTATTGTTATGTCTAATTCCACGCGAGCGAAGCTGCGGGCGTCCACTAGTACCTACGTACATAATAAAGGTGTATGTAATTGGTATATCAGCTAGGTATTAATTTAGATTATTTATTTTGTCTTCTATTCTCCAAAAAAAAATTTACGAACGAAAATTATATAACATTATTTATTACACAATAAAAAAATATTTAAAATGTACAAAAGTTGGAAGCAATTTAAATACATTTATATACTTAATTCTTAACATTATAACGGGCGGCATTTCCATACTAACGTAGCCTCCTGTGTCCTCTTAATTTAATGGAGCTACAGCAAAAATAAAATAACTAAGCTTATAAATACTAATGCAAGTCATATTTGTACATTAATAAACAATTAAATAAATGTTAAGTAATTATACTTATTTACGAATAATATTTTTTTCCAAATACGATGTCTTCTTTGAATTAGTTTGTTATATAAAATTAATTGTTATTATTAACGTTAAAAGTTATTTCTAGTTTAGATAGTTAATATTAAATGTTTATTTATTTAAAGACCAACTCAATATTTATATTACTGCATATATGTAACGAATCTTTAACTGTATTATAATGTAAATAATACGAAAATTGTTAACATGTTATTAATAAGATAATAATGTAAGTAAGTAGTTAGGTATTTTAATATGAAAATGTCCTATTGAGTTGCAGGTATTCACAGGTATGCTGTCAATTAATTAGAAATATTGCAAGAATATCTTACAATATATATTATATTATTTAATAACTAATTACCCCTTGATTTATAAATAGCCTTGTATTGCAATGAAATATATTGTACGTGTGTTTACAAATTTTGAATACCTATCAACAAGCAAAAAAATATAATTTATTTAAAATAGTTATTTTAGTAATTAAGAAAAACAATTATTATTATTAATGTATTCAAATATATTTTTATTTCATTAAATCTTAGTATAAGATTTGACAAGTTAACGTGTTAATTACTGAACTAATTACATATGAATTACTTTATTAATTAAATAAACGTACACCTGCACTTAACTATAAGGTTTTGTATAACTTCGGTTTTCTTTCTTTTTTGTGTCGCAAAGTTATAAATGTTGTATTAAAATGTCATTATGTGTGTTACTACTTATGTTTAAGACTGCCAATTTTGTATAATACCTGATGTTTAAAATTATTGATTGTTAAAAATGTAAGAAGTTATTAATTTTAGGCAAAATCGACTGACTGTTCTATAGTGATATCGCAACGATGATTGTGAATTATTATTGATTAAAATATTGATTTTAGTGGTGATTTTATTGTTATGAACACCTTGTTTTGAACACTGAGCCTTCGGCTAACATCGATGTTACTGGCCGTGTCAGCAACGCCGGCGTTGCTGACACGGCCAGTAACATGGCTCGAGTCGATTCAATGTGATCGAAAGAGTTAAGCAACGACGGGCGCGGTCGGTTTGTGGATGGGTGACCGCTAGTGGCAAAATTTCATGGACGCTACCGTGCTTCGGAGCGCAAGTAAAGCCGTCGGTCCCGGTTGTTTTCAATGCTGGAAACAGTCGTTTAGCCTTGTCGAAGACCTTCGGGTGGCTTGAGAACATTCGACACTGGGTTGGCCACTAACCCCTCCTCCAATCCGCATTGGAGCAGCGTGGTTGAGTATGCTCTAGCCCTCCCGCAGCAGTGTCTGTGGGGGAGACCCGTGCCCAGCAGTGGGACGTCTATGGGTCGCAGCGAAAGCAACGCCGGCAACCGAGATTTGTACGGTGGTGCATGTTAACTTTGGTCGCTTGTTGTGAGGTACATTTTATACGTGGAACAAGGAAATATACTTCTTTTATGAGATCCGGGATTATGAATAAAATACCTGGTCTGCCAGATTGCGTTATACGTTATTCCGACTGTTCAAGGCTGTTCATTTTAGTGTTTTAACCTCTCAGTGTAGTTGGCACAACGGGAACAGGTGAGATCTTTGAAATTAAGATAACGATTGTAGCTGTGCTCTGGTGGCTCTGTCTATAGTGAGAGACAATGAGAGAATGGTCAAACAGTGAGGTTCCTATTTGATCATTTTTTGTTTATTGTATATACATAGGAAACATTTGTTTGTAATGTTTTCACACAAACTACTGGACCGATTTCAAAAATTCTTTCACCATTAAATAGCAAATAAATGATTCTTTCTTTCTTTCTTTCTTTCTTTCAAAAGCTTACTGACGTGGAAATTCTCATTTCACAGAGGTGAAAAAACTAAACGTCTTTAACCTGGAATAACACTGACAATTTTCACTTGGCATAGCAAACGTACGGCTTGCTTTGAGAGAAGTGTTAAAGTTATTTAATCTTGTACCTCATTTAAAAAGTGCTAGTAGGTACCTAAATTAAGTTGCATCGCAGACATGGACTCAATTTAAATATAAAATGGTGTTTAAGAGTGCTAAGGTAAGGGGCGGAACGGTTGAGTTGAACGCTTGCAGAATATCTCTAGTAACACTTTACAAAACGTACCATTTTAAATAGAAAAACTACTGAGTTTTGGCCATGTTACTCACGGTTGTTTAGTTTGTGTTAGGCGGGTATGGTGGGGATCATTCCTCGGTGATGCCACGGAGGTCCACCAGTAGTACAGTACACATTCTACTTAAATATACGGTAACAATTATAATAAAATAGAAATTGTGCTAAGGAAATAAAAAGGGAATAATAATAAAGTGTTTTTAAAAGGTAGGTACTACGTTAACTCATTAAAAATGATCTAAAATATCAAATAGTACCTACTCTTAGCTGTTCTTCCATTCTTTGATGATTAAAAATAAATTATTTATGTTTTACTTTAACAACAAGTTTTTCAGATTCCTTATTGAATTCCACAACGTAACTTAAGTTGTCATATGTATCACCAGTCATGTTTAGGTCCTACGTACCTAATTGGTGGTGAGCCTAACGCCCTAACCGGACAAAACTCCAGACTCAGACTCCTTGTACTTTGCCCAACAAGGGAATCAAACCTATGCTTCGCTACACGCTCTTTGTAACAGACTATACACGGTATTGTAATTACGTCGCATTAAAAATCAATTCCACGGCAGCCGGCGCGTCATTCCGAAGGGGAAATGGCTGACAATTAACGTCAAAGGGGTGCCGGCTTGACGGCGACAATCACCTGCTGAGGTTCGTCAAATACAATTTCATAGGCTGAAGTACGTAAGTACCTACTGTGCGAGACTGTACCTACGTATGCAGGTAATACGTCTCGCACAGTAATAATATTGTTGTCTATATTTATAGATATGTACTTCTATAGGTACTAATATTATAAAGAGGAAAGATGTGTTTCTAATCTTTGCACACAATACCTAACTACTAGACCGATTTCAAAAATTCTTTCACCATTAGAAAGCTGCATCTCCAACGAGTCGCATAGGCTATATAATATTGCTAGAAATAAACGAAACTATTGTTACCTACGTCTAATTTCACGCGAGCGAAGTTGCGGGCTTCCACTGGTTAAGAATATTTAACAATACTCCGTGTATTCTCTTTCATATGTCTTATGCTACCCAGGACAAAAACCCTAGACCATTACTTATTAGGTGAAGTTAGTTTGACCCATCTTTTCTATACCTCCAAGCCTAGCCTCAGTATTATCAACACAAGGCGAGAGAGACTGCAATGTTAATTATAAACTTTTAATTAAAACCTCTTCCCGTCATGCTGTTGACAAAGAAAGGGCTTGTGTGTTGCGGAAGTATAGGCAGGATCCCGCTTTTTCTGGAAAATTTCCCGCTTAAACATTATAAAAACTTATAATAAGGCCATGTTTAAAAAAAATAACTGCTACTTAACAAAGATTACAAAATATCAATGAAAACGAAAGATTAGCCGACGAAAAAAATATAAATTCAATACAAAAAGTCAACAAAAGATAGCTCGAAGCTCAAACGCGACACGAATATGGTTATAACATAGTTAATAAGGAAGCGGCGTTTTTTTCCTTCTGAGGTTTTCACGGTTTACTATGACGAGAGTTCTAAAAAAACGAAAAAATCCTCTATAAAAAAAAGTTAAAGTAAAATATAGGCTCACAGGGGCGGTGACTCCTTTGGACTCATGTTCATAGGCGACGGTCAATAAAATCAGGTGGCCCGTCTGCTTGTTCGTTAGGCGATATTTATAAAAAAAGGATTTTTCGCTACTTCCAGAGATTTTGAGTGTTGGCTGGAATCGGGGCCCAGGTGACCAGCGGGCGGCCAGCGGTAACCCGTTCCACCGGGTCTCCTTGACATCCGCGCCCACATATTTCCCAGAACGTCCCAGAACAAGTAACGTCGCGCCTATACTCTAAGTAACTAATTATATACGTTTGTATTATCTTCCGAGCATTCATGAGAATTAATTCCTGTCTGAAAGAAAGATCGTAGGATGAAAGTTGCAGTAATTGAATTTGTATGTCAATGGCGATCTGTCAAAGGCCACAACACAGCCACACGTGGGAGCAGTGTGAATGCCGCAGCCTCCGGGTCTCATTGCTCGTGGCCCAATGGCTCACGTCGATTCAATGTGAACGAAAGAGTTAAGCAACCGGTGACCGCTAGTGGCAAAATTTGATGGACGCTACTGCGCTTCGGAGGGCACGTAAAGCCGTCGGTCCCGGTTGTTTTCAATGCTGGAAACAGTCGCTAAGCCTTGTCGAATACCTTCGGGTGGCTTGAGAACATTCGACACTGGGTTAGCCACTAACCCGCATTGGAGCAGCGTGGTGGAATATGCTCTAGACCTCCTGCAGCAGTGTCTGAGGGGGAGACCCTTGTCCAGCGGTGGGACGTCTATGGGTCGCAGCGAACAAGTAACATTGTTAACAAGAACCCATCTGACCCAATAAAACACCGACGAAGAACCGAATTCGGGGTAAGGAAAAGGGAAAAGAGTAGGGCTTCTAATCATCGAGACGTAACGCGATAGCGTGAGCTACCACTAGTCGCCTGGTTTGAAAGCGGGAGAGTGGCACCAACCCAGAAATCAACAAGATCATATCAGTGTAATATTAGGTTTGTATCTTGTTCTATAACAGTCAAAGTTCTTTAACATTAAATTCCTAAATAGGTTATAGTTTTTCCTGCTACATCCAGTGTCTTCATCTTCAATATCAATCAATAATTTTCCTTGTAAAACACGTACACCTGAAATTAATAATACCTACTTAAAATTAAATATCTGACCAAAACATTCGAACCATCAAACAATCAAAACAATTAAATATCACAAACTTGATTTATTTGTGTTTAGTTATACTGTTTGTGACGCATGACGTAATCAAGTTATCAGTTTCGTTAGTTGGTAAGCTTAAGTTGCAGAGTTTACCTAAACTGTGTTTAATAATAAATTATACTGTAAAATTTAAAAAAAAAAAAGCTTTTATAACTTTTTATTTTATTTTCATGCATCGTCATCGGAACCTAATATGTGTGCCAAATTTCAGCTTCAGGAAGGGTGAAATATTGATTGTAAGATTCCAGGACATACATACGAGTGAAGTTAAATAAAAGCTTTTAATATTATTTATATAATATTTATCTAGCAGAATCCTCAACTCTATTGCATCCTTCAATTTTTACAAACAGGAAATACACAAAGCGTATGAGTGAAAGGGACTAGGCAGACTAGACATAGACTGTAGGTATATCTGTAAGTTTTGTTTAGGAAACACACCAAAGGTTTTTAACCAAGATAAGGTAGTGTAAATTGCGATATTCCCATCGTACCTGGAGCATGATGAGGAGATAGTTGCAGCACAGGTCCAACAGCTTGAGCGGGACGGTGAGGTCTATGGGGAAGGCGGTGCCGTGCGCGTACTGCGGCCGGTGGCAGCGCACCGCCATGTACCAGCGCTGCGTGATCTTCTGCAGTAAACTTCTATCTGAGAATCAGAGCATCATTTTTTGAAGTTAAACTTCTTGAGGGTAAATTTTTTTACGGATGAAACGGAAATGCGTCACGCAGCATGCAACGTTCGTGACGAAGAAATGAAACGGAAATGCGTCACGCAGCATGCAACGTTCGTGACGAAGAAGAGGATGGGCGATAGAGAGAAAGTGAGATAGAGCGAACGTCGCATAGTGACATAGGCCAACAGAGGAAAAGACTTTCAAATGAATATTTATATTTATTCTATTTAGGAAGATGGTAGAAGTCCCTCCTGGGGCTTCAATCTTACTTACCAAATATTTTAATAACACCTACCCGACTAAAACTAATAACTAATATGACCAGGTTATTCTTATAACCTAGCTGTGACAGCCCAGGCTATCGAACTCGCTTCTCACTCGAGCGGTTCGGGTTCAAACCCAAGCGGCAGACGTTTTTAAGTTATGAGCTACTTAAGAAAGCTAGAGTTCTTCATAATGTTCTCGAAGGCATGTGAAGTCTGCCAATCCGCACTTGGCCAGCGTGGTGGACTAAGGCCTAATTCCTCCCATTATCAGAGGAGATCCATGCCCAACAGAGGGAAGGGAAAGAGTTGTGATGATGACGATGATCAATTTTATAAACTTTGTTGAAATGAAATAAAATTGCTATATTATATCCATTAAAAAAAAACAGTCCATGCAGAAATCCATGCCGCCCTATACGCGACTGACCAATATAGCCGGACCGTTATTCATGAACAACCCGATTTACCAGCTATTGCGTAAATTGGCGCAAAATTTAAAAGCGTCCATGAAAAATTTAACTTTATCGAAAATTTTGCACAGTTTTAAAACACTGCAAGAGTTAGCAACATACCAATCCAGGGCTCTTACTCTCGAAAACAACAAAAATTATTGTCCAACATCAATGTGATGAAGTTGTAAATGAATTATGAATAACAAATGTGATTCGTAGGCCAGTGAGTTTGCACCAACCATGTACTAAATTGATGCAATCAAATTTGGTTTAAATCAATTTTCGTTAAAAATGTTGTTTGGAACACGGCTAACAAATCAATGTTTCGTTTGACTAACATTTCGCTTTAACTAAATTATTAAATTCGTATCATGGATTGATTATTCATATGATGGAACCGACAATCAGTCCTTTTAGTAAGAATCGGTGAAAATCCAATCCATACTTCCTAATATTATAAACGCGAAAGTAACTCTGTCTGTCTCGCTTTCACGCCAAAATTACTGAACCGATTTAAATGAACTTTAGTACACACATAGTCTAGAGCCTGAGAAAGGACGTAGGCTACTTTTTAATAGGTAAAAAGTGTTGTAAAGGGTTGAATGACAATATATACTATCCCCATTGGATTGTATGAAAATATTGTCATTTTCAGAACTAGAAGTATACAATTTATATATTAGGCTGTTGATTAGATACCTACAAATAAATATGGCATTCAAAGTATATATTTTGTTACCCTTATGGGTGTAAAATAAACATAGGGGATAACACGTTTACGGATTCATTACAAATTTTTGGAGCTAAAGTTAACGCGTTAAGAAGAATCTATTATTACGTCTAATTACACACGAGCGACGCTGCTGGCCTACAGTTGGGCAAATTTTAGATATTATTAATTTCTTTGGATTAATAAATAATAAAAATAAAAAAACTAGTCAGTTCATAATTGTTACGAGTATTATCACGCACCGTGTGAAGCCCTAACCTTCTGAGTGGAAGTCGAAGACAAGTCGCTTGGCCAGGTGGAGCGCCAGGCGGGTGCAGGTCTTCTCCGTCCGCCCCGCAGCGCCGCACACCAGGCACAGCGCGTACATCGTATTGCATATTATTTCTAATTACACGCGAGCGACGCTGCAGGCGTCCACTATTCAGTTCATAATTGTTACGAGTATTATCACGCACCGTGTGAAGCCCTAACCTTCTGAGTGGAAGTCGAAGATAAGTCGCTTGGCCAGGTGGAGCGCCAGGCGGGTGCAGATCTTCTCCGTCCGCCCCGCAGCGCCGCACACCAGGCACAGCGCGTACATCGTATTGCATTCGCGCCACGTTAGGTACAAAATCATATTCAACACCTGAAAATCATAGAAAATGTAATAACAATATTAACAGTTATTTGTATCAGGCGTTACTTTGCGGAACTCCATTATTACAAACCAAAGATTAATCTACTTTGCAACAATCCAAGAACAAAAATGTATGTACTTTGCGAGTAACCGTCGTGGAGTTGGGGCGGAACACGTGTTGGTGTATGTATTCATTAATCGCGTGTGCATGTTTCCTGTGTGGGAGGGAGGGAGGTGCTGCGTGCATGAAGGTATACATACGAGTACACCACCATACATTTTGGTTCGTGGATTGTTGTTGCAAAGTAGATTAATCTTTGGTTTGTAATATTAAAAATATTTTGCGACACATGCGATTCTCATAATACGAACTTTATGACTTAATTGCCTTCAAGAAGTTCGCATTCGCCGCCGCACAGTGTGCGCTAGATCTCCCGCAGCTCTCTGTGGGAGAGACCCGTGCCCCGCAGTCTATAAAAGCATACGCCACCACGCTGCTCCAATGCGGATTGGTAGAGGGGTTAGTGACCAAGCCAGTTTTGAATGTTCTCAAGCCACCGGAAGGTCTTCGACAAGGCTTAACGATGATTTTCACCTTTGAAAACAACCGGGACCGATGGCTTAACGTGCCCTCCGAAGCACGGTAGCGCCCATGATATTTTGCCACCAGCTGTCACCCATCTACAAACCGTCGTTGCTTAACTCTGTCGATCACATTGAATCGACACGAGCCATTGGGCTATAGACGCTACATAACTAATATAATTTAGCACTATACTCACTCCACCATAAGCTAAGAATATAATTGCTGCATACGTGACACTAGCGAAGAGAGTCATACTCATCATGATTATTAACTGAAATGGAAAAACATAACATAAATCACGCACACACAAACACCCACTTTTCACAAGTTATGTTTAGGTTTCTTGTGATAGGTGAGTGGCGTGTTGATCGCTCGATCGAATCCAAAATCCGAGCTACTACTGAGAATATCATGTTATAAAAACTCAATAGCACTTTGCCTGACATCAGGACCTCTAGCTTAAAATGATTTAATTAGTATTTTCAGGGCACGACATGGATATCTCTAGATATTCTATACTGTGATCTAACCAATGATATTATATACATTACAAAAGGTAGATAGGTACGCTACCAACGCACCAAACGCGTGCCGTGAATTGGTGTCACTTGTGACCATTGCAGTCAGTCGAGCTTACCTGTCATTGTGAGCGTGCGATAGCTGTTTCTTTCTTTCACTCTTATGGTTTATGTATTTCCTGTCGCACTTAAAACGTTTGTGTAGATATACAATGTTATTAATGTACGTATGTATGTGTCGCAGAACGATTATTTTGTGCGTGCAGTATGAACGTGACGTATCTTTCTTAAAATATCATTGGATCTAACTCATATATTTAGAACCATATTAGAGACACCACCACCAGATCTACCCACAACAATAGAAATGAAACATTTGCAAGCACTCTCGATACATTTAAAAAAATGTTTATAATCAATAATACAATCAATTCTAAACTGGACTAATAAGTCGAATGATATAGATGGAAATGAACTTACCCTCACATTCATTTCTTCTTTAATATATGTCGTTGTGGCTAGTACATGCCTGTACACTCTTGTTCCATAACTCGGATGCGCATTTTCGAGAGACGCCAATCTCAAATTGATCGAATCTATCAGTAACGAACACAGCGCCATTTCAGTTAAATGCGCTGTAAACGCCATTGTAATGATCAGGATTGTAGTAGGCGAAAGACCTATCGAGTACATTCCGACAATGTCTATTACAATAGTCATTATAACCATGAGTGTAAGGTCACGCACTTTCCGTCTCAGTCTTGCGAAATATTCATCTGAATAATCGCATTTATCGTCCAAATTGTCGAAAGCTACATACAGACTGGTGTGGACTCTCGCGACAATTGAGAGATAACAACCTTCGAAGCCAATGACAAACTGGAATATGACTAAGAACGGATTTAATGAAAACACTCGAGTGAAATCGTAAATAACGACAGCACTGACAGAGAGAAAGGAGACAGCGAAGATGATATCACCGATTCGTTTGCTCTTCTTGCAGTGGATAAGATAATTCCGGTTGATGCAGCATAAGTTTTGCAGCATAATAAGGCACTGCATATTACACATTGTTTTGTTACGGCACATTATAATGAATTTATTAATCAAGTTCCTTGTATGGTGCAACTTGATGATGAGAATAACGCTCTCTTTATTGAGATCCACAAATACGCACAGTTATTAGCGCCAAACAGCTCCAATATAAGATAAATTCAAGCTATAATCGAATAAATTATTATTATTATACTCGTTCGATAGCCTAAGATGTACAACGATATACTAGACGATGTAGTCATAACAGAAATGATTATAGAATTTCAATATCATTTTTGGTAAGTAAAATTGATTTCTAATTACGCCGGCGGGGCTTTGGGGAAAATTTAATAATCTTTATCAAACTTCAATTACTTATTACTACTTATTTATTAATGGATTTAATTGGTGTAACAGTATACGTGATGTAAGTTTGTATAGCTTTATGACCTGTTTTTAAACATTGCCGGCGACTTCGTTGCTACAGAACTACATAAACTACAGGACTAGTTAAATACGTACATACGATTGTCCTAAGCACTAACATTCTACGTGCAGAAGTAAAGTCTACAAAATGAAATTAAATACTACTAACATACTCTAACGTACGCTACACTGTCTTAAAGCCACTAGTACCTAAATCTTAACATAATATTGTGCCTAGACGTCTATTTGAATGGTTAAAACTAAACGGAGCTTCTACATACCATAAATGAGTTAATAGCCACGTGGAATTTATCGTGTTTAGACTAGTTAACGGGTAAGCATTGTCTAGTGTTAGATTAGCAAAATACCTCTAAATTAGTGTAGTGTAATTGTATCTACTGTTAATGTTAATGATATTAAATTAAACTGAAATATTGACAAATACTAATTTTCTCGGTAAAAGGCTTGCTACCAAACTAATGACAAAAACTAAGATTTTTATAGGTACAATGATTGATGAACAAGTCAAATTCATTATCATCATCACAAACTGCTATTTCTTTGAACCACATATACGAGTATTTAGGACCCTCTTCGATTTATTTTGAGGAGGAACATGCCTATTTGCTATCTTATTAACATAAAATAATGAGTTCCTAAAAGAATTTTTGTCAGAAAATAAGAACAACTGCAACAGACTGTTGACTGGACCGCAGATTATAAACACGAAACACGCATTTGCATAATGCTAGTTTGAGTAGCTAGTTGCTCGATTGTCACATCCACGGAAAAGACAAGAACGGATAGAACGGTTATAGCGTCGGATAAGCCTATTTTGGCAGACCATATATAGAACCTTAAAAGGCACGTAATGTGGAAACTGTAAAGGTGCTATTTAGGCTAGGAACTCACGGATCGTTTTTCAAATTCGATTTTCCGATTACGGCTGAGAGTTCCTAGACACGTACAAAAATAGTAGAAATGTAGGTAAAATTTAGTCTGGTTCGAAAGCTTTTGTTTCCAGTTACACTTTACATGCAAAATTTTCGATCTTAAGGGTAGAGATGAATCTAAGACCAATTTCGAACGTGATAAGTCTTAGAGAGGTCTATCGCAGGAACATGAATTTGAATTTGAATCTTATAACCATTAAAAATATGTTGTATTATTTTTAACTTACTACTTTACTACTAATATTGAACGGTCGGAGTGAAGCGGCGATACTCTCGACTTGCAACTCACCGTCATACGAATGAATGTATAAATGAATGCATTTATTTGTTCAAGCATGAATACATTTTAGGTGTTATAAAAGTAAGCTTGGAACGACATACTTTACTGGTTTCAGTACAAATCTATATATATAAAAGGAGAAGCTGACTGACTGACTGACTGACTGACATATCACCGCAAGGCCTAAACTATAAGGGTTAGAAACTTGAAATTTTGCACAGAGGTTCCTTTTATAACGTAGGGGAGCACTAAGAAAGGATTTTTGAAAATGCATCCTCTGGGGGTAAAACGGGGGTGCAAAGTTAGTATGAAACATTGCCGTTTTTGTAGTCAAGTGGGCAACCCGAACGCAGGCAGATGTCGTTGATGATGGGTCTAAATCTACGCGAGCGAAGCTGCGGGCGTCCACTAGTATTTAATATTAATTAAGCTACATTATTTATATCAGAAAATCACTTTACATAATCATTAGCTCAATTTACACAACTTAACATTAGTATTTCATTTAAAATTCAATATCAAATTTCAATAGAGAAAATTAAACTGGCCTTTCCACATTTTTTCTGACTTCCGTGGTTATTACTTACGCTTGTCGCTCCAACATTTCCGACATTTCCAACGACACTTTGATGTTACAAGTTTAGTTGTGGTTTAGTTTGTCCTGCTTCCTTACAGCCCTTGAAATTGAATTATTGTTATGAATATTTGTTTTTTAATCTTTAATTTATTTGCTTTTGATGTACCGAATTTTATTAATAGATAGTTTAAATGTATTGTAAATTTTTGAGAAATTTCTGATAATTCTCAGGCATGCAAATTTGCTCACAATGTTTTCCATCACTGTTCATACTTTTCATACAAGCCTGTATTTGAACCACTGTGTTGCTATCTACTAAAAATCTTTAAACAAAAAAAAAATAAGCCAAACATATAAGTTAAAAAGAGACAAAATAGTACCTACTACTCTCAACCTGTACCGTAGTACTAAGAGAGTACCGCGGCTGCTGGTTTTCAGCGTAGCCCTTTTTTTATTACTACATACATAACTTCACGCCTGTATTAACCCAAGGTTAAGCAGAGATGTAATACACCCACATTTCACCAGTGAGCCTACAAATGCACACTTCGATCTACTACTGAGTATTTCAAGTTAGAAAATCCCGATAATACTTTGCCCGACTCGGGTACGAACCCAGGACCTCTAGGTTAGCCGAGCACTGCACTAGCCAACGATGCAGAACACATACAACGTACCAAAATAATTCAAATATTCCAAAGCGGTCTGAAAGAGCGGTTCCGATGCCTCATATTTGCATCACAACAGCCTTCTATCCACTTGCCTGTCAACGTCACCCGCAAGGTCCCGAACAAAATGCGTGGCGAAAATGTAACTTTGCGTTTTTGGTGACGCTTAGAGACGACAGACATTGCTACGTAAGCGAGTGTAGGTGCATTGACAGGCCCGTTGGCGCAATCGGTAGTGACCCTGTCTGTTGCGCCAAAGGTCGTGGGTTCGAATCCCACTCAGGACAAATATTCATGTGACTCTTGACTCGTGAACACTTGTATTTGTTCTGTGTCTGGATGTCAATATTATCTATTTAAGTATGTAGGTATTTAAAAATATCTATGTATGTATATCAGTCTCTGACACCCATAACACAGGCTCGCGCCTACTTTGGGGTCAGATGGCCGTGTGTGAGAATGTCCAAGATATTTATTTATTTATTTATTGAGTACCAAGTAAATACAAAGTAAGGCATTGGCCACCACCACAACCCTTTTGTCCCACTGTTGGGCGCGGGTCTCCTCTCCGAATGGGCGGAGTTAGGCTTTTACACCACGCTGGCCAAGTGCGGATTGGCAGAATTCACATGCCCTCGAGAACATTATGAAGAATTCTCAGGCATGCAGGCAGGTTTCCTCATGTGTGTCCTTCACCGTTACAGCTAGTAACGTGCATGGGTATGGCCATATCGAACATCTAATAACATTAGTAGGTATCTACTAATAATGTAGTAATATCTAGATTGACCTTCATACTTATTAAAATCTAAATTAAATCAACATTTTTTGTCACGAACGGTACTAGTAATTACCACGAGTGTGAGTGTGGAATTCTCCACTTACGATCTGCTAAGAACTACTCAGTGCTTGACAGATCGCAACGGCATTCGACCAAGGGTTGTACCTCCCAGTTTCCTAAAACGAGTCGACTTGTAAATTGCTTGAAAGGTCTCACTGATTGTATGCAAATGGCTTCATTTGACAATCTCGCGCAGTCGCAAACTAAATAGATTACACAAGACTATAGGTGCCCCATAGCTTAATAGCGTTTGGTAGTGATAGCATGGTGGCTGAAATTAAGCTTATCGCTCGAAAAGGTCCGGGTTCAACTCCCAGTGGACTTCCAGTCACCAATAACTTATCTAACTCAGGACAGCTCAGTACATCTGTACAGTGAACAAACTTAGCAGAAAGTTTTCCATAGTGTTCCGATTGCATGTGAAGTCTCCCAATCCGTACGTGGCCAGTGTGCAGTAGTGACCCGTGCCCAACAGTGGGGATTTTGGTGCTCGTAAACCCGTGATTCTGGGGGTACTCGCTGCTTGATAGAAGACAATACGTACAAAATCTACAAACTAACGTTAATCATCAAAAAACCATTCTAGTCAAAACTTCATATAGATAAATCAAAGCATGTCGAAATATAAAGAGAATATATCTCAAGTAAGCAAATCGGGAGATCAAAATTTTCACTCGTAACCCCGCCAACGCAAACGCCATATCGAACGCTTTAAGGGCTGAGCAGACTCCGGATTATTATCTCGCAATGATGAACAAACGGAATATGTTGTTAAGGACAATTTCGCATACTAAGGACAAAATGACCGCAGCGGACAGTTGACGTCAGAAATGAGAATTATCGTAAATCAAATAATGTTTGTTTTGGTGAATCATAAAATCATAAAAATTCTTATATAAATAAACTTAACTCATTCTATACGTTTTCAAACAGGTAAATTGGAAGGGACGTCTTCGTCACTAGAAACAAAATTAGATCGTCTCACGTAAAGTTGAACCTGAACAAAAAACGAATTTTATTAATTTTTTATTTTATTAATATTTGCGAAACAAAATATATTTAAAAAAATGTAAAATAGAGAACAGAGACAATGATGCAGAATTCAGCAAATCGGCTATCAGCCATTAAATAGGCGACACGCGGACAATAATCCGGCAGAAGCGATCCGGTTCGTATCCGATATCCGTATAAAAATGTCACGTCTGCAAAGGCCCGCGCTATATTGGAACGATCCGAGAATTTCGCTCTCGCTTCTCAAAGTTCGCGCTAAAAAAGCTTCCGGAGAATTAGGTTCGAAATTGCAGAGGCCTTTGAGGAGTCCTCCGCGCGTTTCTTATGGAAAATTAAGGCTATTCAGGTGAAAATTGCAGAGCACCAATGCGGATAGTGAGTGAAATTTAATCACGGTTAATGGGGTTTTGACGGAGGTGAGTAGTTTACAAGTGGCAGCTCAGTGACTATCGAACTCGCCTTTCACTCGAGGGGGTCAAGATTCAAATCAGGCGGCACGCTTTAATGAATAAGTTATTATAAAAACTAGCTTTGCGCGCGGCTCCGCTCGCGTAAAATCGATTTCCTCATACCTACATACCTCGATCCTACATACTACTACCTACACCTTGGTGTAACATTATATCTTGATATTTGATTACTACAAAAAAGATTACAGTCAGTCAATCTTAAAAGATAGACATATGATGTCGCAGATTTTTTTTAGTACTTTTAAAGGGGAACAATTCTGTAATACATGATTTTTGCGTTATGTTAACAGTTTACGCAGCGCACGCAACGGAAACTCTCAAAAGGACTAATTTTTCCCGTTTTTGTTACATTTTTTATGGATGCTCCATTCTTGTTGGTCGTAGCGTGATATTATAAAGCCTGGAGCCTTACTAAATAAATTGACTATTATACGAAACAAAAATATATTTTCAATTTGAACCAGTAGTTCCTGAGATTAGTGCCATCAACTAACCAAACAATCAAACAAAGACACACAAACAACCTCTTCAGCTTTATAATTGTGTACTATAGTATATAGGTAATACAATAATGAAAACCTGAATAATTAAGAATGATGATGTGAATGTGAATGAATGAAAAAATAATCTGAAAGCTTTTGGGCAAACCGATATAATTTCACTGTTAATTAAAATAAGGAATAGAAAATGTTTGTTTGGGAACCGTATATAGGGACTATCCAATAAATACAAACAAACATCAGATTCAATTAAATAAGCAAATCAAGGAATTACTTATAAAATCTTGGCATTTCAGTTTTGAAATGAAAATATACTTGAGACAAGAATGAGCAGAGCTTAGATAATTTAATTACAGTTTATACTGTTTAAGATTGGGTCCAAGTGAAAATCACATTGGCAAGTATACATATTATTCGTTAAGACATGTTTATTTATTAGGTTAGCCTAGCCTCGGTCCATCGGTGGGATACAAGATGAAAGTTTGTACCTATGGACTTTTTTTTAAATCACCTTCGATTCGTTTCAAATTTTCGATGTTTGCACATGGTGTATCAGGTTTTTAATGAAATGTGAATTTAAAAAAAAAAAAAAAATGGCAAATTAATATTAATGGATTAATTAATAATTTTAAAATTGATGGATCGAACGACGAATCAGACGAACCATTTATGATTTTGTGCTATAATTGTTCGATAGTTATATATCGATTGACAAACGAACGATAATTTCACTAAAACAATGTAATTTTCTGGAATAAAAAGTAGCCCCAGTGTTACTCTCCAGGCCCTGTTAAAATAAACATATCGATCTGTGCAAAATCATATCGATCCAGCTAAATATGAGAAGAAGGACAAACCAACAAACAAACTTTGCCGTTTATATAATTATGACTATGGATATGGATTTTCAATTTTGTAGTAAATCATTTCAATACCCCATTCAGAAGCAATCACTGCATTTATAATTTTCAAGCTAAATTTTGGTTTTAACAAAATAAAGATAATTATAATCAGTTCAACGACAAAATTAACTATTCGTAGATCATTTACTTTAATGGATTAGTAATTGAGAGTTGCCTATTTTAATTAACTCGTTGTCACCCGCCGTTGCTCGTGAATTATGGCAAGAATGGCAACATTGCGTACAATAATTTCCATCTGTCTCCAGTAGGTATAAGAATAATGAATTCGGCGAAATAATGTCCTTTCATCCACAAATCAACAAATGAGCAGTGGACTCGACCTTTTACAATATTTTGAGTCAAGGCCTCGTACCTGGGCCTCGCCCTGGGACCAGAATGGTGCAACTTAGAGGCACTGCCTCGTGTAAGATCTTCTGAGGTTGCGGGTGGTAAGAGTGGGAGCTCAAGTGATCGCACCATCGCAGTGTATCCCCAGGAAAGGTGACGCTGTGAAATTGAGGACTTAAAACGTTTAAACCCGTACGTTCTAGAGAAAAGACTACCCAGTTCCATTTGTTATATATTTAAAAAAACAATCAGGTCTCTACCTACTCATAGCTGAAGTTACCGGCTTACTCACGTGTGATTTAAGTCGGAAATAGGCCTACTAGTTTCGATCTATTGTCGATTATCGATCGATGATTATCATCGCGGCGAGCACTCCTGAAGATGATCATCGTAATATATCGAAACTAATCGGCCTATTTCCGATTTCCGACACTCACGAATCGTTCAGGTCTCTACGTTCAAGAAATAGAGCCTTAAAACAGTCAGACGGACACGTGCGGCAGAGTAAGTACCTAATAGGGTTCCGTTTTTCACTTTCCGGGCACGGAAACCTAAATACTGTCGGTAGATTGGAAGGTATTGTACGATTTCTATCGGAGTATAGTGTTTTTCTCTTACAAATTAGGATCGTTGCCCGCACAACTTCCAATATCCTCATCAATATTCCACAGTAATTCTCCGCTAGCTCCAACCGTGTCCCTTGCCGCCGACATATCCGCGAGTGGTAAATCGAAAAACTTTAAATGGCTCCAATTTCCCAGCCTCCGCCGTCTAGCGAGACGTGGAGCAATTTTTTTAATTGAGACGATCCGGTACGTCGATTGTGTTGACATACGGGAAATAAAGTGCAGCTTAAACTGCGTTTACATATTGATGGTTGTTTCTATGCGTAACTCATTTAGTTACGGAAGCAGCTTGCTTATAGTAGGGGAGCCCAAGAGGGGATTTTGCGGGATACTCAAGCGCGTAAGTTTAATATACAGTGGGATACCTTGTACCCGGTTAAGTACCTCCAAAGTTGTAGCGTAAAGAAAGGGGAGGGCTACAAAGTTGTAGCCCTCCCCTTTCTTTACGTTACTCTCAAATTGTAAGATTAGTGGAATATACACTTTTTATTATGTAATTAACTCACCCTACCTTAATCTAACGCGCTCAAGAATTTCTGATGACAAATATTTTTTTTTTACTAATCTGATCCTTTATCCTTGACGGCCCCATTTATATATGGGGCTCATATTTGGTGGAGGTACTTAACCGGGTACAAGGTATCCCACTGTATATTAAACTTACGCGCTTGAGTATCCCGCAAAATCCCCTCTTGGGCTCCCCTACTATTATCAAAAGTGTTGAAAGCAAGTTGCTTAGTATTAATTAAACGATTGAATGTATGGCTGCAATTAACTAACTGTTAAACGCTGGTATGTGTACTTGGGCAGAGTAACCCCTTACTCGTCTAGGTTTCACACAGATCACTGCCCCGCCTACTCGAAACATGCGCTTATATTGGGAAAATCTGAGTCAATACAAAGTCTCACCAAAGAACATCTAACAATTAAAATAATGAATTAATAATATTAGAAATAAGTCTATAAATTAATAAATGATTAATAATGATGTGTTCCTTAACACACAGTCATTTTAATATTAAATTAATAAAACTAGTAATTAAGGTAGGTAGATAATGATGCTTTCTAATTGGCAGTGCGTAACATTAGTTAAAAAAAACTGACTGCAAACAATTGATATTAGGTTTTTATATTCAAGCTAGTTTTGATAGCTTGCATGATGCGAAGTTGCTGTTGTCAAAATCAACAGCAACTTAGCTGTCATAAAATCATCAATTTCTCAGTTTGGTCCATCTTAATGTCAGGCTATCTTCATAAGCATAAATATAAAATAAATCTTATAAACGGATCTCATAAGCTCAACAGATGGCGGGTGAATGTGCTTAAGTTTTAAATTAAGATTTATTTTGGGCAGAGAGTTAGCTGCGACCCGTCACACCAGCCAACACGTCCCACTACTGGGCACGGGTCTCCCCCACAGACACAGCTTCGGGAGGTCAAGAGCATACTCCACGCTGTTCCAATGCAGATTGGTGGAAGTGTTAGTGGCCAACCCAGTGTCGAATATTCTCAAGCCACCCGAAGGCCTTTGACAAAGCTTAACGACTGTTTCCACCATTGAAAACAACCGAGACCGACGGCTTAACGTGCCCTCCCAAGCACGGTAGCGCCAATGAAATTTTGCCACTAGCGGTCACCCATCCACAAACCGACTGCGCCCGTCATTGCTTATCTCTTTCGTTCACATTTAATCGATGCGAGCCATTGAGTTATGAACTCTACAGGTAGAGAGTTACTGTGATGTTATTCGGAGAATCTAAAGTCTCGACGTTTTCAGTTGCAATATATTCCCGTGTGTTTTTCCGCGGAGTTACCGCTCGGCTTTCTCGATACGCCCCTTGTTGAACATCGTTACAGTAGGAATTAGGCCCTGAGTGCTATTGCGAACACCTTTAATTAGTAAAAACAAACATCGTAAGCTGATGCTGATGCTTTAAGTGTAATTAAGGTTTTTGTATTGATACATAAATATTCTACACCATATACTAACAGTTTTAAAAGTTTTTTCCAATTAAAAAGTAGCCTATGTCCTTTCTCAAGGTCTAGACTATCTGTGTACCGAATTTCATTTAAATCGGTTCAGTAGTTTTGGCGTGAAAGCGAGACAGACAGACAGACAAAGTTACTTTCGCATTTATAATTTCAAATTAAAAAATAGCCTATGTAATATATCAGGCTCTAGACTATCTGTGTACCAAATTTCATTTAAATCGGTTCAGTAGTTTTGGCTTGAAAGCGAGACAGATAGACAGACAGAGTTACTTTCGCATTTATAATATAAAGTATGGATATGGATTACGTGGCGCCTGTTGTGTGACCTATTGCTATAGACGAGCAAACAAATCTCACGTAGATCCGGCTTAAAATCGGTGTGTTAAGAAAAATTTCTTTCGATACTAATAAAAATTCCAATTACCGATTAGAAACCGAAGCGGAATGTTGTTGTTATATAAGCTTATATAACTGCGTAAACACGCAATGTTAGCCCTCGCTTTGGAAATAACAAGACATAATAAGGGTCTAAATTGGTTCGAGTTCAGTTAACGTAGTTTTGGAGTGTACAAAAGAATTGGGAATTCTAACACGTCGTCGTTTAAATTCACAAATGTTTGGCGTGTGGGTCGAGTCATGGGCGGCAGCGGCTGCTGTCTGTCTGTCTTTCTAGCTTTCACGCCAAATCTACTGAACCGATTTAAATGAAATTTGGTTGGTTTGATATCTGGCATGTTCACTGACGGCAGACTGTTCCTAGTACCTTGGTATATTGGGGCCTTTGCGAATTTTAAATAGAGCTTATTTAGATTCCGTACGATTAATTGATGATAAATTGTTTACCCCGCTTAGAAGAAGAAATATTAATTATTTTATAATAAAAATTATTACCCTAAAAACTAGCCTATGTCACTCTCCAAGGTCCTACACTACATCTTTTCTTAAAATCACGATGATCCATCATTCCGTTAAGAAACCAACAAACACTTCCATTTATATTAGTAAGGGTTTAATACATTTTATTGTTATATACAGGAAGTATAAAAAAAATGAAATTTATTATCTGTATCCTTATTTAATTTTGTAATCTATACTTACACACTGGCAACACCACATATTATGTCATCCATCTGTCATACAATTCACACTCATCTCCTGTTCCGGTGCTCTTGTAACGTTAAGACGTGATATGAATGAAATTCGCTACGAAAAATATTACATAAACCGATTTACGTGTGTCAACCGCTATGTGAATCTTGAAAGAATTGGAGTTACCACTTATCGAAGGTCAAGAGCATCCAGTAACATCAGAATACGGAACAACGAACTAGTAGTCTAGGCACCCTATTTCCTTCATAAAGAAAAGTTCTTTAAGGCTTTATCCTTAACAACAAAACCATATAATAGACTGGACCTCAGAAGAATAAAAAGAACGAAGAAAGAAGAATAAGGAACAATTGATTTATTCATTTCTGCAACACAGGAAAATAAAAAAGCCTTGTTCTAGTTAGTGCCTTGTCCCAAGCCCTGAACAACTTAAGCAAAATAGACGTTTAACCTTATACAGACTGGTTCGGTTATGCATACAAACGCTCTGATCTCAACATTTTGATTAATTATGTTAACAGGCTTGAATTTTTAGGTATGATACTCTGTTAAAACCATGGTTATAACAACCAACCAATTCTCCCACCCAATTTTGGGCTCGAATTTCTAAGGAGGAGGTCTAAAGTATACTCCACCTTGCTGCTGCAATGCGGATTGGTGGAGGCATTAGTGGCTAAACCAGTGTCCAATTTTCTCAAGCTCTAAATTTGGGGAACGATGCCATTTTCCGGGAGCAAACGAACCTACCATTATTACTCTCCAGGCTCTCTACATCTGTGCCAGCACATCGATCCAGCGTTTCGGAGAAGTACAAACCAAGAAACAAACAAAGAAACATTCCCATTCATATATTTGTTAGGATTTATTCAGCATGTAATCCTGCCCTACTATTCTACCTTATCTAAAACGTCCCGTAACAGCAATTGGAGCGGCCATTTTGTTTAATTCCTCGTAAATCTGCATGTAAATGAAAGGCAGACGCAGCGAACAGTAGCTTACAATGTTATTAAATTCTAATACTATCAATGCCCAGTGGTATAAAATGGACAATATATAAAACAATGTTTTTATTGAACATAAATCACATTTGATGGATATAAATTTGATTGAAACGGTTAAGTTAATTAGCACGACCCAATCTAATTCCCAGTGGTTTGCAACACGCACTTATAATAAAATAAGCCTTTTATTGAAATTGGTACGAGATTGACTCACAAAATAGTGGTACCTCGCTTCCTCAGTTTGGTGGACTATGTATTTTTTTTTAATTTCCGAATTTAAGAAAACTTAGTGGTGAAAACGTGGTAATTTGCGGTCGATCTTACAGTAGCGTCACTGTAGCTTAAGTGTAATTGTTTTAATAATAATAAATACGTATGAAGTAATGAAGTAGAAGGGGCGTGTGCAGCCTGGGGTCAATCTTATATGTATAATCTGGGGTACAGTATGCCAACATATGACATGAAAACGCTAAACATTTTTCTGCAGGAACTTAATTTTTAATCACTGGGCTGTCACCAAATGACCCTTCAATGTTCTGTTTATCCTGTACGAATATTAAAGTCATATCATCATCATCATCATAACTCTTCCTTTGTCTCACTGTTGGGCACGGTTCTCCTCTCAGAACAGGAGGGATTAGTTAGTCCGCCACGCTGGCAAAGTGCGGATTGGCAGCATTCACATGCCTTCGAGAACAATAGAAGAACTCTCAGGCATGCAGGTTTCCTCACGATGTGTCCTTCACCGTTACAGCAAGTGACAATTAATTTCTTATATCGCACATAACTCAGAAAAGTCTGGTGCCGCTTGGGTTTGAACCGCTCGAGTGAGAGGCGAGTTCGATAGCCACTGGGCTGTCACCGCTGTAAAATCATATCGGAGACATATTATTATGATGGTGAAGAAGATTCTTCAAAAATTTCAAGTTTCTAACCCTTATAGTTTAGGCCCTGCGTTGATACAGTCCGTCAGTCAGTCAGCTTCTTCTTTTATATATATAGATTAAAATATTACTATTGTGTCAAACAGTACACAACAGTAATAAGACACGAAGTAGTAACGAAGCTAAAAATTTTTAATGATTACATTTCTTTGCAATGCGCTGTGAGAGCTACGAAGTTCCCTGAAAGTTCTCGTTCGTAGTTTCATTTTACGAAATAATGCACAACAGAGTTTCAAATTACATTTTTCATTCTCATATTATATTCGGGAATGCTTGTCTTTATGTTAGCAGGGCGAAGTGGGCTTCGTAGAGATAGCAACACGTAGAAGTGAACTGTGTTATTTTGTAAAACATTAGAAAATAACTAACGAAATTTCTGTTCGCAGCGAATTAATTTCAGAAAATTCAGTTGCATTATTATACAAGACACTAGCTAGAGTCAGATGAGTGAATATTTGAGAATCCACTCGGCCAATTTGCAGTGGAGCAGCGTGGCAGACGCTCTAAGCCTCATTGTATTATGTTACCTAAATTACAAACGATTAGATACTAATAAAGAATAATTTACTAACGCATTAGCGACGGATACCTAACGTTAGTATAATTTGTAATATGAATTAATAAATTATTAATTAAAAAAAATCTCTTTGTAAATACTGAAAGCACTATTTTGTAGTAGTCTTAGATTACAGGAGCAAACAAATCTGTTTTATATAATAAAAGCATTCATTGAGGACTTAATTTAATAAGCTCTGTAATTTATCCTTGATTTAAAATTTCCCACTAATTATTTCCTTTTGTATACCTATTTTTTATTTAGTATTCTCGCGATCACCACGTCGCGGTATAGCCCAGGGTTACCTGGAAGAAAATCATATTCTGCATGATAATATTACTATCATAGGTAATACAATAGCATAGTATATGTAGCGTCCATAGCCCATAAGCTGGCGTCGATTCAATGTCATCGACAGAGTCAAGTCGGTTTGCGGACGGGTGACCGCTAGTGGCAACATTTCATAGGCGTTACCGTGCTTCAGAGGGCACGTTAAGCCGTAGGTCCAGGTTGTTTTCAATGATAAAAATAATCGTCAAGCCTTGTTGACCTCTGGGTGACTTGAGAACATTCGAGACTGGATTGGCGACTAACCCTTCCACCAATCCGCATTGGAGCAGCGTACTGGAGTATGCTTTAGACCTCCCGCAGATTTGTCTATGGAGACCAATGCCCAGCAGTGGGTTGCAGCTTAGCTTACAAAAATATAAATTATATAATAATAAATAAATAAATTTATAGAAATTTACTTAACATATTAAGTGTAATTTAAATCCCCTGTTACATTTTGTATCATTTTAGTTGGTATTGAGAAATAAACTCTAAGATCCAACATCAAACATTTATCCCTTACATAAATCCGGGAAAAGACCGGTAATCCGGTAATAATGCCGTCCGGGATTTATCCCGGGCCAGGTAGGTTTACATTGTTCGGAGCAAAGGTACGTTTTGCTTCGGGTGATTTTCTCTTACTTATCTAGTTAATTCTCAGATAGCTTGAGATAGCAAACGGGAATGCACCACCCATCCGCTGCCGGCCATGATAACTGTGACCCACTTTGAACAAGACTCAAAGGGACTGGGATGTTTAGTAAAGTAATAATAATAATAAGAATAAAAATGTTTTATTGCCACACACAATTCCATAACAAAATTACAGGTAGGTACTCCCAAAAAAAATACATTTAAAATATGTTGAGTGGGCAACAGGAGTTGGCTCAGCTTCAGCTGACATAAGTTTTTATAGATACAAGATAGCAAACGAGCTTGCAGCACCACCCATCCGCTGCCGCCCTTGACAAGTGTGACTGACTTTGAACAATACTCAATTAGGGACTGGGATTGTTAGTCCAATTAGTTAAGAGAGTTAATTAGAACATTAGTTGGTCAGTTCGTTAGTAGGTATGTGGACTGGGGACTGTTAGTGATAGTTAGTCCTGTTAGTTGGTGTGAGTAATAGTCCAGTTATTACTTGTTAGTAGGAGTCTCATTCTAAGTCAGTCACAGATGTGTTACTATCCAAGATGGTTCCCTATAGGCCTGCAGGTACTACGCAGCGCTGTTTTTCAGACAACCCCTGTCCGTGTGCTGTTGGCGGGACTAAACGGTGCTCCCCGTTTCCCCTTTAGACTTACTCATTCATAATAATCCTCACATAATAAGTAGTGTTAATAAGAACATTAGTTGGTCAGTTCGTTAGTGGGTATGAGAACTGGGGACTGTTACTGATATTTAGCACTGATAGTTGGTGTTAGTAATAGTTTAGTTAGTAATTGTTAGTAAGTCTCGTTCCAAGTCATCTAGAGATACGTTGCTACCCGGAACGTTGCTAACTAGAATAACAAACTTACGTGACTCTACTCCATAACTTCGTTCGACCATCGCCGTTCCGTATCAAATCACTTCAATACGAAATTCATATATGAAATTGTTTTACAAGCAAAATATAAATATAACTGATAACTGTGAATTTTAATAGCTTTTATATAACTTCACTCGTATGTATCCATGTCCTGGAATCTTGCAATCAATATTTCACACACTTCCACTGAAGCTATCGAGCTGAAATTTGGCACACATATTTGGTTCCGATGACAATGCACAAAGATAAAAATAAAGTTTTAAAAAGCTTTTTAAAAAAAAAAAAATTTAACGGTATATTTTTAATCTTGGTCCCCTAGGCCGTCACGTTATATAATTTTTTGCCAGTGAGTTTGCAGGGCTACCGACTATAAATTGGACTGTGGTTTCCACTCGCGACCGCAGTTGAATGTTTTGTAGCTATTGTTGGGACAATGTTTCACTTTAAATGAATTTTATGGGCACTACAGCTCACTTTACATCGTAGTATAGTATGTAGTCATATAGTACAACTGCGTAGTTGTATAACGGGGTTATTGAACTTATTTCACATTAAATTTTAAACTTACAATTTTATTTTGAGATGATGGGGCATGACATAAGAGTTAAACATTTACTACAAACCATAGACTTCTCACTGTTTGGCACTGTTTGTTTACGAATTTAATTTTGACTCTGTTTTGTAAATTCACTCAGGCGGATCATCTAACGAGAGATATTTACCACTCCAATTGTTTTTCCTCCTGGGAAAATATTTTGTGTAATAAATGTCAAATATTCCATTTTGACAGTTCATTTGTCTGCAAATGGGTAACTCTTTACGAAAGCGGTATTAGGTATTATGCATGTCTACATAAAATTCGCATGAGAAAATGTTTCGTATACGATTATCATAAGTGGGCAACCCGAACGCGGGCAGACATCGTTAATGGGTCTGATTCTACGCGAGCGAAGCTGCGGGCGTCCACTAGTCCATAAAAAAGGGAAGAGAAGACATTAGCTCACAAACGACAAACGACGTAAACATTATTGTCACACGCTGAAACATTCTGGAGGGTTCTTCGAGGCGCGCTCCGTGATGATAACATTGGGATTCAAATAAAGGGATCACCCTTTTGCGAGCCGTCGTAAAGCACACGCGTCGAGTCGCCTCGTCAGCAGTTTGACTCACTCATCACGACACGACACGCGTCACGATCCAATGAAACTACTCTGAGAACTAAAATTTGAATACTGAAAATGTCCTGTTTTTTATTAAAAAGCAAAATAATTATAATTTTTTGTTGTTGTTGTACTCATAGGTTACTAAGCGATACAAGCCTTTAACTAAAGATCTACGTGGACTCTGAAAGTAAGATTGGTTAATAAGTTTCAAATCTTATCGTCCTATGGAAAGAGGTATGCTCAGTGTTCCCACTGGGAGGAAGATACGAAACGAAATACATAATTCGTATGAGGACCAATGCCACTGATTATAGCTCTCAATTATAGTTAGCAAGCTGAAGTGGCAATGGACTGACCATATCGTCGGTACAAAAGTCAACTAGCCAAAGTGTCATTTTGATAGTTTTTACATATATTTTATATGGACATCAATATCTTGAAACAACGCATACTGTGGCAAAATATTGTATCTGTGTTTCAAATATAAATGTTACAAATCGTTTTTCCGCTTAACTGAAAAATGTAAAAATTCTACAAAGATAAACTAATCTATGTGAGATTAGTTTGCTGCCAAAATGACACTTTGGCTAGTTGACTTTTGTACAGACGATATCTGCGGAACGACCGACTATCGTTGGTGTAAACCGCTGCTTCAGTGGAGACCACGGCAGCAAACGTAGTGTGTCCGCTAGCATCAGCGCAAGTCGGCAGGGAGCAAGTGGATAATAAGATCGTGCTTAGAAGCGTGTCTTGGGAGTGGCCTTTGCCTACCATTAGACTTTAAAGGGCTGATAAATAGAAAGAGACGAGAATAACATTACACGTCAGTAACCCAGATTTTACACATCAATGAATCAATTACTTGATATCAATTACTTTGTTTTCACGCCATTTCTTTCCAAATTGACCAATGCCTGAAATATTTGAACCCAGTCTAAAAGGAGTCTGGTCTAAAAGAAGTTTGTCTAAAAGGAGCTGCTTACATAGTTTGTTTAATATGTAAAGGCTCGCACTGAACATGGTCGTCTAGTCGTGGTCGTAGAGTATAAACAGCAAGTAATGCAATAAACGGGTCGTGACGGACTATGCGTGAAGGGAATCTTGAGAAGTTTGGTTTAATAAGTACTGTGGACTCTGATAAAAAGTTCTAAAACATATTTTATACGAGCGAATGACCGCGGCAGTATACTATTACAAATAATTAGCTTGATACAATATTTTGTTATTTTCTTTTATTAATTGTAAAAAAAAAAACAAAAAGTTTTAACAAAGGGCGGACTTAATGCCTGGCGGCATTCTCTACCAGCCTACCCAATGTGATGGTGAGAATAAGTGGCAGGTTTAATGAATAACACAATTAAATATGTGTTAGGGCGGATTCGACCAAACATAGACTTACACGCGCGTAACGGATAATTAGCTGAAAGCTGTCAATCATGTGTTAATTTTGCTTTGACATGACAGCTTCTTCTGACGTATGATAGAACATAAAAATCGCGTAGGCGCCTTATTATAAGGATAAAATTCATTCTCGTTTGGTCGAATCCACTTAAATGTTATGATCAACAAATTTCAAAATTCATTAATACAAAGTCAGATATTTTGTTTAAAATGTACATGTAAATAGGTATATTCTTATTTTCTCAGCATCATCAAACTTTTGTAATAGAATGGACAATAAAAATAATTTCTGTGGATCTACAAAGGTTTCTCATTGTTAATTTCTATAGAACTTCATAAAATTTAATTAAGGCAACCAAAATCAAGCTATTCAAGAACTAGAGTACCTACTAAAGAAGGAAAGTTCTATAAAATTAATTAGATGATGACGGCATCCGCTCTTGAAAAATAGAGGTTTAAAATTGCTCTTTAATAATTGTGTCTCGGAAAGGTCTGGTTTACGGCTTAGTCCTTTCTTAGTCCTCCAGGGTAGCAACGCATCTGTGACAGGCTTTGAACGAGACTAATTAGAACTAGAGGACGACCGCAGCTTTTCTCGCGTGGAAACAAACGCGTTGGATCATTGCGGCAGTTTGGTTTTTGTGTCACTATCGTCCTTATAACTAACGACCTTACAAACTTACCTTCATGTTTAGGCTCTATGCTAGTTATACTAATTGGACTAACTACCTTAGTCTTGTTCAAAGTCACAGTCTCCATGCGCACTGCTGCAAGCTATCTTACATCCATAGTAAAAAATCGCTGCGACCCATAGACGTCCCACTGCTGAGCACGGATCTCCTCCACAGACATAGCTGCGGGAGTTCTAAAGCATACTCCATCATGCTGCTCCAATGCGGATCGGTGGAGGGGTTAGTAGCCAACCCTGTGTCGAATGTTCTCAAGCCACCCGAAGATCTTCGACAAGGCTTAACGACTGTTTCCACCATTGAAAACAACCGGGACCGACGGCTCTATGTGCCCTCCGAAGCACGGCAGCGTCCATGATATTTTGCCACTAGCAGTCACCCATCCACAAACCGACCACGCGCACAAACTTCATATTTAAATGAAGTCTATCAGTATGACTGGCTGAAGCATAACAGTTTCAGTAAAATGGTAATATATACAAAAGTTTTAATAAAACTACTCTGTTCACCGCGTTTCTATTTATATTTTTTCCCTTTGAATACAAATTAAGTCTTTGAATACAATCCGAATGTTTGTGTAATAACGACTGCCTGTTTTTCTTCATAATAAATACATTTTCTTACATGATAAAAACCTGGCTTTTGCCTTTGATAGTAGGTACTAACCGAAAATATTTATTGATGGGACCAATACACAGCAATGTTATTTTAATTTACCAAATTACTAAAATCGATTAAAAATCAGTCGATTGACTGATAATTATCGATACCGAACGATTACTTCAGCGTTTTGTCCATTTCACGGGAATCATGCAATTTTCCGGGATAAAATTCGGGCATATGTCACTTTCCATGCCCTGCACTACATCTCACAAAAAATCACATCGATCCATCATTCCGTTGAGGCGAAAAGAAGGACAAGGCAACAAACACACATTTCTATTTATATATTAGTAAGAATCTACTCGGAAAAAAGGGTTACGCTGAAAATCAGCAGCCTTGTGAAGTGCCAATCAGCTGAGCGTAAACATTTCTTCGCGGATGACACCGTACCTATTTAATTAATTTCAAGTTCATTTATAGTTTAAGTATAAGAGGGAGTGCTATCCATCTTCTCGCCCTGAAAACCAGCGGTCGTAGTATACTGCGGACAGTAAGAGTGCGGCCCCTTTTCGTATAGATTTGCATTTTTTGAATATTTTTTTTTACATTAATTTGAATTTCATTTTTAATTTATTTTTGTAATTCAGTTCATACGCAATAAATAATTTATCTTTCTCTCTTTCTTTCTTTCTTTCTTCTCAAAGTCCTATATGTAGTAGGTACGTATACACGTTTCTGTGTTTTAGGCATTGATATATATGTTACCACGTTTTAGGTATGTGTTATAGTATTAGTAGTAGTAGTATTGTTGTAATTTAAACTAGTTAATTTGCAATTCGCGTCCGCATCTCATCGGGCTTTATGGAGTCATCACGGCGAAGAGCCGCTCGTAGCGAGTGTGCGGCGCGCTCGGAATCACCTCCGCAGCGCGCCCCGGGCCACGTGACTCCGTCGCCGAGTAGGGTGACCACGCGACGGTCAGACGGAGATAATGTCTGTTTATTTTATATATCTATACTAGTGGACGCCCGCAGCTTCGCTCGCGTAGAATTAGACCCATTAACGACGTCTGCCCGCGTTCGGGTTGCCAACTTGACTTCAAAAACGGCAAAGTTTCATACTAACTTTGCACCCCCGTTTTACCCCCTTAGGGGATGAATTTTCAAAAATCCTTTCTTAGTGCTCCCCTACGTTATAAAAGGAAAACCTGTGCAAGATTTCAACTTTCTAACTTTTATAGTTTAGGCCCTGCGTTGATATGTCAGTCGGTCAGTAAGTCAGTCAGTCAACTGACTGACTGACTGACTGAAAAAGAGAAGCTGAGTGACTAGTCAGCTTCTCCTTTTTATAGATATCTTAATATAACTAATATTATAGATGCGAAAGTAACTCTGTCTGCCTGTCTGTCTCGCTTTCACGCCAAAACTACTGAACCGATTTAAATGAAATGGTACACAGATACTCTAGAGCGTAAGAAAGGACATATGCTACTTTTTAATTGGAAAAAAGTGTTGTAAAGGGTTGAAAAAGGGGATGAAAGGTTGTATGCTTTCATACATTTCATTGTCATTTTCAGAACTAGAAGCATAAAATTGATATTTTAGGCTGTTGATTAGATAAATAAATATGGCATTCAAAGTTTGTAAAATGTTACAACAATAAAAGTTTTATTGTGTCTCATTCATCGTCCTCAAACGTGTTAAAGAGAAGAAAGAGACAGCAGAATCTGTAACTATTTATGTTTAAATTATTTTTGTTCCTGAATATCCCCCTCCCTGTTATCAAGGCCACCCTGCTGAGCGGCGCTCCCCACGCGAGGTTAATGAGCCGACGATTATGAAAAATGACACGACGCCGACAGCGTACACATACGTTATTTTAGTCTTTGTCAATTTCCTTGCTTCCGTCACAAAGAGGTGGTGAATTTAAAGTTTTATGAGGTTTGTTTTATCATTTTTCATTGTTTGATCATACAATCTGAAGGCACTCGTCGTTTTCGGTCGTTTCATTATCAAATATCTTATTGTTCACCAAATATAATTTGAAATGCGATACGACTCTTCATCTTTGTTCTTTCATTATAATTTTATTTCGACTTGTATAACAAAATAAATAAGATCTTTAGTTACCTCATACACGTGAAATAAGTAACAGATTCTCATCTCAGAGTGATTTCCCAGTTCTACGGTATTCTTATGCCTATCCGATACAGAGTACCTATGTCACGCGCAAACATCGTAAATACTCGGTAGACGTCTCAATAGAACTGTAACTATATTGTAAACACACGGAAGTTCGTTTTGTGCAGTCACGTTCCTGAGCTCCATTGTATTGTAGGATCGCGCTGATGGGAAGTCGTTTGGGATGTTTACCTGGATGATGCATAATATGGAGTCTAAATTTTTTGTGTAAGATTTGAGAAAAAAATCCAAGTATCCGAAAAAGTGTATCCGTAAAAGTAAAAGTATCCAAGTATCGGAAAAAGTGACAGAGTGCAGCTCCAATGTGATGCACGCGCTTTTTGGCACCTCTTCTTTATTAGATTAAGTTAGTTTTTAACAAGGTACCTTTTACAAAACAAGAATTAATCTGCTTTGCAACAATCCGCGAACAAAAACGTATGGTGATATATGTATTCTTTCATGCACGTAGCACCTCCCTCCCTCCCACGCAGGAAAACATGCACATGCGATAAATGAATACCCACACCACCATACACACACCAACACGTGTTTCGCCCCAAAACAAGGCATCCTCAGGGTAAGTAGACGCTACGATGGTTAATCGCAAAGTGAGCTCACCGGACTGGCAGCGATCTTATATACCTTTCCACCCCTCCCTTACCGGACTCTAATCACTAGATGACGTAAGATGTGATTACCTCCGCAACAGTAATTAACTAATTAGTCTGTTTGTTTAGGTTGACAAAAATGCGTAGTAAGGGAGAGGTAGTAAGGTACCTTTTATTTAACTTGCATTCAGTCAACTCTTGTTACTTTTTGAACCACATTACTATTTAAGAAAATGTCAAAAAAGTAAGTTCCCATTACACAATATTAATGTTAAGCAGGGCAGGAGTGTAAGAGTGTAAGGGTTATGTTAAGCATGACCCGGCAGGGCAGGAGTGTAAGAGTGTAAGGGATAATTATTTACAACTATAAAGAATACATTAATTTTTCTGAACGAGAAGCTTCAGTGTAAATAAATTAAAAAAAAAAATTAGCATTAAGTTAAATGTTTTTTGGAGCTGTATGTTTTCATAGTCGGGTTCAATAATAGAAACAAATAAAACAGTAAAAGTTTCGTATGTGCTCCCGACGAAGGTATCTTGTAATCAGTAAGCGCTAAATCTTGCTCGGTTACACCAAACATAATATACCAAGGAGGGTTGAGGTGTATCTTAGGAAGTGCGCTTTGCTAAAATCACAAGTTAGCGTTAAATAACATCTATATATATATGTATAAAAGGAGAAGCTCACTGACTGACTGACTGACTGACTGACTGACTGACTGACTGACTGACTGATATATCAACGCAGGGCCTAAACTATAAGGGTTAGAAACATGAATTTTTGCACAGGGGTGCGTAGGGGAGCACTAAGAAAGGATTTTTGAAAATTCACCCCCTAAGGGGGTGAATTTTCAACCCGAACGCGGGCAGACGTCGTTAATGGGTCTTATTCTACGCGAGCGAAGCTGCGGGCAACCACTAGTATTTAAATAAGAACATTGGTTGGTCACATATCAGGTATGACGAGTTGCGCTACTGCCAGCGTCCATAGCCCAATGGCTCGCATCGATTCAATATGATCGAAAGAGTTAAGCAACGACGGGCGCGGTCGGTTTGTGGGGTCACCCCGACCGCGGTCACCCGCTAGTGCCAAAAATTTCATGTACCTACGCTACCGTTAAGCCTTGTCGAAGACCTGCTGGGTGGCTTGAGAACATACGACACTGGGTTGGCCACTAACCTGTCCACTAATTCCCATTGGAGCAGCGTGCGTGGAGTATGCTCTATGCCTCTAGACCTCTCGCAGCTTTGTCTGTGATTAAGACCTGTGCCCAGCAGTGGGGTGTCAATAGGTTGCAGCTAAGCTAAGCTATGAGGAGTGTGGAAGGAACTGCTAATTTAGAGTTCCTGTTAGTTTATATTAGTTACGAGTTTAATCCTCTACCTTCATGTAATTGACATTTACGTGTATAACACTAAAGCATGTTCAATACAAAAAAGTCAATCGGAAAATTCTCCAACCAATTTGATACGTATTCCGTATCATATTCATATTTGATTTAAATCACCAACGCGTCTGATTACGATCTTTTTACGACATCAGACTGTTAAAGGATCGCAGACGTCCAATATCGGTCCATATTTTCAGCTTTGGTACGGATAAATAATTCCAGTCTAAACTCAACATAATGTTAAGGTAGGTTTTTCAATACGACCGCTTTTGAGTTGGGACGCTGTGCGATGGGGAGGTGCGGTATTAAAAGACAAATTATAGTCGTGCAGTCCGTTTTCAGCACTTTAATAAACGGTAAGTTCATTTTTTTACGTTCGAGTCAATTTGCGGGGCGTGCGTAAATAAACCGACCCGGGCCTTCGTAATATACCTACGTTATTCGAACGCGGTATTGGTTTTTAAAAGGAATTCTATTTTTAATTGTTGTGGTGACAAACTAACATCACGCTTATATTTCTTCCGGGTAGGCAATGTATACCCACTTTTTTAAAAGCTTTTATTTAACTTCACTCGCATGTAAGTATGTCCTGGAATCTTGCAATCAATATTTCACCCACTTCCACTGAACCTATCGAGCTGAAATTTGGCACACATATTTGGTTCCGATGACAATGCATGAAAATAAAAAAAAAGTTTTAAAAAGCTTTTAAAAAAAATAAAAATTTAACGTTATAATTCACCAGTTATGTTTAGATCCCCTGTGGTGAGCTTATTGCCATACACCGGCCTCAACGGGGACAAATCACAATTCCATGGGACTTATACCGGGGCTTCTAAAATAAATGGGCCGATGACTGTACCAGTAGATCATTGGCCTATAATTGCTCAATTTGATTGGATATCTTAGCTGTTGATTTAGAAAGTATAATGAAAGGTTTGATGTTAGAATACTTCGGTGTCGCTGCGACCCATAGACGTCCCACTGCTAGGCACGGGTCTCTCCCACAGACACTTCTGCGGGAGTTCTAGAGCATACTCCACCACGCTGCTCCAATGCGGATTGGTGGAGGGGTTAGTGGCCAACTCAGTGTCGAATGTTCTCAAGCCACCCGAAGGTCTTCGACAAGGCGTAACGACTGTTTCCAGGATTGAAAACAACCGGGACCGACGGCTTTACGTGCCCTCCGAAGCACGGTAGAGTCCATGAAATTTTTGCCACTAGCGGTCACCCATCCACAAACCGACCGCGCCCATCGTTGCTTAACACTTTCGATAACATTGAACCGACGCGAGCCACTGGGCTAAGGACGCTACAAATACTAGAATACTTAGGTGTGATAATTATTTACTGAAAATCGACTTATGCGGTAAAAATTAATCTATATATATAAAAGGAGAAGGTGACTGACTGACTGACTGACTGACTGACTGACTGACTGACTGACATATCAACGCAGGGCCTAAACTAGAAGGGTTAGAAACTTGAAATTTTGCACAGGGGTTCCTTTTATAACGTAGGGGAGCACTAAGAAAGGATTTTTGAAAATTCACCCCCTAGGGGGGTAAAACGCGGGTGCAAATTTAGTCTGACAATTGGCCGTTTTTGAAGTCATGTGGGCAACCCGAACGCGGGCAGACGTCGTTGATGGGTCTAATTCTACGCGAGCGAAGCTGCGGGCGTCCACTAGTATGCTATAATTGAAATAACTAGATTCGTATACTTAGTTTAATAGAAAATGACTAAATTACTAGGTAATAACATGATTTTATACAGGCGAGGTTTTTGAGGTGCGGCCTTAATAACCGCGGTTTAATGAGATTCGGGTCACAAATGCCTTTCTGAATATAAATTGAAAATACTTTCAGAGCCCCTTAATGAAAGAAGAAATTAAAGTTTTACGGATTTTTTTTAATGAAAGAAGACACACAGTTGAGGTTTCTAATATGCTTCTCATATCGCCAGAATTATGTACCTATTGGGTATTTAAATACATAAATGTAATGAATCTCATTTCTTGTTCAAGTTACACGATACAAAATTGAATCATTGCAATATTTGTCGCAACAGCTAAGTTCGAAATCTTGGATGAAATCCTGGGTGTAGTAACGAATGTTCTCAAGCCACCCGAAAGTCTTCGACACGGCTTAGCGACTGTTATCACCATTGAAAACAAACAGGACCGACGGTTTAACGTGCCCGTCGAAGCACGGTAACGCCCAATTTGACACTGGGTTGGCCACTAACCCTTCCACCAATCCGCATTGGAGCAGCGTGGTGGAGTATGCTCTAAACCTCCCGCAGCTGTGTCTGTGGGGAGACCAGTGCCCAGCAGTGGGACGTCTATGGGTCGCAGCGAGCGAGTATATAATGAAAGTATTCCAAAGTTATTCCTCAAAAACAACTATTGTTTTCTCGACACTTAAGAGCCACCCCGACGCCCGCGCCCCGTGACCCCAAACATCGTTACGCCATAAAACCCGATTGAACCCATTATCCGCTCCAGCGCGTTAGGGGTTGATTATGAATGTTATGGACTCTTAACTCGCAGCGTGGCTCGTGCCACGAAGAACGGGAGGGAGAGGAGTAGGTTGAAGCTATTTTTCGTACTAATAAAACTAGTGTCGCGTAATGTTCGTGGTTGAAGAGACAGGTTTTGAGACCATTGATGGGTTAGATATGTTGTTATTTCATTCTTCTGTCAGGGAATAAAAATATACTTAATATTATTCAGCAGGAAAATTGGAGTTCGTTGGTATTCAGTGTTCAAATGACACATTTCGTTGTCAGTAAACTCTATAAGAATACGGCACTGCATAGAAGTGTTTTTTGTTGGGTCTACTTGATGGACTTCCTTGCATTGAAGTAAAAGCGATGCGGAAAAAAATGCCGCACGCTCAACACTGGTGCCCGGAGGTATATTGACATGAAACTAAAATATGTAGGTACACATTTTATCAGATTAAGTGTGTCACTTTCACAGCACTTATAATATACATATCTTCACTTTATTTTACTTTAGTTTACTTTAACTACTTCGCTGCGACCCATAGACGTCCCACTGCTGGGCACGGGTCGCCCCCACAGACACTGCTGCGGGAGGTCTAGAGCATACTCCACCACGCTGCTCCAATGCGGATTGGTGGAGGGGTTAGTGGCCAACCCAGTGTCGAATGTTCTCAAGCCACCCGAAGGTCTTCAAAAAGCCTTAACGACTGTTTCCAGCATTTAAAACAACCGGGACCGACGGCTTTACGTGCCCTCCAAAGCACGGTTAGCGTCCATGAAATTTTTGCCACTAGCGTTCACCCATCCACAAACCGACCGCGCCCGTCGTTGCTTAACTCGTTCGATCACATTGAATCGACGCGAGCCATTGGGCTATGGACGCTACTTTACGCTTTAACTGCTTATCACTATTAAACAGACATAATTACGGAACTATTTACCAGGTTTTAATCACCACGCGTTGGTTACTGACGTCAGATGTAACAGTTTAAGGTACACAGTCACAGTCGCATATAACTCATACATTAACTCCCCTCCTTTCCTTAATTTATGGCTAGCTCGTTCGTCTGTTATTAAGTTCGGTTTAGTGCTACGAAAGTTGTAAACTGGCACACGGTCCACTTGATGCAATAACGTTTATAAGTTGATTTAAAAAGACTTTTACTACAGGTGCACACGTGGGACTACTCCAATGGATGTAGAACTCTGAACCAGTATAGAATTTATCTGGGCACCACCACAACCTTTTTTTTTACCAACAAGTTTTTTTTTATGGATAAAAGATAGCAAACGACCTTTTATATTGTGTTATCCATACTAATCCATACTAATATTATAAATGTGAAAGTGTGTTTGTTTGTTTGTTTGTCCGGCTTTCACGTCGCAACGAAGATATTATATGGTATGGTTTTTGTGTGTGGAGATAGTGAGGAGGGTGGGGAGTGACGTAGGCTACTTTTTACCGCGGTAAAACATCGACATGGGAAGATATCGATGTTTTGTTATTTGCTAGATATTTAGTTCCAGATGTTGTTAATAGATGGCATTGTTAATTCCCTTTGACCACGCGGGCGGAGCCGCGGGTAAAAGCTAGTAGTGTTATAATTGTTTTTAAAGCAATTATGGTCCGGTTGGAAAGGTGTGGTTCCCGGATACACTTCTTTAGAGGCGACCATCTTAGTCCTCAAGGGTAGCAACACATCTGTAACTGACTTAGAACGAGACTCCTACTAATAAGTACTAACTGGACTATTACTAACACTAAATAACAGGACTAACTATCACTAACAGTCCCCAGTCCTCATACCTACTAACGAACAGACCAACTAATGTTCAGTGACTGCTAACTTGACTTCTTCTCCCGATTTGAGTCTGGTTCAAAGTATGTCAGAATTGTTTTTGGCGATAGCGTTGCTGTGTGATCTTACAAAGTTCACATCAAAACATCCTGGATCACTACATCAAATATTAGACACATTTCCTTTAAAGAATCATTATAAGGCGAACATTAAATAAAATTTTACTGTGTTATAAGTAACTTCAATATACCATGCGGCGCCAAAGTCTAGTACTGACCGTGAATTAGCAGAAGTCGAAATTGACATATCGTAATATTTATGAGTGTAACTGTACATATAAAAGTACAGTTTGATGTTTACTTTAGATTTCTGTTGTTTTCAACAAGTCTAGGACAATAGGTCTGATCGATGTATAATGGAATGCCTGCTAATTGGATTAACTTTTCAGGTAGGTAATATAATGTACTTTTGCATTGAAATAAACAGACCAATCGCAGAGCTGCCACATAAGTGGTAGTATAAATGCTTACTTAATTAATTTACCTATTTTAAGTATCAATCTATACTAAAAATCAATAAACCAATCACTAATTTCCTTATGTATTTTCTTTCTTTAAATCCTACTTAATTACTTACTCAATCACGCAAAAACTACAAAATGAATTTGGATGAAACTTGGCGTAGATGATAATCTAGATTAGTACATGATAATTTATATCCCAAAATTGTGTTCCCTTGTGATACTTTACACGTTTATTGGAAAGTTGTCTAGCCCACCGTCAACAGATGGCGCTAACAATTCTTAACTTGATAACACTATCCGTGAGCGAAGCTGCGGGCAAAAGCTAGTTAACAATATATTAATGTATACAGAAGGTAATCTTACATTTTAAGGTTGTTTTATTTACGCAATTGGTACTACAAAGGATTATATCAAAAAACTAATAACAATAATAACGAAACATAGGAATAATAATTGCTTGCGCGACTGTTCTCACAGGTTCTCATCTCACATTAGCTATTCCTCCGGACTTCGCTTACCGCTAGACCTTGTCGCCGCATAGTAACTATACACAGGACGTTTCGAACCGTTTATTACGCATAAAATCATGTCTCCCTCGTCCAAAGCGGAAATATTTGAATAAAGGCACACTTAGTTGCTTAAAAATCTGAATTTCAAATACCTTGAGTACCTACAACGTTTGTTTTTATATTTATATTCAACAAACGGTCTTTATGTTCATAACTTCGTAATTGCCAATTTTGCAGCTTATTTCTTCTATACATTCTATTCAAACTATACATTTCATATTTTCCTTTCAGCTAAAAAATTCTGCAACCTATAGACATCCCACTGCTGGATACGTGTTTCCCCCATAGACAAAGCTGCGGGATGTCTAGAGCAAACTCCACCACGCTACTCCAATGCGAATTGTTGGAGGGGTTAGTGGCCAACTCAGTTGTCGAGTTCTCAAGCCACCCGTAGTTCTTCGACACATTATTATTTATAGCCTATTGCCATACACCACCGGGCACAAATCTAGACTCCGAGCTGCTACCTGGTATTTCAAGCTAAAAAACCCAATCATTGTTGCCCGACCCGGAGACCGAACCCTGACCCTCTAGCATAGCAGTCGCACTAGCGACCACTAGACAAACGAGGAAGTCTGAAAAATAAAATTAAGGAGTAAAGATATTTTTTTAGTGTTTGATGATTTTGAACTCTTCACGAATAGTTACCCGTTTCAAGGCCAGTTGTATTGGAGAATATTTTTGTTGGACTTCGGAATCGTTAAATCATTCATCCGACAAAGAATCAAATATAATTATTTTCAATTCATTAATAGTGTAGCGCTCTATATCTATAATCCGTACATACGAAGTCAGCTACTGTAGCAAAAAGTACGAAATGTTTCGCATAGATGGCGCTTTATTACTATCAAGGTAAGTATGAAAGCGACGCTGAAAAGGGTTCATACGTTGAATGGTCGTTCCCATTCCGTTCAATATTATTATATCCAAGGTTTAAAATTATTTAATATCCTCACATAATTCTTACTTTGTATTATTTATTACATTTAATTATTGCCTCTGGTACCACTACATATTGGGAAGGTACCTACTCATAGTAGGCGCCCACCAAGGCCACAAGGATAGCAATGTATCTGTGACAGAACATAGAACGAAACTCTTATTATAAAACACCTACTTACAGGACTAAATTTTACTAACAGTCCCTGTTTCATTCTTTATACCTACTAACGAACGGACCAACTAATATTTTTAACACTCTTCTAATTATGCTAACCATTCTAGACCCTATTAAAGTCTTAAGTCCGCCACAGTTTGCAACAGTGGACGTGCTTGCGTGCTGGTTGCTATCATATCCATAAAAAATGCTCGAATTAACCACAGCGCCATCAACTCTCGAATAGCTCCGCATAAAAGAATGAACATGGTTAGCGCAATGTTCCGGTTCGAGCAATGGCTCATTAAAATGAATTACGCTCGAACGAGCACCATTGTCTCTGGGCTCGATAAGATTCAAATAAAATTTGTAAATAAAGAATTAATTCGATGCACCCGTTCAATGGAGTCCACTTGTACTTGTTCTGTCTGGATGTTAATTCGCTGCGACCCATAGACGTCCCACTGCTGGGCACGGGTCTCTCCCACAGACACTTCTGCGGGAGGTCTAGAGCATGGTGGACAGGGTCCACCTCTGTCTAGATGTGACTCGTAATTTTTCGCTCGTCGGTCTGCCAGCGTAGGTGATAATGATAAACTGAACAACATACAGTTGTAGCCAAATGTTATTTAAAATCTTACTTAAATTAAACACAAAATAACATAGCCAATAAATCCGATAGGACGATATCGAATTCTTATACGTTTTTGTGTACACCCGTAAATGTTTCTCGGAAGTTGTGCTTGGAATAAAAATAAGCGAAATGAACTCTTTAGCGACCCGGAAATTGTTTTGTTATAGATAGAGTTTATGTACATTATTAATGGGTGGAAATTTTAAGGAAACTGTAGTACAATTTCAATTTCAACTTCTCCAAATGAAACTATTCAATATTGTATTAGTCAAGCTTCATTTTAAAAGTTCGTTTGATACAAACTTAATACGTTACTGCTGCAATATAGATCACAGCGGAGATGGCCCAATAACTTAAATGATTAAGGGGTCCGGGTTTGAATCCAAGCGGCGGGAAACATCGAGTTTTCTAAGTTATGTGAGACCTAGATACAAATGTTTCCCTGACGGTGAAGAAAAAAATCATGAGGCAATCTGCTGATATCATATAAGAGATCTTCTAAATGTTCTCGTACTATGCTCGAGTCCTGCTGCAGCTGTGCCCAACAGTGGGATGCCTACGGTTTGTAGCTAGGCATGTTAAGTCTGTCAATGCAAATATTGGGCAGGAATGTGGAGTATAGCTTCCACTCTTACGTTACAAGAGGAGCCACGTCCATATTTCATTTTCTTCTTTCATTTTAATGTATTTATATACGCCTAATGAACGTCATTAATTTTTATTAACTACCGCCGGTTCGCAAAGTTGATACTACTGAGAAGAACACGGCAAGAAACTCGGTAGGTAGTTATACTTATCAAAATTTACAATTTCATCAATTGATTAAGGTACATTATTATTTAACTTAATGTGGAGCTGGAGATACATCACACCAAGCATTTTTATCGTTTAATTAGTCATTTATTTTACAGATTATTCATTGGTATTAGTGTAAGGAAAGGGTTGGGTTGGCATTACTTTGATAACATAACATTATTCCCCCGAATGGATAGGCAGAACTGTGTAGTACCACAGAATACTTAATAGTACTTAGTACACCCACTATTCACCAGTTATGTTTAGGTTCTATGTAAATAGGTGGTGAGCCTATTGCAATACATTGGGCATCAATCCAGACTGAGCTACCGGGCATTTCGAATTACAAAAAGTCAATAGTTGTTGCGCGACCCGGGGATTGAACCCAGGACTCTAGTTTAGCAGTCGCTGATACTAACACTAGACCAACGAGGCAGTAGACGCATTTGATATTCCCTTATTTTTGATCTGCGTCCCGAACCCCAGTTAAAGACTGAAATAAATTAACGGTAGCATCCTCAAACAGTAACTAATCTTGAAACGTACTAATCCACCCTTAACTTGCTTCAGAGTCGTAAATCGCAAAAGTTTTTGAGACGAAAACAACCATTCACAAACTTTCTTTCATCTACGCCGCTTTATGGGCTCAACTGTACAATCAGCGACCCAGTTAAAAGAACTTGCTATCAAAGATTTAACTAGCTGCCTTTTTTGACAAAATGATGTATGGTTAAGCATACACTGTGGTGAGGTAGCATCTGAGCGTCCATGAAACGGGACTGAATTTGTAGCTAATTAGGATCCTTCTTTTTATGCCAGTTGCCAGTTTATGCCAGTTATGTACTTCCGGAAGACCCTCCGGAGAATAAAGCCAAAAGCTTAGGGATTGGATCGGTTCATAATACTTGTGAGAAATTTCCTTCGGACTTTAAGGTCATGTTTGATAGTTGTTTTACAATATACCTAACGTTTGAGACAAGATTCGACTTATACCATACTAGTGGACGCACGCGGTTTCGCTCGCGTGGAATTAGATATTCACTAACTTCAAAAACGGCAAAGTTTCATACTAACATACTAACTTTGCACCCCCGTTTTACCCGCCTAGGGGGTGAATTTTCAAAAATCCTTTCTTAGTGCTCCCCTACGTTATAAAAGGAACCCCTGTGCAAAATTTCAAGTTTCTAACCCTTATAGTTTAGGCCCTGCGTTGATATGTCAGTCAGTCAGGCAGTCAACTTCTCCTTTTATATATATAGATTTTTTAAATCGGTCCAGTAGTTTATGCTTGAAAATATTACAAACAAATCTTTCCTCTTCGTTATGTCAAATCTTTCCTCTATGTTTATATTAGAATAGATTTTTTTAAATCGGTCCAGTAGTTTTTGTGTGAAAATATTACAAACAAATCTTTCCTCTTTATACATTTCTATTCTAATACTAGCTGACCCCGCAAACGTTGTTCTGCCATATGAAAGGTCAAAGTGACGCGATACTTCATGTAAAATACTGTTTATACCATAGATTTATTATGTTTATACAATCAACAACACATTTATTTGGATAAAGATTAATATTATTACGTTGATACAACTCTTAACAAATGCATTAATTTCGACCAAATTTGATTACCATAAAAACGGTTCTAGTGAGTTAATCTTAAAAGGTAGACATATACTGTCGTGGACATTTTTTTAGATCATTTCAAGAGGAATAATTCTTTCATACATATATTTTTGGTATCTTGAACCGTTTTCGCAGCGCACGCAACGGAGGCCCTCAAGGATGAATAATTTTCCCCGTTTTTTTCACATTTTCCATTATTTCCTCGCTCCTAATAGTTGCAGCGTGATGTTATATAGCCTAAAGCCTTCCTCGATAAATGGTCTATTCAACACAAAAAGAATTTTTCAATTCGAACCAGTAGTTCCTGAGATTAGCGCGTTCAAACAAACAAACAAACAAACAAACAAACAAACTCTTCAGCTTTATAATATTAGTATAGATTATAAAGAGGAAAGATTTGTTTGTAATATTTTCACACAAAAACTACTGGGCCGATTTAAGAAATTCTATTCTAATATAATATAAAATATGTATAATAATATAATATAATAATATAATATAATATAAATAATATTTAAAATCTTTGCTGGTTCAGGTAATTCTGCACGGAAAACAATTTGACTTGGGCGGTGCCGCGGGGGAAGATAGTTCATAATTATTAAGCTAATGTTTACATTCCTACTCCTGCGCATCTGTACTCAGAAGATGAATATTTTAGCATGGGAGGGTTAAGACAATAGAGTCTACCACGCAAGTGCAGATTGGCAGTCTTCATAGGCAATCGAGCAAAATATTTAATACTGCAACATGCAGGTTTCCTCGCATTGAGTTATTTTATCTTTACAACAGTTGACATTTAACTTGTGAAGTGAGTATTTACTGAGTTAGAAGGAATGGCAAGAACAAAATAGGAAGTGAGCATTTACTGTTAAGTAATGGCGAGTACAAAATTCTCGCTAACGAGTTATATACCTACCTAACGTTTAATTCTTTCTGGTGAGCGACGTCGCTTATTGAGTTTACGAACTTACTGAAGTTTCCGTGAAACTGTTACGAGTCTCGAGACGCACAGAAAGACACCTATTTCGACGGAGTGGAAAATAGGAAAAAATAAGTAAAAAATATTTCAACAATTCAAAGGCTCACTCGAGCCGTCGAGGTCCTGGGTTCGAACACTTTAGCAATAATTATTTTGTAACGGATACATATATTATGATTATGAAAGAAAGTTTGCTGAAAGTGCCAATCTAGGCCAGGCAGATATTTTCAAGAATGTTAAATTGTGTTGTTTTATGTCCGCCACCCGTAAAGGAAATTTAAAAAAGAACATTAGGTTAGGTTTAAAAATACACATCAAAAACTGGAAATTATTTTGTAATTCAGTTAAAATATTTTATTCAATGCAGTTCCTTTGCCCCAGTGGTATAGGTACAATAGTGGCAGTGTTCGGCGCAACTTAACTTTATCGATCGGTTGTTAATTAATAATGACTTAAGCCGCACGCCTAAGATCGTTTATTCTAATTATATTTACATAAACAAGAATTCACCTTCGCTTTGTCTGGTCTTAAGTCCCGAACGGTCTAGATTTTACTGCTTAGACAATAAGTCAGCTGTCCAACTGTGGACTGATTTACTGCACTGTTTAGTGCCCGGAATGATCTTACAGTATATAAAATAGTAAACAAATTAAATTGTTTACTATTTTATTATACTTTTTATTGTTTACTCGCTGGTAAACATTATGGATGTTTAAACTGCAAAGAAATGCAGAGACCTAACCATAAGTTTGTAATGTATTGTGTGAAAAACTCATAGATACTTTAAATCATCTAGGGCCATTTATGACTGTACGCGATGACTTTTATATAAAAAAAATATTATTTGTTTTCAAATATGAGAGATAAAACTGTTGGGACGCATTTTAAAGACCTTTTTTGCGATTTTTTCATAGCGAGTAAAAATAATATAAAAACGTGTATTTATTATAATTACTTTTTCAGAATATTCATGAGAAGAAGATGAAGCTTATTGATTTTTTTTTCAACTCTCTAAAGTGTGAGTATTTTGTAAAAGAATTGATAAGGTGAACCCTAATTTTCAGAATTCGACTACCTGTATTTGCTACTTACCGGGCCTTAATATTTTCGTATGTTACACCGTCATACGCCTTGCTCGTGGGTTGTTGCAAAGTATGAAACCCAGGATATTGACACTATTAGAGCTACGCTAAGGCCATTATAGGCGAAACTTAACAGTATTAATCGGTTGATATCTCAAGCCGTGTGACCGCGAGCGCTTCAACCGAGACCAGTATAATTCCTTTAATTTCTTACCTAACTAACTTGACGTTTGCTACGGAGTTGCGGGAACTTGGGCGCAATTTCATTAAGACACGGTTAGCAGTCACAATTAAACAAGTATATTTTCAAAGACAATGAAATAAATAAGAAAAAAAGAAAAAGAAAAAAAAGAGTCGAATTGGGAACCTCCTCCTTATTTCGGAAGTCGGTTAAGAATACCATATTTAAAATTAATAAAACGGTCATTCGAACAAACAAATATTATTAGTCGCAACATTTTTTTTTTTAAATATTGCAGAGGAATGCGACGCTAGGTGACATACAACGGTATCCTGTAGTGTGTGTATCCTGGTAAAGGTAACCCGAACGTCGTGGGAGCGACGCCGGGTTATGTGGGACTTTCACCCACTAAAACCCACTCGGTGGCCTACTCCGGCGCTACAGGAGGGCTCCGGGATCTCTTGTAGAACGCGCCGGTGCCCTCCAGCGCTGCGCCCAAAACGGGCTCTTTCCGGTTTACACAACGCTGTACAGCCACAAACAGCGTCGTCTTTCCCGGGGTCACATGATGGACGATTGGAGCTCCCACTCTCACCGCCCGCAACCCCAGAAGTCCCCTTTTAGTCGCCTTTTACGCAGGGGCTACCGTAGCACTATTCTGGTCCCGAGCTACTGGACACAACCTCTCCCCTAAACGTCTTTTTTCCGTTCATTTACGGGTAAAAAGGTAATCAATTAATTTTCAACTTAACGAGCTCTGCGACTATTTCATTTCGCGCAAACTTCTTCAACTTCAAGACACAATTTTCCTTAAAAGGAAATCTTTAAAAGTTCCGGATCCTTTTTAGTGGCTCTGAACTGAAATTATCCGCGAGTTTCCTCCATTCTTAGCCAGTTTCGTGGATAAAACTTCTGAATTACACCAGGAAGCTATGGTGCAATTTTAAAATGCATTAATTTAGTTCATTATTGTGTTAAAGTATTTTCATGGTCTGCATTTTCGGGTGGTGTCTCTTAGCGAGTGGACTGGCGATACACATTTCAATTATGAATGTGGAATCTTCATAAAAATATATAATTGATTCAAAATTCCTAGATTTTAAGGTGTTTGTTTCAAATCCGAGTAAACATCAATATTTTATTGCCTTACTTTATTGTTATGTTGTAAATTTTCAAAATGGCCTCCTTTCCAATTGTCTTTTCAAACATGAATGTTATACAGATTGCTCATTACTGGATATGTAAATTACCTATTTTAATATTCAATGCCAAAATGATTAAAATTGATATTTTTTTTGTTATTATTTGCAGGTATTAAAAACTAAATAAAACCGTTTGATTATCATTACTTTTTTTACCTTTGTTTAATGATAAAATATAGCAAAAATTTTATATAAGAAGCAATTTCCAAAAGTAATACAACTTACCTAATAAATTTTGTATGTATTCTTTTTGTATCGCTATCAACAATAAAGCAAGACCTTAATTTCTTAAAGCTTGGCCAAGCAGTTAATTCAAACGGAGTGCTTGAAAGAAGCTGACGGTGTGTAAGGAAATTGTTACGAAATAAAATTACAAGGTATTTACATTTTTATTATAATAATATTATGTATTTTAGTGAAATGAAAATGTCTAAATTTGGGATATTAACCTACTTACCCCGCTTACAATGCGACACTACTTATATTATTTGATAGTTGCTATAAAAATTCTAGATTCATTTTATTATTATTCTTTAATTTAAATTAGCTCTAATTATTATAATGCATTCGAATCTATTCTAGTAGTATAAAGCGGAAGTTTTATTGTGTTTTTGTTTGTTAACGTTTTTTGGTGTAAGCGCGCTAATGTTTGGAAGTACCGGTCCGATTTAAAAAAATACTGTACTAGATAGCTACTATCATAAGAAATACGGCTATCCATAATCATGCTTTACTTAATTATTACATAAATATTTATATTTGTTAAGCAAGTCGGAAGGGCAAGCGCACAAAAAATCCTTGAACCGCGTTCGCCGTCTTAAACCTTCGCGTTATAGGTTATTACAATGCTCTACAAAAATATAGATCTTTACTCAATTTAAATAAAAGTCGACGATAGCATACACCTAACTCACTAATATCACTAATTTTACTATGTAACAAAAACTTTCATAGTGTCTAATCTATTTAAAAGGCTAAATACCTACGTATACAGTAAGTAAAACGTATACATACTATAGAAATAACAATAAAATAAAGTTCATAAAACTAAATGGAAACCCATAACAATGCGACCCTCCAAAATACTAAAAAAGTACATAATATTTTGTTCGTAACAAAATTGCAAATTCGCCTCATTTCTTCAAAGTGGCGTCCCTGAAAACACGTTTACGAGTTTAAACCGGCGCGAACCAGACCAATCCAGTTTTCCCCTGGAAATTTCTAGCGAGGAATTGCGTCACAGATTACGCGAAGTGTCTATCTTGTTACCCACTACGTCTAGTTGGTCTGTCAAATTGAATTCATACATAAATAAAAGATATTTGCTTGATAATCCAAACCGTAAAATTTTCCTTTACGAAGTGTGACGATCTCTGACGACACCGCCGCGTGGTCGCTGTTGAGACTCACTGCCAAGATTAATATTTATAAGTATTCGGGTCATGATGGGTGTGAAAATGCTTTTATTTTTTAAAAGGGTTGTGCTAGTATGGTGGTAGATATATTATTAGAACTACAGCTATGAGGAACTGGTCTCTCTCCACATCTTCACTTAATTACCAACTGGTATCTATGCTACAGTCACAAAAAAAAAACTGCCATTGTTATTTAACAAATAAGTAAGTTACTAGTCTGCAGTAGTTGTAACGCGATAAGCTGGAGCAAACCACTTTCTTCCGGTTCGCGGCGGTCGTAACCGGTTCAAGCCGGATGGCGTCAAAGATTACCCGCTGCAATAGCGGCTTCCGCGAGGCTATTAAACATCTGTACAGAGCAAAATGCAAATTAACTTGAGAATTGCTCCTTCGAGACTAACCTCCGGGTGTTCTGTTTCAAAGAACAGCGTCGGGTTGAAACTGCTAGATTTAATGATGCTTCAAAATATAACGTTACGGATGGTACTCATATGATAGTTTATATTTATTACTAGTGGACGCCCGCAGCTTCGCTCGCGTGGAATTAAAGATAATAATAGATTAAAAAGTAGCCTATGTCCTTCCTCAGGCCCTAGACTATCTCTGTAACAAATTTCATTTAAATCGGTTCAGTAGTTTTGGCGTGAAAACAACACAGACAGACAGACAGAGTTACTTTCGCATTTATAATATTAGTATGGATTTAATGGTTTTAACAGCACTGGTTGATAGTCCACTTTATAGTTGATGGACTTCGATCAATAAGTACATTATTGATTGAAGTTGATGGACCACTATGCTCTTCTAGCTCGGATTCGTGGGTTAGCGGACAACCGAATTGTTGGAAGTTTTAAGGTCACCCGAAGGTCTCAAGCATATCAACAATTTTTATTTTATAACTGAGACCTTCTATAACGATTTAAAGTTGGTTAACAACCATTTTCGTTAATTTTCTTACATGAATCGTTTGTTTTGCAGTCGGGATTTTGATCGTTTTTTTTTAACTATTCAAATTGTTTCTCTAACAGATAGAATATTTTCAGGATACGCGGGATATCTGATGCAACTTGTTTCTCTAATAATAGATCGATACGTGGGATATCTGTACCAGGCACACATAAATACGCAGCAACACTTCAAAACGTCCCACGTCTGCCTGCAATAGAGCCGTTACAATGGCCGATCAATCCTCGCCAGACAATGACACGCTATGAAATATGGCAGCGAACATTATTATTTTACTCCAGTCGACGTGCGATTGATGTCACGCCACTTCATAATTCATCGCTTCGTCGTTTACATGTGACGTGTAGTATCGGACTGTGGTGCTTTGTAAAGTAATAGAATTTAGCTGTTCTAACTTATCGCTTTTTTGACGTGATAACGTCTTATATATCGATGAATGAAAAAAGTGTGACGTCATGCTCCCGTACCGCCTACGTTCCGCCACCCGTACCGCCAACCGTACCGCCAAGTGTTACGCCAAGCGTCTTCATTTAAATTTAGTCTGTAACTCATAGCAATAAGGCTAGTTTACTTGGGCGTACTGAAATATTTATATATTTTACACAGTTCAGTTGATAGCGTGATTCCGAAAAAGGCACGGCGCCATCTAGTTTATATTTAGTAAATCAATGCTACAATTCCTTATAATATTTCTGATTACATTAACATTGGCCAGGATATTTGCAGGGTTTCTTTTAAACCATAAGGTTATTTACCAGGCTATGTAAATAATGGACTATTTTGGGAAACACTAGAAAATTGGGACACACCGACTTTTTAACAATATTGATTTAGGACATGTGTATATCATTTTAATTTTTTTCAACCCTCGTTGATTTGTATGGAAATATACGGAAAGCACCCCACCACAAGCCTTTCTTTGTCCCACTGTTGGGAACGGGTCTCCTCTCAGAATGGGAGTGCCGCTTGGGTTTGAACCCGGACCGCTCGAGTGAGAGGAGAGTTCGATAGCCACAGGCCTGACACCGCTTACGGAAAGCAAGGGGTCTTATATTGGTGCACTTGGTCTTACATTGCATTGTGAAAAACTCTGGCGTGCAGATTTCTTAATGTGTCTTAAGTCAAGTTTAATTTACACTTTGAAATAGTTGCACAAAATTAATTAGTGAGTGCACCGACCCTTATGAAATACCATAGTAGAAGAACGATGTATAAATGAGAAGGATTAAACGGTATGTAAAACTTAAATCTAAGATTAAATCCTCCTATAAGATTTTAACTATTGGTTTAGCACTGGTTAAGGATTTAATTTTACGTCTATCAAAGTAATTGCGAATATTTAGCGTAGTTCAAGTGCGCTTTCAACTTGTTATTAAAATAAAACTACGATATTAAAATATCCTAAGACTGACTTCAGAATTAGTTAAAAAGTAGGACTGTAATGAATTAGTTTCTTAGCTAGCTAGAAGTTATAACCAATAGAAGTTCCACTGTTAGTTGGATACTGGTTCTCTATTGCTATATGCTCTATTGCTATGGGTTACAGACTTAAATTTAATGAATGCACGCTTGGCGGAACGCGATGGTGGTACGTTTGGCGGTACGTTTGGCGGTACGGCAGGTGACGTCACACTCTTTCGTATGTCTGGGCGTTCATAGATTTATAAGAATTTGTTACGTTAAAAAATTTGATGACCCACCTTGACATAGTTAACATGATAAAAAAATTTTTTAACAACAAAAATTTCTTACAAAACCGACGCGAGGCCCAAACACGAGACCGCTACATATTTTCACGGCATAACACCGCCAAGGGTAATGCTTCCTTGAATACACTGCGCTGCCAGCGCCCGGGCCTAATGATCCATTTGCCCGTTTTAATGAGCAGGAGGCTCACAATGCCCGCTCGTTATACCCACAATGGGGCTCCATCACTGGGCTCCGTATCAATTGGGACGCAACTGTACGGTGTAACGATGAAACATATTGTCAATGCATTTTCGTGTCGTATTCCTTTCGTCCGATATTATATACAGGCCTTCAATCGGACAAACTAGATAAGCCTTTTTGATATCTATTTATATAAAAGGAGAAGCTGACTGACTGACTGACTGACTGACGGACTGACTGACTCACTGACTGATTGACGGACAGACTCAAAGTCAAATTCAAAATCAAATAATTTATTTCGCTATGAGGTGATTAGACACGCTTAACGAAAGTCTAGGTAACTAAAAACTACTTAAACTACTAACTGATCTATATAAGGCTGACTGACATATAAACGCAGGGCCTAAACTACAAGGGTTAGAAGCTTGAAATTTTGCACAGGGGTTCCTTTTATAACGTAGGGGAGCACTAAGAAAGGATTTTTGAAAATTCAACCCCTAAGGGGGTGAAACGGGGGTGCAAAGTTAGTATGAAACTTTGCCGTTTTTGAAGTCAAGTGGGCAACCCGAAAGCGGGCAGACGTCGTTAATGGGTCTAATTCTACGCAAGCAAAGCAGCGGGCGTCCACTAGTAAAATATATTTTTATGTTTTGTAGATTTCAGGACATTTTCTAGAAGCGATTTTAGTCTTCAAGTCTGCCTGCATATGTGCGGCTTAGAACGTGGTTGGTTGGTGCTGCATATTGGCAATTTTTGAATGCGAGTGAGATTTAAAAATGGGGTCCATGACCCTACTATTACGAAAACATACATTATATTTATATTATTATTTATATACATTATATATTTTCTTTACTGTGTTCTCCTGTATTCTTTTTCTGGTGCAATAAATGATATTGTATTGTATTGTATTGTATATTTAATCAGAAAATTGGTGTATGTACTTTCTTGCTCTGATCTGACTTTGTACCGACCAAAGTATATTGAAGTTAATGAAATGAAATGAGAATTTAGTCTTACGCCTTCCTTACCTGAAACAGAATCACGTACTGTTTTTACTGTGTTGCTAACTCGGCTTAAACGCAAGTTATGACCTGTGCATGGTTTCAAAATCATTGCAGATCAAAAGCCTTAGGTTGCTTAAACTCGCTGCCACATGTTACAAAACCCCAGTAGTTGTTGCTTGACCTGGGAATCGAATCCCGGACCACATAGCAGTAGCGGTTACGACCACTAGAGCAACGAGGCAGATACATAATTCGCCAACAAATCCAACTTCATATAACTTAAGAACCAGATTAGTATTAAATCTTGTTCGACAGAACTTGCAGCAAACCTATTTAAAGTTCCTGTCGAATCATGAAATTTTTCTCAACGCAATAATTTTTTTATACGGAACCCTTGATATGCGGGCCCGACTCGTACTCCACCGTTTTTTTAATCATTAATTTTCATTATAATAATAATCGTTTATTTCATTTCATCTTAATCATGTCATGGTCATACTGTACATTTTTCTGTAAAAATTAATTTGAATTTTAAAAGAGTACCGAGAGTTTTTTCCTCCGGCTTTTTTCTCTCTCGGCCTACACTAGGGCATAGGATAAGAATATTGTAAATTCTTCCTAAAGCCGATGACCATATAGATAGTCTATCGTGACTTAGAGCTTAGCTTAGTGGTAGGTAATTATTGTAAATTTATCTTAAGGCAAGTTAGACACCTGTGTAGGATTAGCTATTCATTCAATAATCAATAGCTAATCCTTTGCCTTATATAGATCAGTTAGTAGTTTAAGTAGTTTTTAGTTAGGTACCTAGACTTTCGTTAAGCGTGTCTAATCACCTCATAGCGAAATAAATTATTTGACTTTGACTTTGACTTTGACAGAATTAAGGGAATAATCTATATTGTGTTAATATGTGACATCTTTTATCTATTGTTTACTAACATTCGCTGCGACCCATAGACGTCCCACTGCTGGGCACGGATCTCCCCCACATACACTGCTGCGGGAGGTCTAGAGCATACTCCACCACGCTGCTCCAATGCGGATTGGTGGAGGGGTTAGTGTCCAACTCAGTGTCGAATGTTCACAAGCCACCCGAAGGTCTTCGACAAGTGTCGACAGTCCATTGTATGGGAGCCCCTTAATTTGTTTTAATTTTTTCTGTTTCGTAGTATTTATTGTTATAGCAACAGATACATCTCTGTGAAAATTTCAACAGTCTAACACGGTTCATGAGATACAGCCCGGTGACAGACGGACAGACGGACAGCGGAGCCTTAATAGGGTCCCGTTTTACCCATTTTGTACGGAACCATAAAAAGAAAATGGCGTAACGTAGTTTCATTGGATTACATTTTACAAATTTGAATTTTTGAATGGGCACGACGATCGTCAATACGGTAAGAATTTCCAATAATGCTTAACTAAATTCAAGGCGGGAGAACTTTTTATCAGCCCCTGTTGAAAACGTTTCATGTATTGAAGTGCGATAAACGAGTATTACACGTAAAATGGATCGCATAAAAATATTTTCGCACGGCCGCCATGTTCATGTTCGTAGCACCATCCAGTGAAGTTTACCTTGTACCGTACATTTTGTTTTTAACTTCTGTTAGCTATAACATTTTTCTATACTACTATTAATAATTATACCGTTAAAAAATCGAATCTCGTCGAATCAAATCGAAACTTGTAGGTTGAATAACAACAATAACGCGACTATGATTTCCACATGAAAAATATACCCTGTATAAATGTACCCTGTATAAATTTACCCCGTATAAATGTTGTGGTTAGTGTTGCATTATTTTCTCTATAATTGATATGGGGCTGTTTATTACCCGGCCGTAACTGAACGTCGTTGCGCCAGACATTAGTATATGCGAGCAGTACGTTATGTTAATGTTTGCATGCAGTGTATTCATTTAGCAGAGTCCTCTTCGCTGTATTAATTTCTTAGCCGTGTAAGTGCCTACTTGACTTAACAGCTTTATATATGATATCTTTATTGGAGTTGTGGTCAAAGAAACTTTATTCTCAAAAGAAATTAAATTTCACTGAATGATAATACAAATTAACATTATGTTCACTCGTTGTGTGCAGTTTAAAGTAAAGATGAGTTTTGGGTTGATAATTTAATATTTTTGTTATAGTTATGCCCAGATAATAAGAGCAACAGCATATGGTCGGTAGTTTGAAAAATAAAATATAATTTACTACTAGCGCGGCACGGAACAATGACCAGGGACGGACTCAGCACTGATAAAAAATTTGATTTTTTTTCAGAGCTAAATACTGTATTATCATTAATATCCATCCAACCATCCACCTTTTGAGGTCTACCGCAGGACATAGTCCTAAACGACACCACTCCGACCGGTTCTGTGACTTCTGAATTTAGCGGTTTCCTGCAGTCTTCTACAGGTTGTCTGTCCACCTATGTCGATTGAGGGTGGGCTATGTCCAGCAGTGGAACCAGTAAGGCTGATGTATGGATGGATGGATCATAGGTGCTGACATACATACGGCGACTTTGCAAGGGAACTAAATTCGTACTCCACAGACAAATCTGCGGTGGGTCTCTAGAGCATACTTCACTACGCTCCAATTGGTGGAGGAGTTAGGGGGCAATTCAGTGTCGAATATTCTCAAACTACCCGAAGGTTCGACAAGGTTTAACGATTGTTTTTACCACTAGAAACGACCGGGATCGACGGGTTAACGTTCCCTCCGAAGCACGACAGCGCGCAATTTCGCCACTTGCGGTCACCCATCTGTAGTGTATGCGCCGGCGTCAGTCACGCGCTAGCGGTGAGCCAGTACGGACGTGGACCGGACGCATTACCTACTTCACCTATTGAGTGATCAAAGGCGTGTTTTATTTACAATAATGGACACCCAAACACTACACCATCCAGAAACTGAGCGTGCCCGTCGTTGCTTAACTCTGTTGATCACATTGAAACGACGCCAGCCATTGGGCTATGGACGCTTCGACTACAAAGCTGAGCAATGCTTATCCTTATTTATCTTTTCCCTCAGAGGCTTACAAGACAAACCTTGGAGCAAGTTCGCGACCTGCAACTCGCGTAATGAAGTCTCCCCGGGAAGCTAATTACACAAATAACATTAAGCGAACTGGATCTTTTAAGGAATGGAGTAACTGAGATACTGTTCTAGAGAATTTATATTGAAGATAAAGATTTTATAAAGATACTAGCTGACCCCGCAAACGATGTTCTGCCATATGAAGTGTTTAAGTGACGCGACGCTTCACGTCAATGAACGACGGTTAAAAATAAAAATACTATAAAATAGTGTTTAAAAAACATTTTCCAGTGGACCAAATTGTGAATCTAAACCATATTCGAATCCCCTTGAACACACACAAAAAATATTTATCAACATTTATCCAGCCGTTTAGGAGGAGTTCACTGTCATACACACGTACACAAGAAATATGTATATTAATATTTTTCTTTTAGTTATTTATTTGCTCTCACATTGTAGTCTTAATTAAAGTAGGTACAAGTATCGTACTCACCAAACCTAACATTGTGAGAGCCTGGTGACTGAGGTAGGATTTTGGAACAACCTGTGATAAAGTTCACCAGCGGGATGATTTTAAATCTCTTGCGTAAGTTACACATATGAGCCTTGACAGAGATAGAGCATCACGGATTATAATCGTTGTTTGTGTTGATATCTGGTGTTAAATGATAAATATAGAATGTGTTTACGTTTAAAATAAAATGTGTATTTTTGTTTGTAAATACTTTGTGCCCTAGAAAACAAAAACGTTTTTTGTCCTGGCTACACTAACTAGAAAATGAAAGATTGCCATCGTACAAAAATAATATGAAATATTATTTTGAGCTGAGCGATCCGAAGCGAATCCGACGTTTAGAGTTCGAACGGCGCCCTTCTAAGGATAAAAAAAAATTAACTCTAGAAATATTTTTTTCTTTTTCTACTCTTCAAAGCATCAGAACCTATCTGGAAACTGTCGCTGGCATGGGACTCAGTTTAATCAAGTGGTTGAAACCGCCCAATTCCCAACGCTGTTGACCAAGCTCGTTATTAGGGCAACTAACTTCCGTTTATCTTGAGCTTTGAAATTTTGTTAGATGACTCACAAGTCAAGGCGCTTTGTTTGAATTAGTCATTTTTCTTAAGTATTTATTATTTTAATGAACAAGCATGCAACACTTCCCATATTCTATCACCGATACAACTGTGACAAATTTTGAGATGGCAAACTAGATAGTGGAAAAATAGTATATTTCGCTACAAGTGCGGAAAGCCTGTCATTGCAAAGAGTTCCGACAAATGTCTACCCGAGCCGAAGGCGAGGGTTGGCAGTCGGAACAAGTTGCAATGACGGTTCCGCACGTGTACTGAACGACTATTTTTAATACAGTTGCGAAAAAATTAAGCAATTTAATAAAATAATAAAAACACAAACTAAACTCGCAAAGAACATTTTTGGAAAATGGCGCCAACCGTAAAAGAATACAGAGTATAGCTGAGATTTTTTTTTGTTTTCTTCACCCATTCTGGGTAGGCAAAGGGAACTATGCCCATACAGCCAAGTCTTAAGTAGAATTTTTTTATTGACATGAAATTTAATGAGATTAAATGAAATGAAACCTAACCTAACTCATTGAATCAAATCATTAAATCTGATATTAAAACAAATTAGTAGCTTATTTTTAGAAATATTTGCATGAATCATAAAAACTTCTATGAATTTTTTTTTAGTAAAAACTTCGTGGTTATTTTTTTCTTTTTAATAGACATTATTTTGACAGTTGGGAAAGAGAACGCACGAGTTCGGAAAAGGTAAAGAAAAAGCACGAGTGTGTAATAGCTCACTTCCCGAACGCTTTACGTCCCTGTAATACGCCACTTTTTGAGCAACTGTATTAAAAAATATTGATTCAAAGGTGTTCATACCTACTTGTGAACTTACCAAATAGTATTCCAAACATTACCTAGTCCCTTACTGAAACTAGTTCAAAGTTTAACTTAATTATTCGTTTGCAATGTATTTAAAGAAAGTGTTAGTATCTCTTACATAGATCTACTGCCTCGGTTCGAAGTGATAATATCGTCCAAAGATCCTGTCTCCTGACTTGAGGCTCCCGCTGATAGATGAAGGAGTTAGCGAACAATGACGTCACCGTGATTGCAGCGCCGAGTGTAGAGATTATGACGTCATCTCGAGTGCTCACTGGAGCGGCTGAATGATAACGCAGCGTTGTCGGTTAACAAATAATTATTTTATTAAAATTCGGGTACATATTTTTTAGCTAGCATACTAGCTTGTCCAGTTGTGGACTTTAAAAGGATGATGGATGGATGGATGGATGGACGGATGGATGGATAATAGTGGATAAGAACAACTGAAGGTCGATTTCAAAATCCTGATAGATGGTTAGGCGGACATTTGATTTCAAACGCAGTAATGATGGAAACTTTACCACAATCTTAAGTAAAATGGTTTTTATTGACGAAAAGGGTATATTATTATCTAGCCGCTGTATTGCCATTAATTAGCGTTACGAGACTGAATGCATAGCTTTATAATTTTACTATGTGGTAGTTGCAACATGGGATCTTTATAATATTTTTTTATATACTGTAAGAACCACAGAACATTTAAACTGCGAAAGGACTGGGGACTACCGTTGTTAATTAATGGACTGTTTTTAATTTTATATATTGCTAAATACGATTTTCACTTCATCTAAAACAAAATGCTAAGTTAGACAGAGCCGCGGGAAAAGAGTTGTGAGCCGAACCAGTTGTAACACACGTCACATAATGGGTAATGGAATATCGTGCGAGTTGTAATGACTGCCATCGTTTCCCCATGGGCGTCGATTTCATGGAAATGCCTCCCATGGGGTTAGATAACGTTGTCACACACTTCTATGTTGAATCATTTCTACTTAGAATGATTAATAGGGCTGGGTTTGCGCTCGTTAGATTGGCTGAATTATGTAAGGTATTTCAGATTTTATACAAATATAATAGTTCTCAAATGAATCCTATGGGGCTTAAATAATCGTTTTTTCAATAATTAATTAATAATAATTCAGGATTTGGGACATGTCACAGTTAGCTATGGTTAATAATGTAATTCAATAGTTTTCTTTTTATTACAGTGGATGAACAAAATAAAAATATTAGTATCGTGGAAATCGGTCTTACCGCAGACAAAAGTTATATATACTCTAGTCTCGCAGGTATTTATAATAAAGTAGGTATTTTACATAATATAGCAGGTGTTTACGGAGACATGTCTTCCACCAGAACAATAAGGATAGACAAACATAGTGAAAAACTCCACAGTGATAATAGTATTCATATTAGCACTATCAACACCTATAACAACCTTAGTTATGTAGATAGTGAGAACTATCAAAACCTATCTTGTGATTAGGGAATAAGGATAAGGCTTTAGTCCACTATAATGACCAAATACAGATTGGATGGTGATGATAGATGCTTTTGAGAATAATTATTTTGGTGAACTCTCAGGCATGCAGATTTTCACGTTTTTTTTATTGATATAATTATATTTGTTGTTGTTATACAATTATACAATAAAACCGCAAAAAAATCGCGTAGAAGGCATGCTGCTACTATTTAATCCCGGGCCTTCTCATGTGGGAGGCAAAATTTCGTCCACTAATCTATCACCGCTGTATCGCGTTGACATAACTAATAATACTTATAACGTACTATACATTAGGAAAATTATCAGTATTACGTTTTTTGTTATGAATATTTTTATCCTATATTATTTACATATATATTTATTAAAATCTGATAAATAGAATAACTATTAGAGAAAAATTGTATTGATAAAATCGTAGCACCCGCTACGAATACGAGCTACAACTGCTACGATTCTATGGTGCTACGAACGCTACGATTATTGGATCCGTTCGATACAGGTGCTACGAGCTGTTATACACGCTGCACGAGGCGAGACGTGAACTCAGAATAAATGTTGATTTTTCCATCAGTATTATTGACCATTCGTTGAATCGTTTCCTCCGATAACGTTAATAAGTACGGGTCTATCCGTAGAGAATGTCTGATGGCACTACTCTAATGCGAATTATAGGAAGTTTTTGGGCCCATCAAAGGTTTCCGACATGGCTCAATTAATGTTTTATATGATAAACGGCATCAGTGACTAAACGCGCTTAGAGGCACCGAAGATCTGAAGACTGAATGTCTAGCAGTCACTTATCCAATAGCCTGGTAAGACAGGTCTTTTATCGAACTTATCGATATCAGCCTTACCTTTTATCGGCTGAAAATGGCTACGACAACTTTCTTATCTTATACGGCACTAGTAGTTAGCTAGTGATTTACAGATTCTACCAGCACACCCTTGTTGTCTTTTTTCAACTAATACTCGGTATGTAATGCAATGAGCATTACGTATCCGCTCGTCTTTAAAAGTTAAAACACCATGCAAGTACGTAAGGCAAATATTCAACTGCAACTCCAATTTCTTTTCTATCGAATTCAATCCGATTTGCTCTCGAGGTGGCGACTAAAAAGCTATTAATAGGGATGCATAATCGATTTTTTTATAATGGGAGGTCGTTCTGATCGGTGAGGATCGCGAGTGAGTTGGGGGCAATTTGTATGCAAATAACTGTGGAACTCGGAAAACGGGGCGGCCGGGGTCTAAGCGATGAGAGGTATCGATATCGTATTTTATCGACTACGCTAAAATTGATTTAGTTTTAAAATTTTATAAAATGTGTGACGAAGAATTAAATTCTTTCGACTGGCACAAAAATCAATTTAGGTGTTTATTAATAAATATAAGTAAAAAGTTTATGTGAATATGTCTATTCAAATTTGTCATGATGCAATTTTTTTAAGTGCACAGTAGGATGTTAAAAAAAAAACAATTGTTAGATTCGTAGTGGAAGGGAATATCATTGCCAGTTAGTCCAGACTAACATGTTTTCACTTACACCACACTTGAACAGGATAAACTTTGTTCACTGGTTATATATTTTACCACTAAGTTATGTCGCATCTAGGTTGAATTTAGCAAATATCACACAAGAGAATTTTTCCACTCAATGGAAAGTAGGTTATAATAACATAATTTATAATATAATATACAAACCTACTACCTACCTGTATATGTGAAAGAGTTGCGATATATGAAATGTAATTTGAGGTTTAAGAATATTTATTTCTCAAAAAAAAATTTACTTTGATAAAACGATATTTTAAAAATAATATGATTTTAAGACTGCTGTAACGCTGCCCTCAAAATAAATTCAACGAAATGCAACTAAATTTAGTAAATTTAATAAAAAAGAGAGATTAAATTTTGGAGTTTAGGTTTTCCTGTTATTTTGTGTCATAATATGTATAGGTTGGAATTCCTTACTAAGATGACTAGGAACTGTCAGGTCTTATAAGTAATAGTTCAGAATAAGTAATTATGAGCAGAATGAAGCCACGAATGAGTTGAGGACTAAGCCCTCTGTTTTAATTATTACTGTTTTTTTGTTTTAATTATTACGTTCCGTTATTTTATAAGTACATAATTAGATATTGCACACGGAAAAATTAAAGAAACGGTCCTAATTCCGAATGAAAATTTTCGTTCGGAATCCATTAACTTTACATGTATAAAAACATTTCGCACTATGTAGAAATACACTACTTAGATCACAGAAAATTGTGGCTAAAGTGTAAATAAATAAAAGCTAAGCTATAAATTAATATTGTTTCATGTTATGAAATTTATCTTTGACAATGTTAATAATGTTTTCAATTAGTTAGTTACTATAGTAAGTATAGCCAGGTCTCCCCAATATTTATACGTGCAACAACCGAACAACAATTTCATCAAGCTGTATATTGCCTCCAATAAATTTCCCAACTCCCGTGACGAGGTCATATATCACGGCGTCTACCAATTTCTTGACCAAAAAATGTATAACGGTCCAGTCGAGAGATTTATAAGGACGAAATTATTCTAAGACGTATCGCGGTCAGGTGGGTGGTAGACACCGTACAAACTGTTATGGGGAACTGTGTTCGCTTCTAAAATAAAATCTCCGTGTAAAAATTGTTGTCCGGTTGGAAAGGTGTGGTTTCCGATTATAGTTTAGAGGCGACCATCTTAGTCCTCAAGGGTAGCAACGCATAACTGACTTGGAACGAGATTCGTACGAACAATTACTAACACCGAGACCCAGAACATTGTGGGAACCTCCTGAGTGGGATTGGAACCCACGATCCTCGGCGTATCAGGCAGGGTCACTACCGATTGCGCCAACGGGTCCACGATGGTAAGAAACTGAAAAATTCCATCCATCCATCCTTCAGAATTTCGAGGTCCACTGCTGAACATAGGCCTCCACACATAATCAGTGACCTCATGTGACCTTTTTTTTTTGTTTAACGCGTGGGAAACCTTGAAAAGGTACCACAGAGACGTGGGAGCGACGACGGGTTATGTGGGACTTTCACCCACTAAAACCCGCTCGGTGGCCTACTCCGGCGCTACAGGAGGGCTCCAGGATCTATTTTAGAACGCGCTGGTGCCTTTCAGCGCTGCGCCCAAGACGGGCTCTTTCCGGTTACACAACACTGTGCAGCCACAAACAGCGTCGTCTTCCCGGGGTCACATGACGGTTCAAGCTCCCCCTCTCACCGCCCGCAACACCAGAAGCCCCCTTTAAGTCGCCTTTTACGACAGGCAGGGGCTACCGTAGCACTATTCTGGTCCCGAGCTACAGGGACTCGAATCGTGACCAACGAACTGAAATATTGGAGTGGACTTTGAAAGTCTAGTTGAACTAATCGGTGGTACTAGGGCGCCTATTGCTAGAACCAAAAAAATTTATCACATTGAATAAGAGAGTAATCCTTACAGAGTAATCATTTGTAAGCAGATAAATTATCTGATCGTAGGTTGCCGATGGTAGTTCGACAAATAGTAGGGTCGCGTCTAAGCAACAAGGATAAATTTGGGATGTACCTACTACACTATTAGGGCAATATATAAGTTTTAGGGTATCTCGAAAGATTATATAACTTGGTGAGGATAGTTTTTCTTATCGATATAATACTTCTATTACATTCGTAAAAAAATCATTTCCTTTTTTCAACAAATAATGTCATATTGCAACCAATTTATAAAAAAATCCTCACAAATTATATACTTAAACCTTCCTCATGAATCACTCTAAGTATTGGTAAAAATCACATGAATTTCCGTTCAGTAGTTTTTGAGTTGCTTGGGAACAAACAGACAGACAGACAACAGGGACCTTGTTGTATCGTTTGAATTATGATTGATATTTTAACTATTTATTCAACAATGTCTTTACCCTTAAACGCCTAACGTTACAGCTTTTTGTAATCATATCTTTTCCAACTAGAAAACAAACACGTAGAGTCGTGTAGGAAACTCGTTAGAAGCGGCGTTCTCGCCACTCGGACGAGGGCCCTCGGGGGCTCGGAGGGTCCTCGGGGGCTCGGAGGGTCTTCAGGGGCATTCGCGGACGACGAAACGACGGAACGTTCACGCAATACTATAGAGAACACAGATTATAAAATAACTGCCTCTTTGGTTTAAATGTCGATGCAAAGCTAGAGGGCTTGGATTTCCAGGTCTCGCACATAATTATTGTACTTTTAGAGTTCTTTCTTTTTAGAAAGAACTTTAGATGAATGAAGAATTTCTATTCCGGTAAGTATTGGCGACTTTTTTTGGTGTCGACGCGAGCCACCAACGCGAGCCATTGGGCTATGGACGCTACATAAAGACTATACTTATTATATTTTAAAATCAAGGGATGTGCTTCATTGTAGAGGTAACTCTGATTGTTAAACAACTTGACTCGGGCGGAGCCGCGGGAAAAGCTGATATGATAAGGAAAGTAATGAATAAAAAAACTAAAAAATAAATTAAAAAAAATTTTCCCAGTAGTTTTCCCAGTAGTTGAATATCCAACATTACGTTAACACTAAATAATTACGGTAAGTAAATATAGTAGTAGAAAATATATTTAGACAAAATTTCTTACGACAATAATTAAAACTACAAAAGTTAATCTGAATAACGCTTTGGAATCGCATTTGAAATTAGTTAACAGATGTTGTCAATCTTAAACTCTCGGTAAAATTTCACCAGCATCAAGCTCGTTTGTACAAATTAAGTAAGGATAGTACGAACCTGGAAACGTTTCAAAAATACAACACAAAATGGAATAATCCTTCAGGTAAGCACTTCAATTACATAAAAATCTAGATTGTAAACCAACGAATATACAAAGTAAAATAACTAAAGTACAGTCACGTTTAAAACGAAATGAGGCGAAGTTCTTACTTACTTATTCCGATTCAGAAAAATACAAACCGATTTTATCCATTTTTTATGTTAATTATATTTGTATGAGCACATTTTTCTGTTTCCACCGACTGGCTACATTTTCCCGTTGCAGAATTTGAAATTCAAATTAAGAACAAATCCTGTTCCACGGTTATTCAAATTTATATTCGGTAGAGGACCAATGACGTAGAAATATGAGTGCGATCTTTCATTTTCTGAGCCAATTTACAATGATCATGCTCTGTAGAGGCAATTATATATTTTTTCCCTCTGTCCCGGTGTGAATAAATTAATTAGAATTGAATGCGAGTATTTATGTTGAATAATCTTATTAATGTTGTGTTTTTTACTCAACTGGAGTGCGATATCTACATAATTTGCAACGTATATATTTTAAATAACAACAAATGTTATTGCTTGACGAGGTAAAAAATGTCATTTGAGCGAGTCGGGGCTCATAATTGAGTGTTCGATCATTGAACCTGCCCATTTGATGCTTATAAGAGGTTGACGGGCCCGTTGGCGCAATCGGTAGTGACCATGCCTGTTACGCCAGGGGTCGTGGTTCGAATCCCACTCAGGACAAACATTCGCGTGACGAACACTTTGTGTTTGTTCTGTGTCTGGATGTTAATATTATCTATTTAAGTATGTATTTAAAAATATCTATGTATGTATATCAGTCTCTGACACCCATAATACAGTCTCGCGCCTACTTTGGGGTCAGATGGCCGTGTGTGACAATGTCCAAGATATTTATTTATTTAAGATATTTATAATTTTCCCCTTCCTTCCTCTAATCGCTGAAACACGGCGCGTCATATTGTTGACTTACACTTACCGCTTATATCTTGCATTTCACAAACAACCCTATACAGTTTCCGAGACGGTCGCTATAGTGGCGCGCCCTTGCGACGTAATGAGCTTCCCACTTATGTTGACTTGCCTGCAATTAAGTCCCTCAAAGGACGGGGGCTCAACTGGTTAACCTGCTGTTACCTTGCTAGTTCAAATAATAATGAAACATTATTATTATGATCATTAAAAATAGCCAGAAACTGTAACCTAGCCCGTGTGTGTGAAGCCGCAAATAATCAAACTACTCTTAAATGGAGTAGTTTTATTTCTGCGCTCTGTCTGTACTGTACTGTACGTACGCGACTTGATGAAATACATTAATTTTTTAGACTTTTCTTATTAAGGTAACAATTTTACATGGTCTTTTTGTTTTAATTCATAGTTTTGAAACAGACATAAAATTAAATAATAATGATAAGAAATAAAAAGATTTAAGAATAACTTCGGATTCTTTTGATTCGCCAGATTTATAGTGATTACAAACATTACATACTAACATCCATTCCATACTAATATTATAAATGTGAAAGTGTGTTTGTTTGTTTATTTATTTGTTTGTTTGTCCGGCTTTCACGTCGCAACGAAGCTATTATATGGTATGGTTTTTGTGTGTGGAGATAGTGAGGAGGGTGGAGAGTGACGTAGGCTACTTTTTATCCCGGTAAAACATTCCCATGGGAAGATATCGATGTTTAGTTATTTGCTAGATATTTAGTTCCGGATGTTGTTAATAGAGGGCGTTCGTAAAATTCATTTGCAAGTTCTGAATCACGCTGACAAATGATACATGTAAATAAATTAAGTCATAGGCAACTAATAAATTAAATTGAATTTTGAATTCGCGCTGGATAAATTGTTGCTTTGGTTTTAAATTAATATGGTAAAGGAATAAGACATACGTTTTGGTTTTGGTTCGCATCTTCGTTCGTTCTTTTAATCGTGGAACTGTCACTATTCATCCACCACAAATGTGTCATGTATGATAAACAACTCATTGTTAATTCCATTTGACCACGCGGGCGGAGCCGCGGGCAAAAGCTAGTAATAAACTAATTTAAAGACGTTACAAGTAAACAGCTAAAATAGAAGTTCAGGGTTCGATTCCCAGGTTGAGCTGATAAGCTAATACTGCTGCAGGTCTAAAGCATACTCCACCACTCCTACAATGCAGATTGGAGCAGAATTATATATTATTATTACTAAATTCCCAGTTACAGATCAGAGTTTGCCAATAGACCACCTATTACATCGTGAAAAAGTGTATAGTAAACTTTTTTACCATGTTAACGTCGCTTTCAAGGACAGACAGACATGATGTTATGTTATGTGTTTGCGAGCCTAAAATGCCTTTATTAAAAGCTTTTATTTAACTTCACTCGTATGTACCTATGTCCGGGAATCTTGCAATCAATATTTCACCCACTTCCACTGAAGCTATCGAGCTGAAATGTGGCACACATATTAGGCTCCGATGACAATGCACGAAAAAAAAAAAATTTTTTTTTTAATATTTTCATTTAACGTTACTATAACAAAATCACACAATCTATACCTTAACAGAATAAACGTTATTTTATTTATTTATTTAATAATTTATGTACACACTTTAGTTAGGAAACAGTTACAATATATAACACAGGAAGAAAATGGTACAAGGGTACCATTTTCCTTTCTTCCTTTCTTTACTTTGCGGCCTCTGGTTATAACTACAAAAGTATCTCCAAAGCGAAATTTACTACGCGATGCAGTTCTATTTAGTTACAAAACTTCGGTCGCACGCCATCTGCCCGTATCAGCCCCGCACGCTCGATAAACTGGCTCAATCGTCGCGAAATATGCAAAAACATTTCTTACGCTACCCTGTTTCGGTGGACGGGCGAAAAAATTCGCGTAAATGACGGTATTTTGAGAACGGCTGGATTGGTACCGCTGACAGATTAGAGAGTTTAAACCGTAATGGAGGTAACCTGCATTACTGTAGAGGTAAATGTGTATACAAGTATATATGAAACCATTTTTTATATCTTTAACCTTTTTTGGTTAAGACCCAAACTTAACTGGTGAAAAGAATAAGGCATTTTTTATAGATGTGAGGTAGTAAACGAGCTTGAAGCATCACCTTCCACTACGGCTCATAACTAATCCTAAACAAGATTCTAAGAGTCTTAACAAGACTAAGAGTCTTGTTTACAGATGCGTTGCAACCCTTGAGGATAAAGTCGCCTCTTAGAAGTGTTACCGGAAATCACACCTTTTCAATCGGAATAAAATTATTAAAAAAAATTTTTTTTATACGGCTGTTTTGGTAGGTACTTTGGTTGGCGGTGGTACCGTCCTGAGCGAACTCAAAATAAAACTTATTATTTTAGGCTCTACCTAAAACCCAACTACACAATACTACACACTTTTTGCTTTTAAGGAAATAAATGTTTAAAATACGATGCGTGTTATCTTAATTTTAAAATTATGATATTACTTATCGAAATAAAAACTTGGACTGAAAGAAGAAAATGTACTTCGGAAACGTAGACTGACAGGACGAAACCCTTTCGCGAGGGTCCGGTGTCCGGGCCGTATGTAAATTACTGCGTCGGGGTCTTTTAAGTAATACAGAGCGGTTGAGGGTTTTTAATGACGTTTTTAGAGTTATTTGCGCGTTTGCCGCCTGTGACGGCCGGGAGGGTTGCTTGAGTTACTAACAGTCTACTGGGAATTTAATACACAGTAATAATAAGTATTTTCTTTTTTCTAAATCCTTTCTACGTCGAAGATTCATGTTATATCACTAGTTTTTAGTCTCGTGGAAAAATAAATGTATTTAAAAACATATTTCTCCGCCGAATTTCACTTTATTGTTATAAAGTGAACTTCGGTGGCTTTGCTTTTTAACCCGCGATATAAAAGATTAGGTAAAGAAAGAAAGAATAAAAATCTTTATTTTGTCTCAAAGGTACCTACTATAAAATAAATAAACAAAAGAAAAATAAGCCAAACATAAGTTACAAAATAGGACTACTTTCAGCCTGTGCCGTGTACTGAGAGAACCGTGGCTGCTGGTTTTCAGCGTGGTCCTTTTTTCCGAGCAGTCGTATTTGTGGTATAACGATAAAGTAACTTGAATGACTAGCATAACATACGTCGATACTCCAAGATGCATTCGCCACCACCAGGGCCGTAATTGATCAGTTCAGTTATTGAAAGCCGCACCAATTTCCACGCTGACTGCTTTCAGCTACGTTGCCCTGATGTATGTTACTGGATAAAGTTAGTGAAATATAATATAATAGCTCATCCTTTGCTTTATATTAATCAGTTTAGAATAGCATTATATCTCTTCTCTATAAGTATTTTGTAGTTACCTAGACTTTCGTTAAGCGTGTGTAATCACCTCATAGCGAAATAAATTATTTGAATTTGAATTTGAAAGTCTCGTTTAAAATCGGCAAACATTTGCCTATACTAATATTATAGAGGAAAGATTTGTCTGTCATGTTTTCACACAAAAACTACTGGACCGATTTCAAAAATTCTTTCACCATTAGAAAGCTGCGTCTTCACTGAGTGACATTGGCTATTTAATATTCTGCTAGCAAAGCTGCGGGCGTCCACTAGTTTTAAATAAACGCTACACACTCACACCCCTGCGGAAGGCCTACGCTTGTGTTGCGAGTGACCGACATAAAAAAACCGGCCAAGTGCGAGTCGGATTCGCGCAAAAGTGTTCCGTACCACTATCTATAAAATGTTGTCTGTAAAAAAGTCTGTTGTATGAGTGCTCCCTTAAATATTTCAATTTAATTACTTATTTTTAAAGTGAATAATGTAACTAAATATTCTGTGAATATTTCAAGCGTCTATCTGTTGCCGTTATCAATATCGAGATGATCACATTGTGTTTTTTTGCATATTATATTTCAATGGAGATCTGAGAAACGTTTTCGTTGACAAGCCTCTTCCGATAAAACTCTCTCCTCTGAAACTCTATCCTCTTCCTGTAATTATGGTCCAATGAAAAGCCTACTCCCAATTCTCTTGGTTCTACACACACAAGGGCGCGCGTTTCCATTAACTTTATTATTACATCCAGCTATTATTACATTTAAAGTCAATGGAAACAATTTTAACTTAATAATGTAATAAATAACGTTTTTAATTTATCTTATAACCTGGCAGCACGATACCACACAGCTCTCGCGGACGTCGAGCAGCTATCGAAACTTTAATTAAAGCGAAACGAATAAGGTGTAATATTTCTCACCCGCGATATCGCCCTCAACCCGAACACTTGCCGATGTAATATACCTATCTCTTGAAATTCATTTAACACGAATATAACTTAATTTATTGATTCTGCAGCAACCCACATAATATGCCGACCATTTCTGTCCTCTATGCTTTATTTAAAACTATCGACCCGCCCCGGCTCCACACGTTATATACATATAAACCTTCCTCTTCAATCACTCTATCTATTAAAAAAAACCGCAGAAAAACCGTTACGTAGTTTTAAAGATTTAGACATAGACATAGGGACAGAGAAGGCGACTGTTTTATTCTATGTAGTGAAGGTCATTGCTCTGAGGCCGGAACCGATTGTTAAACGTAAGGCAAAGAACATAATGTTCATAAAATTCTGCTACCCATACAACTGCCTGTTGAGACACTGGCGATATAAAATTAACACTATCGATCCGTTGGTTAATGTCTCGCATTCACCTCATACCGCACTATCACACTCCTCGCTGCGACCCATAGACGTCCCACTGCTGGGCACGGGTCTCCCCCACGGACTCAGCTGCGGGAGGTCTAGAGCATATTCCACCACGCTGCTCCAAAGCGGATTGGTGGAGGGGTTAGTGGCCAACCCAGTGTCGAATGTTCTCAAGCCACGCGAAGGTCTTCGACAAGGCTTAGCGTAAGTTTCCAGCATTGAAAACAATCGGGACCGACGACTTTACGTGCCCTCCGAAGCACGGTAGCGTCCATGAAATGTTTGCCACTAGCGGTCACCCATCCTCAAACCGACCGCGCCCGTCGTTGCTTAACTCTTTCGATCACAATGAATCGACGCGAGCTATCGGGCTATGGACGCTACGCTATCACGCTCCTACTGCTAGATAAATACGTTTTTGTATCAGTTTCCTCTTCAGTTCTATATCACGTAGGGTCCAGTTGCAATAATTAACTTTACAAATCAAAAAGTTACGTCCTTTAACTTTCCATCATGGGTCAGGGTTAGGATTGTAAACGGTAATACGGATGTTAATTATGGAGTTTCAAAGGGTTCAATTACTTGATTTTCCGTACCCCTTGTAAGCGTTAAATACTCACATGGGACTTTGTTGATTATTCTTTAAATATGTTTAACTACTTCGTTGGTCTTGTCACAGTTTGTAGACATTGCAAACTAAGGTTCGGTTTGTAGTAGTAGCTCGGAGTTTGGAATTGCCCGATGCATTTATTTATTTATTTAAGATTTATTGCTTTACACATGTTTTAGTAGACAACATATAATTAGATACAACCAACACGTGCACCTTGTTAAGGCGTTGCAAGATGAGGAGAGAGGCAGACATTTTAATTAAAAGTATTTACTATATATTGTTATTGTAATTATATACCTTTGTTTAATAAATAGGTATGTCATATATTTTACATATTGATTATTTAATTATTTATTTTTTGCCATGTCCTTGAGGTATTCATCGCGCATTCACGATTTGCCAATTAAGAATTTTTTAAGTAAATTTAAAAACGTATCGCAAATCGTTAATTTGTTTGCAACTTAGTAGCTATGTTTATACGTTTATTCAAATTCAAATTCAAATATTTTTATTCATTGTAGGTATACATTAAATAAACTTAGTCAAAATTACATGATAGTCAAAATTATTACAAATAAAAATAATTCAATCATTCATTAATTTTCCAAGCATCCTTATCATTTAAATATTCGTCATCATTGTATTTCAACCTTTTGACAACAGTTGGTTGGTCCTTCTATCCGGGCAGTAACGGACAATAACGTATAACTTTATGGCACAGCATCAATAACTTTAGTCAATATTAACAACTGGTAATATTAATATCTATTGTGTCATAACGGATGCAACATCATGGATTGCGTTCACGCTTCATCTTCTTACTAAATAGCCGTGTAAGACACACCACCATAACTCTGTCCCCTCCTCTCAGAATGGGAGGGGTTAGGCCTTAGTCCACCACGCTAGCCAAGTGCGGATTGGCAGACTTCACATGCCTACGAGAAAGATATGAAGAACTCTCAGGCATGTAGGTTTCCTCCACCGTTACAGCAGGTGACATTTAATTTCTTAAATTGCACATAACTTAGAAAAGTCATTGGTGCGTGCCGCTTGAGTTTGAACCCGGACCGCTCTAGTGAGAGGCGATCACCGCTGTATTAACCGTGTAAAATAGCTTCGAATCTAACAAAAACTAATCAAGTAACAGAAGAAAAAATTGCGAATAAAATGAATTGTGAATTACGACGGCATGACTGTACTATTCAATGTCGACATCGATTTATTTCCCACTCGAGCATGCTCCTGATAAAGTCAGTAAAACAAATATTCCGGAACATTTTTCCCACTAACATAAACTATGGATGTGGCCGGTGAAAAATGAAACCAGTGTAATTCTGATTTGTTTACATCGTACGATTACGATTGCATTGCATGCAGTCTGCATAGTCATTATATCAAAACGTTTTTAATAACGAATCACGTCCTATTAAATTTTTATTGTCATCATCAACGTTTCAAAATAAAGCTTGATATTTTAAAAATCAGCGCACTAACGTGCAGTGATATCTGAGTCGACAAAAGCTACCAGACACTCCAATGCGGATTGGTGGAGGGGTTAGTGGCCAACCCAGTGTCGAATGTTCTCAAGCCAACCGAAGGTCTTCGACAAGGCTTAGCGACTGTTTCCAGCATTGAAAACAACCGGGACCGACGGCTTTACGTGCCCTCCGAAGCATTGTTGCGTCCATAAAATGTTGCCACTATCGCTCGCCCATCCACAAACCGACCGCGCTCGTCGTTGTATAACTCTTTCGATCACATTGAATCGACGCGAGCCATTGGGCTATGGACCACACAATTAATAAGTCGTAATGTAGTCGCTGGGTAAATCGATTGGGTAAGTCCAACTTCGAGAAAGAGGTCACTCGAAGAATCCAGCTCGGCTGGGCAACGTTCGGGAAGTTACGACACATCTTCTCATCGAAAATCCCTCAGTGCCTGAAGACGAAAGTGTTCGAGCAGTGTATGTTGCCAGTGATGACATATGGATCCGAGACGTGGTCCCTTACCGTCGGTCTGATCCGCAAGCTCATAGTCGCTCAGCGCGCTATGGAGAGAGCTATGCTCGGTATTTGTGTACGGGACAGGATTCGCAATGATGAAATCCGTATACGAACAAAGATTACCGACATAGCTCGAAGGATCAGTGAACTGAAGTGGCAATGGGCAGGCCACGTCGCTCGATGGACTGATAACCATTGGGTAAGAAAAGTCCTCGAGTGGAGATCGCGTCTCGGAAAACGAGGTATTGGCCGCCCTCCGACGAGGTAGACTGATGACCTGAAGAAGACAGCGGGAAATCGTTGGATTCAGAGGGCGCTGGATCAGGAGGAGTGGCGTCGATTGAGGGAAGCCTATGTCCAGCAGTGGACCCCAAAGGGCTGATGGATGGAATGTAGTCGTGTCGTGTGGCCTAAAGCGGCCTATATTAATGCCGCACCGCTGCAGCACGCGGCGCGACCGCGGGCCTGTGATTAATGCTGCCCGCGCCGACACCTCCACACGTCCCGGTCTCAGACCGGCTAACACCTATTAACCCTGCTGTATTTACGTCCCACGGAAATCTTACCACTGGTTACTAATGGTGCCAAAACTAGTGCCTGCTTTATAAACGGCAAATACATTCTAGTAATACACTGTTAGTTCACCGGAACAGACCGACTAACACCTATTAACCCTGCTGTATTTACGTCCCACGGAAATCTTAGTACCTACCACTGGTTACTAATGGTGCCAAAACTAGTGCCTGCTTTATAAACCGCACATACGTTCTAGTAATACACTGTTAGTTCATCGGAAAAAGTCGGAATACTATGAAGTAAGCTATGCTAATTTGAGCACCTTTGATAGGTCAATATAAATGGTTAAGCTATTATTAAGTACGGAAGGTGCATTGTAAGGTGAGCTCTCTTACCTCTTTCATCGGCGGCTTTACGTGCCCTCCGAAGCACGGTAGCGTCCATGAAATTTTGCCACTAGCGGTCACCCATCCACAAACCGACCGCGCCCGTCGTTGCCTAACTCTTTCAACCAAATCGAATCGGCGCGAGCCATTGGGCTATGGACGATACTAACCTATTATTGAAGTTTGCTAATTACGCGTATATTAGTGATGGACGACGATAGCAGCTTCGCTCGCGTAGAATTAGACATTCACTAACTTCAAAAACGGCAAAGTTTCATACTAACTTTGCACCCTTGTTTTACCCCCTTAGGGGGTGAATTTTCAAAAATCCTTTCTTAGTGCTCCCCTACGTTATAAAAGGAATCCCTGTGCAAAATTTCAAGTTTCTAACCCTTATAGTTTAGGCCCTGCGTTGATATGTCAGTCAGTCAGTCAGTCAGTCAGTCAGTCAGTCAGTCAGTAATAAAGAAGAAGAAGATTCGGAATTTCGTGCAGAACCCCGTTAAACAGTACACCAAAGGTTCGTATCCGTATCGAGACGCTCTCGTGACACCCACAGTAATTTGTAACAGTCAGAGGCGAGAGTACGCGGATAGGAGTTATTAATCACGTCACTAAGCGGTGTGATGTAACGGCTTAGTGGTGGAGTACTGTCAGAAATGCATGGCAGCTTATTAGCTACCTACTGCGAGACGCGGCTGTCTTGCTATCTGTAGTGTTTGTGGTGTCCATTGTGTAAATAAAACACGCCTTTGATCACTCAATAGGTGAAGTAGGTAATGCACGCGCACGTCCGAACTTGCTCACAGCTAGCGCGTGACTGTCCGGTCCGCATACGCTACACTATCCATCCATTAACAGCCTTTTTAAGAACACTGCTAGTAACGGGCCTCCCATTATCGGTGCCCTCGTGTCTTTATGACCGACAATCATATTGTGTTCGACCAAAGGTGCGATTCTCTTTGTAACTTTGTGAAAGGTGACCATCTAAGTCCTCTGGGGTTGCAACACATTTCCCTGTAGCTCGGGACCAGAATAGTGCTACAGTAGCCCCTGCCTGTCGTAAAAGGCGACTAAAAGGGGGACTTCTGGGGTTGCGGGCGGTGAGAGGGGGAGCTGGAATCGTCCATCATTATTTTTCATTATATGGTATTCTGTATACGCTTAATGAATGTCATAAAACTTTTTTTATCTACCGCTGGTTCACAAAGTTGATGCTACCGAGAAGAACACGGCAAGAAACTCGGTAGTTACTCTTTTCAAAATTTACAATTTTTATAATTTGATCAAGGTACATTATTATTGAACAAGTGGAGCTGGATATACATCGCACCAAGCGTTTCTATTAATTATTTAAACGTTCAAGTAGTCATTTATTTTATAGAAAGCTTTTTTTTAATTAACGTTCTGTATCTGTCACCTCTGTGGTAGTATGCAAGCTAGTTTGCTATATTTCATCCATAAAACTATATATGAAGAAACTAAAATGAACATATTAAAATGTTAAATACTGTAAGAATTCAATTCTACCCTGCACTACGATAATACAATGTGACAAAATTTTATTCAAGAGAAAAGGAATTTTAAATTCACATTTTTGTTAAATTAAAATTTTACACGCGCAAGTGGCAGCGTGCGGGGTCCTTGTGGTCGTAAGTAAGTTTAAAAAATGCGGTCCCGAAAGAGCCATATGCGGGCAGACAGATCAGTATTACTGCAAACTGCATATGCGGTACGATATTGTACTTATTTAAAGTTTTACCATTTTAGCACCGCCAATGTAGCTGCGTCTATTAGTAAGCAGAATTTTAAGAATTTTGTACAGTACAGATAATTTGATGTACTTAGTAAAAAAATTATACATATTTCAAATGGGGAGTAAATTAATAAAAATACTTAATGGCATCAACAATGGCATCAACAATGCCATCTCTTATACAAAAAAAAATCCACACGAAATATTTCATTTCGTGGATAATTAACGGAATTTATTGATGGGTTTTTGTTTGCTTTTACAAAAAAAAAATAGGTACATTTAATAATGACGGACCTGTTGGCACAGTGACCCAGCTTGTTACGCCGGCGGTCGTGGGTTCGAATCCCTCTCAGGATAAACATTTGTGTCACCAACACTTGTGTTTGTTCTGTCTAGGTGTTAATCTTATCTATTTATGTATGTGTTTAAAAATATCTATTTATGTATACCTATTAGTCTCTGGCGGGGGTTCATAGTACAAGCTCGCTAGTTTGGGGTCAGATGGCCGTGTGTGTGAATGTCCATGATTAATTATTACTATTATGTATATCTTTAAATTTGGCTGGTCCGGTAATTTGGAAGGCTTGCGTGGGGACACAGGTCCAACACGTAGAGGCCCCTTCGAGTCATTTTAATGAGTTGCGATATGGCACACGTGGTGGACACCACCCTCGATCGACTGCACCATTTATAACTGCATAACTAAATAATAACTAAACTTGCAATATCGTGGAATATCTTGGAATATCCTGGAATATCTTGCAATATCCTCGTCTGTCACGTGACGTAAGGCGACACAGGTGCGTCAGCGGTCGCGCTCAAACTAATGGCACTAATCCCGACTTGCGGTCGGGGGTGTAATGGCCGCCGTTGCTCATTTCTCACGCTCGTGAGGACAGGCCTGTAGTGACAGTAAACGTTCGTGTGTTATGTTTATGACAAAGTCGTATTAAGACAGCCTTTTGTGGCCAATTACTGAGCACTTGTCTCATGAGAAGGCTGGAAGGAATACAATCTAAGCTAATATTATAAAGAGGAAACATTTGTTTGTAATGTTTTCACACAAAAACTACTGGACCGATTTAAAAAAATTCTTTCACCATTAGAAAGCTGCATCTTCACTTCAGTGTATAATACTTATTGTTGTATCTCCGGGCTTTCCGTTAGGTATCTTAATGACCGGGACCGACGACATAAAATGCCCTCCGACGCACATAAGCTCTTAAGAATTTACTTTTCCGTGGACGGAGGTGTATGAAAGTTTAGTGTTAAATTTCATATGAAGAAGGAGTGCAGAAATGTATCATTTTACAAGCTTTTATTTTATATCTCATATTATGCCACGCGGCTTGCTTTTTGTCTGCCAAAAAAATGTACGTATTAATTATTTGCTTTACTCATTTTAATATGTATACATATTTCTCATTCATCTGACAGACAAGACCGTTATGTACATAATGTTACCAAAGGCTTTGATCAGACTCTGCATGTCCATGTTATTCACTCAGTGTTCACAATGACAGCGTCTGTGAGACAGTATGTTTCGATGCTTATGATTTATCAAACCACTGCCATGCTTGAAAAGATCTTTGATGTAAGCTTCTCGTGAACTATTGACGTCCTACCGGAAAACCTACGAGGGTTTGCGACCCAGTGACTTGTTTCGTCTGATTGACGAGCTATGGATGCCATATATGTATACGAGTACTTTTTATTTTATTTGAAGAAAAAAGACAATGACTGCTTAATTATGTCCATGCATAAGCCTGTGAGACAGTTGGACATAGGCTTCCCCTAAACGACACTGCTACGATCAGTCTTCTGAATCCAGCCCTTAAGGTAGTCCGTTCGAGCTAGAAGCCTTGGGTTTGAAACTCGGGTCGGGCAAAGTATTCTTTAGATATGCGCCCGGTGAATGGCAATAAGCTCATTGCTCATCAAATATTTCATGGCATTTTGGAATGGGATGGAACATACTAACACTTCTGCGCAATTACTAAAATGTACATCTGCCTATCCTTTCGAAGAAATACACAACTATAGTTATGTTGTATGTTTGCAAACTAAGTACTTCTACTCCACATTACTTCAATCACTTACTTATTCCTCTCATTAAAACCTTAGAGGCACATGCGGCACATAGAAAACAAATCTGGTTAGAGTTCTCTCCATTTGACCCGCTTTCTGCATCAACAGTATTAAAAGTACCATGCATTTATCCTGTAGCGCTTTGGCCGGCTTCAGAGCGAGCTGCATTCAATGCACGCAGAGCAGCGCAAACGAGCGTTAATCTATATACAGGGTGTCCCAGAATGAATGGATAATCCTTGAGCCCCGCACAGAACAGCTCTCCAGCGCTTAGAAAAAAAAATAAAAAAAAAAAAATTCCAAGTGATACCCAAAATATGATTTTTTTTAGAAAAACATACGTTATTTTAGCTTAACTTCACATTAATTTACACAACTGCCACAAATTAATGATATTCCTGGCGTTTTTGGTGTCATTTTATTCCTGATAGACTATACTACTAGAAATACATCAAATAATATAAGTATCTGTGATACTTTTTTTATAAAAAAAATAAGAACTTGAATTTTTAACATGAAATTTGATACCAAAATAATTTTGACATAGTTTGAGAGTGTTTCATGTAAAAAAAAGTATGAAAACGTAAGTGTCCAGCTATTTTAAAAACATGCGCAGTTAATACAGATTAAATAATGGTATATTCGTTAAGCCTTGTCGAAGACCTTCGGGTGGCTTGAGAACATTCGACACTGGGTTGGCCACTAACCCCTCCACCAATCCGCATTGGAGCAGCATGGTGGAGTATGCTCTGGACCTCCCGCAGCAGCAGTGTCTGTGGGGGAGACCCGTGCCCAGCAGTGGGACGTCTATGAATGTTTTATTATTATTAAAATGTATTAAGACATTAACTTTTTAATTTTAGTCGTATTTACTCGTTTTGCATCTCAATAGTTTGTTCTAGACTTTCGTTAAGCGTGTATAATCACCTCATGGCGAAATAAATTATTTGACTTTGACTTTGAATAGCAATAACTTCGTAGTAGTATTAGATAAAATGATGTATTATACCATTATTTAATCTGTATTAACTGCGCATGTTTTTTAAATAGCTGGCCACTTACGTTTTCATACTTTTTTTTTACATGAAACACTCTCAAACTATGTCAAAATTATTTTGGTATCAAATTTCATGTTAAAAATTCAAGTTCTTAAATTTTTATTAAAAAAGTATCACAGATACTTATATTATTTGATGTATTTCTAGTAGTATAGTCTATCAGGAATAAAATGACACCAAAAACGCCAAAAATATCATTAATTTGTGGCAGTTGTGTAAATGAATGTGAAGTGAAGCTAAAATAACGTATGTTTTTCTAAAAAAAATCATATTTTGGGTATCACTTGGAATTATTTTTTTTTGATTTTTTTTTCTAAGCGCTGGAGAGCTGTTCTGTGCGGGGCTCAAGGATTATCCATTCATTCTGGGACACCCTGTATATAAAAGGAGAAGCTGACTGAATGACTGACTGACTGACATATCAACGCAGGGCCTAAACTATAATGGTTAGAAACATGAAATTTTGCACAGGGGTTTCATTTATAACGTAGGGGAGCACTAAGAAATGATTTTTGAAAATTCACCCCCTAAGGGTGTAAAACGGGGTACAAAGTTAGTTTGAAATTTTGCCGTTATTGAAGTCAAGTGGGCAACCCGAACGCGGGCAAACGTCGTTAATGGGTCTAATTCTACGCGAGCGAAGCTGCGGGCGTCCACTAGTATGGTATATAAAAAAAGAACTCAGTTTACTTTTTCATTTTATTTCAAATTTGAAGTTGTGCAGTTAATTGCTCGTAATTTTAAAATAATGTAATGTCCATTTTCTTATTGTATATTTTAAATAAATACATTCATTTACATGATAAGTACACGTAGTAGATTTGAAACAGCCTAAGAAATGTTAAAAAATAGATAGGTATAATTATTATATTAATGTGCTATCTAATTTTTACTTGTTTATCCATTTTTGGTACGCTTTTATATAGTAACTACATTATAAGATTTTTGACGTGTAAAACATTATATTACCAATAAATAACTGTGACTATGACTATGACTATGACTAATATCCACAATGACATGTCATTATTCTGGAACAGACTTATCCAAGTTTCATTTGTAAACAGTATAAACCCATAAATATATCGTATACGATCTAGGGACCGAAAACCTTATGTTTAAATATAATAAATAAATAAAATTAAATTTATTTATAAACATCTCATCACGACTACGTTTTCTGCGTTCAATAATACAGTAAAATTACTTTTTAATTTATTAATATTGTGCCTTAATCGAAGAAACCAAACCTATGAAAAATATTGACTGTAATTTATAAACGCAACGTAAATGCCCGTGAACGCCCGTCTGTGCTACTCCAGCTTTATTCGTATTTTTAATTACGTCCCGTGTGCACATTGTCTCGACTACCGTTTTATTTACTTGTATGAAATGTACGTTTTCCGCGCTAACTGAAGCTTAAGATTTGAGCTGGGATTAGATTTTTATGCTGTATCTACATATATAACTACTTTCTTATGGTGAGTACTGTGTAATTGTGGTATAGTAAGAACAATGCAATACATTACAATGCATTTTTTATCTGTGACTAAAATCATCGTCTATAGTCTATGAGTGAAATAATATTATGTCAAGTTGTTGGTCAAGTCCTGTCAGATAGTAAGAACATTGTGCGAATTAGTAAGAATGTAACTTCTCCGAATAGATGAATCTTCATAGTTCAAAATACTCTAAAATATTTGATATATCGATATTTCGAGAACTTCTTATAGTTGTTTTCGAACACCTTTTTTTGTTTGACTCTGAAGAACCTGGAAGCTGGTTGGATGCGTTGATACGAGTACAACACAACACGATCGAAATATAGGTATCACTTAAAAAATATAATTACAGACTCGCACAAAAACGCGAAAAGCCCGAGTGTAAACATCGTAAAGCTACGAGTATACAATACACCACCAGGCTGTATTATTGAAGGGATATTATTTTGATGGACTCTAATTACTGTTGCAAATGACGCTTTGACAGCTGATGTGTGAAATTAGAACTATATTGATCGCCGGTCGGGTAAATTCGGGCGTATCACGGATCATCTGCCAGTTTGTAATAAATACATTGACTTTAAGGATGGTACACAGATGCGGGAGGTCTAGAGCATACATTCATACATACATACATAGATGTCTATGGGGGAGACCCGTGCCCAGCAGTGGGACGTCTATGAGTCGCAGCGATACCGATGTATAGATGCACACCGTGTACACCATCGATATACTCGTAATATGAAGTTAAGTGTTTAAAAATGTAGATTAGATTTAAGGTTAGGTTGAAAGCTATGAGGTGTGTTATAAGATATTTTCCCTCCATATGGCATAGCCGCGCAACACACGTCATATGATATTGTGACGTCATTGCCGTGACCACTTTAAATACCTTTACTTATTTATTTACTTACTTTCTTACCACATTACCCATTTAATTCCCTCTACTGTGGACTAAAAGTCGGACGTCATTACCTAAGTCTACGCTTCACTTACCTAACACCGACATACCCACTCACACCAGTAATAAAAACCGTTTATCGCATCGTTTACCCGCCTTTCGGCAGTATAGTTTTATTTACGCGGAACAAGGACCAGCCATTTTACGCACAATGGCTCGTGATGACTGTAAATTTGCGCAGAACCAGCGTCCGTAATGCGCAGTCCGTTAAGAGCGCGACGTGTAAAGTGTGCGCATTGAACACGCGTCGTAAATTTAGCTTGCTGCATTGCCAGCCGGTTGTAGGGACACACGGTCGCGTCAGACGAGCAACAAAGTTTACTGCGCGCGTGCAACATTAGCACGGGGTTATTTAGTAATGTGCAGTCTGTTAAGAGTGCAACGTGTAAAGTGTGCGCATTAAACACGTGTCGTAAATTTAGCTTGCTGCATTGCCAGCCGGTTGTAGGGACACAAGGTCGCGTCAGACGAGCAACAAAGATTACCGCGCGCGTGCAACATTAGCGCGGGGTTATTTAGTAATATGAAGTCCGTTAAGAGTGCAACGTTTAAATTGTGCGCATTGAACATTCCGAAGTAGGGAATCGCTGAACGATATTGGACACTAGTTATCACGGTACAATATATCGGCCAAAAACGCAATGGTTTGTCGCCAGATTTTTTAACAAACTCTCTGTATAGCGAACGTTTTAGAAATATTATCTACATGAACAATGTAACTGTGTGTATTTTAATTCTTATCTCAGCTTCGTTCGACGCGCCACTCCACACAACAGTGTGTCCCAAGAGTAATACTACAAAATGTGGATCGCGCCGCGGTAATTAGTGTAAAACGCTACCGGTTTTAACCTCCGGCGGAAACGTGCGCTGTTTGTGCCATGTATCTTTAACGGGCTCTGGTGAGAATCCATTGTTCTGCTTATTCATAAATAAATAACTTTATTCAAGACACAGCCAACAAATTAAACATAATAATTGTTACTTCTTGGATACGAATGAGTATGTTATGATGCCACAGCTAATTTGTTGGCAATTAACATTTAGTAGTAAGTACATAAAACAACGTAGCTTCCATAGCCTAATGGCTCGCGTCGATTCAATGTGATCGAAAGAGTTAAGCAACGATGGGCGCGGTCGGTTTGTGGAGAGGTGACCGCTAGTGGCAAAATTTCATGCTACCGTGCTTCGAAGTGCACGTAAAGCTATCGGTCCCGGTTGTTTTCAATGCTGGAAACAGTTGTTAAGCCTTGTCGAAGACCTTCGGATGGCTTGAGAACATTCGACACTGGGTTAGCCACTAACCCTTCCACCAATCCGAATCCGCATTGGAGCAGCGTGGTGGAGTATGCTCTAGACCTCCCACAGCAGTGTCTGTGGGGGGTCCCAGCAGTGGGACGTCCCAGCAGTGGGGGGTGGTATGGGTCGCACCCATCCAGAAACCGACCGCGCCAGTCTACAACATCGACAATACTCATTACCAATATCAGCAAACAATCCTCTGTAGGCTTCTAAAAGGCTTCAAAACCCTTCAAACAAACACCAACGATCCACTCAACATAGGAATAAATGCCACGCGATCAACACGAGCCCAGCCTTCCAATTGAGAATTGATTTGCAAAACAAATGATTGTCGCGATCTACAGCCCCTCAGCTCGAATCGGCACAATTTGTTTTGCTACGGAGATGCTGGTAAACGATTGGTTGCAATGAGTTAAGCGACGACGGGCGCGGTCAATGTGTGGATGGGTGCTAGTGGCATTTTTATGGGTACTTCAAAGGGCACGTTAAGCCGTCGGTCCTGGTTGTTTTCAATTGTAAAATCAATCAAGCCTTGTCGAGAACCTTTGAGAACATTCGACACTTACCACCAATTCGCATTGAAGCAACGTGGTGGAGTATGCTCTAGGCCTCCCGCGGCTTTCTCTATGTAGGAGACCCGTGCCCATCAGTGGGACGTCTATGGGTTGTTGCTACGCCTAGTATTCATTCCGGAGTTCGAGGGAGGGGTGGTAGCCGTATCGAACTACCAAACACAGCGGTAATAGTAGGTCGAGTGACACATTTGAGTGACACATTTTAGTAGTAAATCATATGGACTAAGTAAAAAAATTAAATAATGTTATCCCAGTGGAAATAAAACCACTGTAAGTTATTATAATGTGCCACAAGCGTCCCCTGCAAGTACAGGTAGCTCATTACAGCTGAGAATGTCTGGAGCGTACCCCACCACGCTGCTCCAGTGCGGGTTGGCGGAGTCCTTAGCAGCCAACATGATTTGTGCAATGCATACTCGTACATATCTACTTTGTGCTCGTACCGTGTACATTAGACAGCTCATCGCTTATCAACGTGTGGTTAAACGTGTCATCCGACGTATGTACAGAACATTTCAAGTTTTTTTTTCTAATAGCGGTCAACTAATTATTTTAAATTGCTATATAGATATCAAACGAGCATGGGACACACACATGGAAAACTGATACAAACTTTGAGCAAGACTCAGAGACCATTAGAGTAGTAGGGTTCACCATTCTATAAGTTATGGAGCTGATATTGAACACTTATTTAGCGATTTATCACACACACCAATGTTTATAAAAGAGAAATGTTGACAACACACTTTGCATTTAATAGTTTACATTAAGAACACTATAACAATTTAAAAGTTTCTGGAGTTTTAGAAGAGACCGTAAATAATTTTTTTGTAAATAAACTAAACTCATTAATTCTGTCCTTCTGATACAGCAGTTGTGCCGATGCAAATAAGTGACGTAACATCTATTTGTACGTAGCAGCGGACGGATGTAACCGAATGCTCGTTTGCTATTCACGTCACACGAAAAGGTCGTCCAATTGAGAATAGATTTGCAATACAAATGAGAGTCGCGGATCCGTACTGGCAATCGGCACAATTTGTTTTATCTCCAAGAGACAAACAAAATAAATTCCAATCGCGCGATTAAGGTACACCTTCGATTTGTAGATCTAGACGAATGGTTGGATTAAGGGATGGGATGGTTTCATTTGCTAGTGGATTGTGTAGTACGTGGCTGGGGTTCTGAATAGGTAACACTACAGCTTTGAACGAGCGAGTGAGTGTACATAGCGATATATTAAGCAACGTCGAGCGCGGTCGGTAAGTAGATGGGTGACCGCATCCATTTCATGGGTGTTTCAGTGCTTGGGACGGTCTAACGAGGTCTAACGTCTTAACAGACAGACAGACAGACAAGTTCCTTTATTGTACACCAAAAGGATAAAGATACGAGTACAACATACAAAAAGTACATACAAACATAATAAAATAAGATATATAATAAGATATCATTCATGGTTGTTTACAATTGTAAATTAATCGTTAAACCTTGTGTTCAACAACAACAACCTTCGCCTTGAGTTTATCGACACTGGGTTAGCAACTAACCTCTCCACCAAAGCGCATTGGAGCAGGTGGAGTATGCTCTAGACCTCTAGACTATTACTAACACCAACTAATAGAACTAACTATCACTAACAGTCCCCAGTAACTAACATATAACATACTAGTGGTCCGCCCCGGCTTCGCACGGGTATTTTATATAAAAATCAAAATTATAATACACACACATAAACCCTATTTGCGTCAGGTTACTAAAAAAATAAAAATTTAACACGACTTTATTTTACATATGTATATAGATTATAACAATAGTTTCGTTTACGCCTAGTAATATTATATAGCCTATGTCACTCAGTGAAGATACAGCTTTCTAATGGCGAAAGAATTTTTGAAATCGGTCCAGTAGTTTTGGCAGCGCACGCCAGAATAGCTCGCAGATGGTAGATTTTTTCCTACTTACCTACTTGACACTTATCGTCATATTTTGGACTATTCACACAATATCTTTATAATTTTAGCCTGTGTGTTATTCTGATGTATAAGCTATATTATTGTAAAGTTTCATTAAAATCCATTCAGTACTTTTTACGTGAAAAAGTAACACACATCCATCCATACATACATACATACTTACAAACTTTCCCCTTTATAATATTAGTAGGATAGGATTAGTAAGAATTATACCTTATCAACAGCCTAAAATTTAAGTTATATGCTTCTAGTTTTGAAAATGACAATACTTTCATACAACTTTTCATCTCCCTTTTCAACCCATTACAACACTTTTTTCCAATTAAAAAGTGTCTATGTCCTTTGTCAGGCTCTAGACTGTGTACCAAATTTCATTTAAATCGGTTCAGTAGTTTTGGCGTGAAAGTGAAACAGACAGACAGACACTTCAAAACCAAACGTCCAATTTTAATCATTCAAAGACCAAATATTATCTACATAAACTGTAAATGTAGTCCAAAAAAAATTCAAGATAAACAAATGGTTGTTGTGCCTCACTCGACATAGATAGGTATAGTGTGTCGCTATTTTTTTTATAGATATTTATAAGATCTACAATTAATTAGAACATTTTATGGTTCTATCTTTTATATTTTAGGCAGCGTACGCAAAATAAGTAACTTTTCTGGTTGATTTTTTTCACCTTGTGTCCGAAAAACCCAAATATCTTACGGAACCCTATTTTTTTCCAAAATAAAATTTAGCCTATGTCACCCGGGGATAGTGTAGCTTTCCAACAGTGAAAGAATTTTTCAAATCGGTTCAGTAGTTTTGAAGCCTATTCGATTCAAACAAACAATCAAATCTTTCCTCTTTATATACCTATTAGTATAGATATACATCATACTTACTAACGAACTGACCAACCAACAAAAAACTCCCGCAGCTGTACGGACTTATGTCCAACAGTGGGACGTCTATGAGTTATATATAGTTAGTATACTCGTTTGATATTTTATTTTCACAAAAATCGCTACAGGCTCACAATACGACTGTTTCATAATGCGACAAAAAAGGAACTATTTATAATGGCTGGCCAATGGGGTCATTATAAGGGTTTAAGAGCATTAAAACGGGCCATTGAGAGCCTCTGAAAGAGGAACTATAAAATGCAATTTTATTTAACGACGCCGATGGTACCCTTCTTCGGTAGTTTTGTATTGAAGGAGTTTTTCTTCGGTTTTCTTCGCCCATTTCTCTTGGAGCTCCGTCGTTTTTAAACTTATCGGAATTCCGGGCGTTTCTTTTATTTTTACAAGTTTACAAAGGCTAAGTGAGCGTATCAATACTTGTAGGCAAGTGTGAAGTAACTTGGATGGGAGCTCGAAGTTATGTTTTCACAGGAATATGAAGTTTGCCAAACTATTGGCTCAAAAAGTTGGACGTAAAATTGACCAATTCACGACTGTCTTCAAAAGGCGTGTTGTTGAATATCTTTGGTAGAAAAGGAGTCTCTCCTAAAAGCTTAGATAAGTATAGCAATAAGAATAATAATGAGGAAGAATTAATAAGCCGCATCGATTTAATGTGATTGAAAGAGTTAAGCAACGACGGGTGCGGTCGGTTTGTGGGGACCGTATAGTAGCGAAATTTCATGGACGCTACCGTGCTTCAGAGGTCGTGTGCCGTCGGTCGCGGTAGTTTTCAATGGTGAAAACAATCGTTAAGGATTATCGATGACCTAAGGTTGGCTTGAGAACATTCGACACTGGGTCGGCCACTAACCCCTCCACCACGCATTGGAGCAGCGTGGTGTAATATACTCTAAAACTCCCGGAACTTTGTGGGGGACACCCATGCCCAGCAGTGAGACGTCTATGGGTTGCAGCTTACCATTTTTATAACAATAATAAACCATACTTTAATGTGTTTTGATAAATATTTCACCTATAACACGCTTCGACAGGACAAAGGTTAGATATATCATCTTGAAGATCTTAAATGTCATCTTCCCAGCTTTATCGGTTGAGATTGTAGGAGATTTATAACCGACGAGTGAGATAATACGGCGGATTATCGTTGCGTTGCGAGAACGAGCGAGTACGCTTTCTTGCCTTGATTCGGATAGCTCTTTGTCCTGTACATCACACGCTTCCTTTGCCCCACTGTTGGGCACGGGTGTAGTATTGGAATGGGAGAGCTTAGAATGTTAGGCTATAGTACACCACATTGAGATAAAACCTGCCTGAAACCTTATAAAATTGTATGCTTTATAAATTTGAATTCTCAACTTAAATTGTTATGGATCCTTTATAAGCCAACACCACAATACAATGTTTTCGGCTTAGTATATGATGATGATATCATAATAATAGACAAATGAAATATAGAAAAGGTTTTGCCTTGTATAACATACTCCGATGCAAAATTGGAACGAAGCTGTCTCTCACAGTTTTTATTCAAATACGAACATACAAATTATCATAAACAAATATCATTTCATGTTTTATCGCCGATCTAACCTTAACCGCGAGTTATAACGCGCAGGCACGTCTGGACGTCATTACCTCTGTGAAGGTCCCACGTGAGGGCACAGAGCAATGACGATATAGACGTATTTCATATTTATTTTTATTTTTATTGATGTGAGATAGCCATCGAGCTTGCAGCACCACCCATTCGCTGCCGCTCATGATAACTGTGATTTACTTTGAATGAGACTAAAAGTGTTCAAAGCCGAGCCACATGATATCCTTGAGGACTAGGATAGTAGAATTCTTGAAAAGATAACTAGAGAACCGGAGATAAGATAAATGGTGATAAAATGAATAAATGGACATACTTATTATTTATTATTTTATTACTACTACATTATTATATTACTTCTTATCTTATTGTACATAAATTATGGTCCGTCTTTTAAATTATGTAATTCTAGTACCACAACAATTCAGTTACAGGTGTAACCCATTGCCTCTGTGAGAAGTTAACCTGTGGCACAAGGGTAGTGGCGCGCGTGACAACGGGACCGCTCATGAGCCGAGATAGGGGCAGGTTTTATTGAGCGCGTGTGTACAGCTTTATGAGTCCTGCGGATTTTACGAACCAATGTATTATTTAAGTTGTGTATCTTACCCGGCATAACCGTTTCGTTACTTAGGAAGTTGGCTCCTTATTTTTTATAACACGTATTCTTTATCCTGTTTAAGAGCTGATGAACATATTAAGAAAGGCGAAAAAGTTATAATTTCTTGTGTGTCCGTAACACGTATTTAAATAATGGAAAAAATCATATTGATTGGATGCGTTGATAGGAAAAGCTTTCATTAAAAAGGTTTAATACACCTTGTATTGCAAAATACTCTAAACATAAGCCTCTATGCTACGATCAAATATATACGTCTATATACTGTGAGTGTGTAGCGTTGATTATCACAATTTGTACCTTGTACCTTTTGTATGTGGTTCAATAAAGATAAATAAAAAATGTCATTGATATGTTGAGTGCTGCGTAATCATAATATGTATGATATTTTGATTACGCAGGGTTGAAACTGCATGTTCCTTTGCTATGCTTTTACTATTCACGTCCCATAAAAATAGCGCAAAGGTAAAATCGTTTACAATTTCCATCCGGCAACATTTCACCGTTCCATTGTTGCAGAGATGAAAATTTCAGGAGTAGATAATTATGCAGGAGAGGTCGTAACGGTCAGCGAAATGAGGCGAAAAGTTAATGAAATAAATGCGAAAACCACCAATGATATACTTTGCAGGTCAGTGCACTGTTTATGGTTGTGCCCATTGTTCAGAGTTTGATGTTTCATGTGTTTTATTTAATACTAGCGGACCCGACAGACTTCGTCCTGTCATAAAGATTTGTAATGTGGCAGTTTTTTGTTCCTACGTATTTTATAGTCATGGCTAAAAATTCTCCTGAACAAAACCGTCACCCTGGTGATAGGGCGTTGTGAATAAAAAATAATTAAATGAAACATATATAAGGATTTAAAAGTAAGTAATCGCTTATAGGCGCATGGTCAACATCAGATACCCCATTCATTGGCCGAGAACACATATCTTATGTGTTTTCCAGTAGGCGTGGATAAAGAGGGTGTGAATATTAAAAATCAATAATCTAACGTTACAATCACAATATTTTAAAGGGTATTATGAAGACACTCCACCGAACACGTGATGTGCACGCTTGATGCGACCTGATTAATAGTTTTAGTTCTTCATCAGCCGTATCGCTAACCAATCTGCCCACCAGCGTCCGAAGTTGTGTCAGAGCGGCGACAGTGTCATCTTTCTTGCATCAAAAGCGACATGGACAACCGCTTTATTTAATACTGGCAGTCTAATCAAATCAGGCGCCGACACGGCCAGACTGACAATCGCAAGTCCTCGTGCGTATGCTCAAGCTCCCGTTGGAATTCCGATTAATCTGGAAATACAAATTACAGCTGAGACTACCGTATACGCTCGTCCATCACTGACATTTTCATCAGTCACATCATCATCATAGAAATAATCTCCCTCCGCTTTTATAACATAAACCGGCTCTACAACAACACATTACTGTAAAACCACACAGGTCTCCTTAACTCATAGACTGACGAACAGTCGAAGTGACTTGGTCCGGAGCCTCAACCCATATAGGCCAGCTCCTTAGATCCAAACACCTGCTGTCGTTTCCAAAATTCCCTCCAGCCTCTCATAGACTGACGAACAGTCGAAGTGACTTGGTCCGGAACCTCGACCCATATAGGCCAGCTCCTTAGATCCAAACACTTGCTGTCGTTTCCGATAAATTAACTGCAAAACACCTCTGTGCTTCCATTCTTGTTATGTCCAGTAAAAGCGAAATCGAGATTAAATCTTAATACAATGACATTCACCACAGATGTAGTACGAGTACTTACTCAAATTTGTGCCATGTCGGTTGCGGAGGCCGTGAGGGTTGCAGAACTGGCACACCTAGTGTGTGAACTTGCCACAGATATGGTATCACTATCACCGTCAGGTACCCCCTCATTCCCCTGACTATGGATCGCCGACTCGTCCTCCTTAACCTCCTCATCGTTATAACTTAAAGAAGTAGCTATTTCGTAGCCCCCGGGTACTGCACGCAAATTTTCGTAGCACTTAACATTTTATTTACCCACAACTGTGAGATAGACTAAACCATTACACGCAGTACCCGAAAACTTCTCAGCAAAGCTATGACTCGCTAAGGAACAGGCAGATCTACTATCAAAGAGAAAAGAAACGGGCTCACCGGATGATAAGGTTTGTAAAAATTTTGCTAATAATGTCTCCATATTCTTTAAGTAGGTAGGAGTCTATGGGTTTTCTTGTACCCCTCAACGCTCATTCTTCTTTACCCTCCATATCTCACTTCTGTCTGATATGATCTTTGACGTTAGGAACACACCTACATTTCTTAGACAACAGTTAACTTTATACAACAGCAATAAAGCTCAAATTGACTACGTTTTAGTTAGAAAACATTTGTATGGGAAAAAGAAAAAGTCTGTTTTTATGGTTTTTCCTGCAATTATTCGAATTTTTCTCGCCGTAAAAACCATCCTTGAACTTCAACGAACATTTTAAAAAAAGAATTGTCCAAATCGGTCCAGGCGTTGTTGAGTTATGCGCTTACCAACACATTTTGCGATTCATTTTTATTATATAGATTAGTGGGGCGTCCAGCGCAGCTTCGCTCGCGTAGAATTAGACATAATAATAGATTCTTCTTAACGCGTTAACTTTAGCTCCACATATTTGTAATGAATCCGTAAAAGTGTTATCCCCTAAGTTTATTTTACAAACTTTATCATCATCATTTTTACAATCTTTGATTACCATATTTATTTATATCTATCTAATCAACAGCCTAAAATATAAATGTTATGCTTCTATTTCTGAAAATTAAAATACTTTCATACAACCTTTCATCCCCCTTTTCAAGCCTTTACAACACTTTTTTTCCAATTAAAAAGTAGCCTATGTCCTTTATCAGGCTCTAGACTATCTGTGTACCAAATTTCATTTAAATCAGTTCAGTACTTTTGGCGTGAAAGCGAGACAGACAGACAGACAGAGTTACTTTCACATTCATAATATTAGTATGGATTAGTCTTTCTGCGACCAGTCAGCAGAAAGACTGCAGACTGCTTCACATTAGCAGCATTATCACCATGTATTAGTACTACCCATCCACTTCAGATGTCGCAAAACGAAACAGTCAGAACGTGAATTCCAAACGCTCTGCGACTCAACTGGAGTTTTCACACAGCACAAAATTATTCACACACAATACCTGGGTACCCTGTTGATGATTCAATTTGATAGAGCTAGTGCATTTGCACGGAGCGGGGAAATACCTAGTTTAGAAAATTGTGTACGAATGGCCGAATTTTCCGTAGCTCACGGAGAGCGTCTCGAACAATCCTACTGAGAGGCGCAAATAAAATGCGCCGATGCATTCCGAGTGGCGCAAACGGTGTAGAGCTGGAGTTGCAGTTTGTCGGCTTTCAGTAAACTGTCGGAGGAGAATGGTAAGTTTGTTCACTGTGGTGCGCCTCCATTCAAGAAACTTTGTATACTTTCTTAAGAGGTTATAAAATCCCATGATGAATGCACTTGATGTACTAACTATTATAGTTGTAATTAGCATGAAAGTAATATAACACAATATATATTGTAAACCAACTTATTATTCTCTTATCATACGAGTATCTTTGCTTTTTCCATACTGCCACGCTGTACGTCCTAAGCATGAACTGAGCAAAAAGTCTTAGGTTCGAACGCCGAGTTGGGCAAAATATCCAAACTTGATGTTTATACATCTCTAGAGCGACCATCTTAGTCTACAAGGGCAGCAAAACATCTGTGACTGACTTGGAACGAGACTCTTACTAACAATTACTAAAATACTAAATACTAGTAAATACCTGGAGTTGAATGCCTTCCATATTGTCGGTGAGAGGTTGAGTTGAACACACAGCCCCATGGTAGGAACTTTGAAAGGTTTCCCACTCTTTTAACATAAAAGGATTTGACATAGGAGCAAGAGCATAAATCCTGTACCAGATCTCTAAAGTCTCGTCCATATCTCCTAGCAGGTATAGACATGAGATTCACTGAAAAACAACTCACTTTACCCACGTTATTCCATTGAAATACCTACACTTATTACGTTCCAGCCCTGCGCAGTGCAAACTAACAGTTTCAACACCTAAAAGGTCCACAAACATCAGTTGGAAAGTTTCAAACGTGCTATATAAGTTGGTGAAAGCTGCAGTATAAATTGAAGCGGCGAAGAGGCACCTGGGATGAAGTTTGCCGATTCTTCCCGTGAGGCGGGTTTAAAAAAATAAAATATCCATGAATGTGTTTTTTGGTGTTACAAATTAAGTCCACCACCACAACGCTTTCTTCGTCCCACTGTTGGGCACGGGTCTCCTCTCAGAATGGGAGGGATAAGGCCTTAAGTCTGGACACCACGCTGGCCAAATGCAGATTGGCAGACATCACATGCCTTCGAGAACGCTATGAACCACTCTCAGGCATGCAGGTTTCATCACGATGTGTCCTTCACCGTTACAGCAAGTTACATTTAATTTCTTAAATCGCACATTACTTAGTAAAGTCAATGGTGCGTGCCGCTTGGGTTTGAACCCGGACCGCTCGAGTAAGAGGCGAGTTCGATAGCCACTAGGCTGTCACCGCTATACCATATTACCACACCGGGCACAAATCCAGACTCCGAGCTATTACTAGGAATTTTAAGTTAGAAACAGCCAATAGTACTTTGCTCGACCGCTGAACGTCTAGCTAAGTAATCGCATTTACCTTCACCCATGGAAAATTTAGTTGAATTTAGCGAGGTTGTTAGTGAACTCCAACTAAGCATTTGTAAGAGATTTTCCGAGTTAGCGGGTTGCGAGAACGGGAGCTATGAGGCGACAGGTGCAATGTGCGTTTCTAAAACAAAACTAACTTTGACTGAGCTTAAGTACCGTAACTCCGGTGTTGCGGAAAATGTCTTTACTAATTAGTAAACGAGTACAGCTTGTCTATGGTAACAGCATATGGGAAACTATGTTGGATTTAACAATAAAATACCCGTTAATATTACTTGTCTCTAAGAGAATAAGCTTCAATCTAACGTTAAAGAAATCCTTTTAAATATAGCTTTCTATAAAATAAGCTGCAACACCTGCAACAACTACTTAAACGATAAAAAAGCTTGGTGCGATGTATCTCCAACTCCACTTTAAGATAATAATGTACTTTGATCAAGTGATAAAATTGTAAATTTTTAAAGGAGTAACTATCATGTTTCTTGCCGTGCTCTTCTCGGTAGCATCAACCTTGAACCCTTAAGCTTAATAATGTTAAAACGTTCGGTAGAAATTAAAAAAGCAATTAAAAATTAAAGTATTACATAAAATTCTGTCACTTCTGTATTGGCTTATGGAATTGAATATATAATAGCATGCAACCTCATATTAGAAAGGGAAAGGAAAGGGAAACATTCAAATTATTGTTGCAAAAAAAAATATATATATTTAAAGGACGGTCCTCTTTAGTACTGAAAGTACCAGAGAGTACAGTAGTAGCGCACTTAACCTAAAAACTTAAGAGTTCAAGCTGCATTCATTGTCACGATTACGGCGTAAAAATAAAAAATAAATGGTTTACGAACGCGAAACGCGTAAATTGCAGCGCGGTCGAACAATCACAGCGCTTGCAGCTACGAGGGTGCTACGGGCGCTACAAGGGTGCTACGAAAGTGCTACGGGCGTTACGATGGGGCAGGGCTATGAATATTGTAACCGACACATTTTTAATTTGAATACAATCTCGTGGTTGTTTTCCACTCTATTCTGTTAAAAACTATTGTACAATATATCATATCATATCATATCATTTATTTGCATTAATTGCAAGCGAAGATGTTGACAATAATGACATGTTCTATATTATTATAGAAGGTTGTAGAATAGTCCAACACAATAAAAGTAGGCCTTAGTCCACCACGCTGGCCATGTGCGGATTGGCATACTTCACACGCCTTCGAGAACATTATGAAGAACTCTCTAAATCTACAAAAAAAATATGGATTTATACATCTACACTTATATTATAAAGAGGAAAGATTTGTTTGTAATGTTTTCACACAAAAACTACTGGACCGATTTCAAAAATTCTTTCACCATTAGAAAGCTGCATCTTCACTGAGTGACATAGGATATATAATATTACTAGGTGTAAACGAAACTATTGTTATGTCTAATTCCACACGAGCGAAGCTGCGGGCGTCCACTAGTAGAATATATATTTAAATTGAGTGAAAACATACAATCATTTTAAAAGCATGAGTCTAATTTGCAATGAAAACGCTATTGTCAGAGTAGGTTACCCACTAGTGTTGCAGTAATTGCGATCTTCATGTCTGTTTTCCTCGCGAAACAAAATGTACTCTCCTAACTACCGCGTTTAATTAAGCCCTCCATTCCCTCGCAATTAAATTTAACGCTTTTATTACGCAATGACGAAAAATAAAAACAATGTTAAAAATGAAAAGCAACATGCATGCGAGCAGGGGACTCTAACCATGACGTAAGCACGAGTTCAATGCCCACCGTCCACTTTACTTTAGTTAGTTTAGTTACTAAAATTTATTTTTTTAGTTTGATTGTTGTGAAATTCAATATACTAATTCACTGTTCATCGTTCATAGTTCATAGTTCATAGATCGAGATATAGGTAGAGATCTACTGATTAATAATATTAATATTTTGTGATATTATTAACCGGGTGATTCTAGTGCTAACAGTTTTGCTCATTGTATTAATATTGCAATGCAACGAGGAATTGTATCTATTTTGATTTGATAACATAATATAAAATAAAATCACGCCTGTAATTCCCCGAAAAAGTAGGCAGAGGTGTATACACCAACTTTTCACCAGTTCGATCCCCGGGTCGAGTAATTTGAAATTCCCAGTTAAGTATCAAACATTCAAATTAGGAGTTTAAATTTGTGGGCGGTATTTGAAAATTTTTCTAGTAGTACCGTGAACGACGGCCTTAACCCTTACGTCAACAAAAGGTTATTCAGACGAGTCTCATGCTGCCTGGCGTCGGTATAGCTATTTAGTGTTGCGCACTCGCCCGCCACTCCGCCTGTACATAGTTTGTTCTCGCTGCCATTTTGTTGCGACGTCATTGTTCCGAACTGTTGACCTGAAGGAACGCGCTGGTTGTGATGAAACAAATGATATAAATAGCCTATGTGAAAAAAAGTTTGTCCAAAAAACAATATCATTATGTATCTGGCTATTAACGATATTAAGAAATTATAACGCGTGTCATGACATGTGACGTGTCCATGTCATAACACCGCAATGACGGGAAAACGGTGGTCATTAGAAAAATTTACTGGCAAGCCGTTTGGGTGTCAAAGATATGTACTGTAGTGTTTATAGCCTCATGGCATTGGAAGCGATTTTGTGATAATTGCTTATCGCTTTTAGTTTTTGGTGGTAAAAGTAAATAAACAAGTCTTTGAAAATTCTAATTGACGCGCAAATCGTCACGCTAGCAACCTCTATATAGCTTCAAAGTGCTCAATTTGGCGAAAGTGTACTGAGACAAGTAGCACTGGGTCACAGTTGATTTTGACGTGTGACCATAGTAAGCAATACCTTCACATCCAAGGCGCTTTTCATAAGCAACTTATATTTCTAACCTGATCCTAAGCGTCGATGTAACTAAAAATATTTGAGAGTTCAAAATTTCCACACTTGAGTGGTTGATAGTGTAACTGTTATTTTTAGGGTAAGATATATCCATGATTTTTCCAGCTGTCGCTGTCTGCATTTGATAGTGGGTAGTGGTAGTAGTGGTAGTGGTAGTAGTTTTAAACGTTTTAGTTTTAGGGATCGAACTGATTTTTTTTTATTGTTGCCATCGGATTTGTTGGTTACAAATCCGATGAAGGAAGGATGAAGTTAGCTATAGTCAACATTGTCAAAATATGGTTTGACAGTGTACACTTTCAATTGTCAAAGTCTGCGGGCTCCTTCCGGTGATTTTTTGTGATATATAAATAAACTTTATTTAACTAGATAATGCGTTATAATAAAACTTTCAATGTATTAAATACCTTTTAGGTATCGCCTAGTTTCCACCTCGAAAATTATTTATTTTCAGTTGTTCTGCTTGTGACAACGTCAATGTCATGGTGATTGAATTATGACATCGACAGTGCAGGTTGTTCTTGCAAAGGTTATAACAAATAAGTACAACTTCTAACGCGTGTACATAAGTACACACAATTTTTTATATTTTTACAAGCTATAAAGAAATACATTTAACAAGTGTTGAACAACAAATTAAATTAGCACCTGGATAAACGTGGCTCTAAAGGGGCTCTAAAAAATAGCAGGGTAAGTGGAAAGTGCTTATCTTTATCGTCCTAATATACGCTGATAGCTTTTAGCGATACTGTTAGCCCATTTGCACTGAATGCATTGAAAATGCAGTGCAAAGTGCACTTTGTAAGTGCCTTAGGAGTAAATACTGGTACACTTTTTTACGGATACTAAATGCTACACTGTGACACATGTGCGTAAAGCCAAGGTTTGTGTTGGATACATTGAGTTAAATATACGTTGGATACATCAAACAACACCCGCAATTCGTAGATGATAAATTAATTCCGTATATTATATTAAAATTATTTTTAATTGTTTTTTTACAGTTTTAGATAATTTGGCTATGTGGCTTTATGCTACCAACTATATAGATTATGATAGATAGGTTTTATGACGTGATAACGTCTTATAAATCGATGAACGCCAACACATACGAAAAAGTGTGACGTCATCCCGTTACGCCATTCGTACCGCCAAGTGTTACGCCAAGCGTATTCATTCAATTTTAGTCTGTAACCTATTGCACTAGAGCGAATAATTTGGTTGGTAATTATTACAAAACCGTCTTGCTTTACCAACGGTACTAGGTACTTAGGTACAAGGTGGTGGTGGAGTTCCTCGAGTCCAACGAACTCTTGATAGGTTTTACCAAGAAAATTTACAAAATAAACTTTAATCTTTATTACAGGCTATTTTTTGATGGCGAATGTTCTCTATGAGAAGAAAATCTTTTTTACATCAGAATAATAAAGTTTGCATAAATACCGTCGTTATATTTAACGATATTATTATTTTATACAAATGGTGAAAATATCTGGAAGAGAACGCGTAGGTATTCTATTTACAATTTTAATAGTAGGGGAGCCCAAGAGGGGATTTTGCGGGATACTCAAGCGCGTAAGTTTAATATACAGTGGGATACCTTGTACCCGGTTAAGTACCTCCACCAAATATGAGCCCCATATATAAATGGGGCCGTCAAGGATAAAGGATCAGATTAGTAAAAAAAAAAAATTTGTCATCAGAAATTCTTGAGCGCGTTAGATTAAGGTAGGGTGAGTTAATTACATGCTAAAAAGTGTATATTCCACTAATCTTACAATTTGAGAGTAACGTAAAGAAAGGGGAGGGCTACAACTTTGTAGCCCATATTCCACTAATCTTACAATTTGAGAGTAGTTCCCCTTTCTTTACGTTACTCTCAAATTGTAAGATTAGTGGAATATACACTTTTTAGCATGTAATTAACTCACCCTACCTTAATCTAACGCGCTCAAGAATTTCTGATGACAAATTTTTTTTTTTTACTAATCTGATACTTTATCCTTGACGGCCCCATTTATATATGGGGCTCATATTTGGTGGAGGTACTTAACCGGGTACAAGGTATCCCACTGTATATTAAACTTACGCGCTTGAGTATCCCGCAAAATCCCCTCTTGGGCTCCCCTACTATAATATTGTGTTGCGATCGTTCAAAATTGTGGTACTTATGGTTTTAATAAAGATCTCGGGGGGTTCCCGTAGAATATCCTGGCTAAAATAAGAGTAGGTACGCATGCCGCAGCATAGTAACTATAAAATAAATATATTTAAATACTAGTTGCCCGCAGATTCGCTCACGTGGAATTAGACATAACAATAGTTTTATTTACACCTATTAATATTATATAGCCTATGTCACTCAGTGAAGACGCAGCTTTCTAACGGTGAAAGAATTTTTAAAATCGGTCCAGTAGCTTTTGTGTGAAAACATTACAAACAAATCTTTCCTCTTTTTAATATTAGTATAGATCAATAAACATACTTCTAAATTAAAACGAAAGAAATAACAATAAATTCGTTTGCTAGCTAGCTACATTACAACCCATATGTGTCCCACTTTTGGGCACAGGTCCTTCCCCACCCACAGCGAAGGGAGAGACAGCACTCCACCATAGTGCTCCAATTCGTATTAGTTCGTTTATTCACTTAATATTTTTCAGTCAGGCCGGCAACTGCTAAGGTTTATTTCATATCAACTTGAAAGGCGGAAAGCTCCTACATTTTTGAATTAAAATTTGACAAGCATGCACTATCACCCATCCGGTGCCATCTATGCCAAGTGTGACAATCATTAATCTTAAAATCGTGCTTTGTCATCGGAACCAAATATTAGTGCCAAATTTCAGCTCGATAGCTTTAGTGGAAGTGGGTGAAATATTGATTGCAAAATTGATACATACATTGATACAAGATACATACGAGTGAAGTTAAATTTCGGTTTTAAAAAGGGATTAAAACTGTGCTCTTGTACAGTTTACTCTTGCTAGCCCAGTAAAAATTATGTTATTAGGAAAATTAGTTGGTCAATTCGTTAGAAGGTAAGATCTTCTGGAGTAGGGACTGTTAGTGACCATAAGTCTTGTAATTTGGTTTTGTAACAGTCCATTACTTGTTAGTAAGAGACTTTTTCCAAGTTAGTCAATTTTATCAACTACCTTAGAGGAGAAAGATAACCTCTATAAAAGTATAACCGTAAACCATTTCACACATTTCAAATTGTTATATAATTCTTTTAAAAACAAATGACTACACGGCAGAAATGGTACCTGCTACATTTACAGAATGGTACTTGCTTGGTACATTGGGTAATACTGCCCCGGGCGAACTCTACGGTAGAATTTGACGTTTGTGTTGTGCAACCGGCATGAGTACTCTTAAGAGAGAAGACTTTTCACGTTCTTATTTTAAAAAGCGGGAGGAAGACAGTCCTTTCATCCTTTGTGTAGCTTCAAGGCGTTGTTTGTTGTTTTTCAGTCAACAAAACCATTTCGCGCCTTCAATCGTTTATGGTTTCGCCGCATTTGCCTCAGTTTTATTTTACTCGTATACGAAAATCGTCTCCGTCGAATTCGATTCATTGCGATAGAATGTGAGTAATAAATTATCCATATGTAAAGTTTCGGTGACAGTCCAGTGACTATTGAACTCGCCCCTCACTCGAGCGGTCCGGGTTCAAACCCAAGCGGCACGCACCAATGACTTGTCTAAGTTATGTGCGATCTAAGAATGTCACGTGCTGTAACGGTGAATAACACACTTGAGGAAAGCAGCATGCCTGAGATGTTATGTTCTGTTCTAATATGCAGGTTCTAATATGTTCTAATATGCAGGTACTTTGATTCCTTTGTGAGCCCATTCCACTTTTGCCATCATCCTGAGTGCCTCCGTGATAACGAAATCAGCCACGTCTCCGCTTCATACAATGAAGCTACAAAGCAATGATGTTAAACAGTATAAAATGGAATGAAGTATTCTCTAAGAGCTGTTCCCTGTTTTGGTGATACCTCGTAGCGCTTAGTGCTCTAACGCTAAGTAACGTACGAAAGAAAAATATAAATGTAAAATGCCCTGCAATTAGTATCTATTAAATATTCAATCAGTATTGAAAAAGGAGCGGTCAGTTTGTGGTTAAATTTTATGATGCTTCGGAGGGCAAAATAAGCCGTCGGACCCAGTTGTTTTTAATTGTAAATTTTAACTGTGTTTTCATCATATTTTTTTTATTATGTTAAATTTGCTTTCCCAGCTGTTTTTAATTTTTATGTTTGTACAATTTTACTGAATTTGTTCCCGTTATTATTATTATTTTAAGTGTTAGCTTTAGTATATCACCATATTATGAGGAAATACTCGAAAAAAAGGGGTTGCGCTGAAAATCAGCAGCCTTGAGTCTCATGGCAGTAAGCTGATCGTAGCCCTTTTTTCACGCATTGCACTTAACATTGGTTAAGTTGTAAGTTTACTGTTATAATGTCTGTATAGTGTTTTGTGTGAAAATAAATATTTTCTTCTTCCTCTTCTAGTTAAACCTTGTCAATAGCCCGGGTGGTTTGAGAACATTCGACGCTGGGTTGGCCATTCATCCTTCCACCAACCCGAAACTGTAGACATCCCACAGGCTGTAGGAGAAGCGTGTGCCCTACAGTTACAATTATGGGTACAAGCTTATAAGATACATTTCTGTAAACGAATTTTCGTTTCAAGTTACCTAATTGTAGACATGGATAGTGAAGTTCAAACTTTACATACACACACCAAAACCCTTTCTTTGTCCAACTGTTGGGCACGGGCCTCCGCTCTGAATGGGAGGGATTACGCCTTAGTCCACCACGCTGGCAAAGTGCGGATTGGCAGACTTCACGTGCCTTCGAGAACATTATGAAGAACTCTCAGGCATGTTTCCTTCGATGTGTCCTTCACCGTTACAGCAAGTGACATTTAATTTCTTAAATCGCACATAACTTAGGAAAGTCATTAGTGTGTGCCGATTGGGTTTCAACCCAGATATCTAGAGTTAGAGACGAGCTATATATACTAAGCTCACCGCTTTTAGTACCTCTCAATAGTTTAAAATCGGTTTAAAGAAATAGTGCGAAGCTATAATTCACCGAAACAAGGAATAGCTCTCAGAACTTCATCTGTTCCTTCTTTTAGCTGCCAATCGGATTAAATTAAGCTTGTTTAATGGCTCACTTTGCGCTAAGTAACTGGCCGGTTGTAAAATCGTTTGAATTTATAAGTAGACCGGATTTCTTTTGCGAAAACATTTGAGAGAATCGCGATAATCTCCCGATATCTTTATCTTAGTGAAAATATTTATTGTTGTTAGCTAATGCTATTCAAATCTAATGTATAATTAAATATTAATAATGAATTTGACTTATGATGAAACGAAATTAAGTTCTATTGATTGCAATAAGAGTTTCCGAATGTTACCTTCGAGAAATAAATAAATAAATAATAATAAATAAATATCTTGGACATTCTCACACACGGCCATCCGACCCCAAAGTAGACGCGAGCCTGTACTATGGATGTCATAGTCTGATATACATACATAGATATTTTTAAATACATACATAAATAACATAATAACATCCAGACAGAACAAATACAAGTGTTCGTTACACGAATATTTGTCCTGAGTGTGGGATTCGAACCCACGAATCCCCCTGGCGCAACAGACAGGGTCACTACCGATTGCGCCAACGGCCCAGGCGAATAACAAATGATACGAAATATAAATGAAATTATTCAGAATACAGTTTTGTTAATAAATACGGGAAGCTACAGTTTAAGCTGTCTATTGAATCTCCCTCCTCCGGGTCGACAAAGTAACTATGTCAGCTGCAACTGGCTTGATAAGATTGTGGCTTTGCAGCAAGGAGTTTAGGTTTGAGCTGTTCGGAAATGGTAGGCTTATATCTGTGATGTACCCATCAACCATTATCAGCCAATCCTTTGTATTCAGCCAATCCATTATAATCAGTAATCCATACTTCCATACTAATATTATAAAGGCGAAAGTAACTCTGTTTGTCTATGTCGCTTTCACGCCAAAACTACTGAACCGATTTAAATAAAATTTGGTACACAGATAGTCTAGATCCTGAGAAAGCCATAGGCAACTTTTTAGTTAGAAAAAAGTGTTGTAAAGGTTATAAAAGAAGAAGGGAGATGAATGGTTGTATGAAAGTATTGTCATTTTCAGAACTAGAAGCATAAAACTCATATTTTAAGCTTTTCATTAGATACCTATAATAAAACTGAAGAGGATCTTTTTCTGTAAATTGAATATTTTTTTAACGCAATACAAAAGAATCTACTCCTTACAATCGAGATAAATAATCCATATTGTTATGTAAGTGATTAATATCTATATTTATTTATATTTATTTACAGTATTTATTGAAATAAAGCCAATATTTAATTTAAAAATAATGAACAGATACTTTTTGTTTTATTTTTCAAAAAAGGTTTGCGTTTTTCGAGACCCCGTCAACATCATCGTATCTTGTCATTAAATTCGACAAAATAGCAGAAGTATTACACAAAATTAACAAAATTACAATGAAAAAATTTTTTACTTATAAAAAATAAAAATCGAAAAATTATAATAAACCGGTAAGAACTGATAAAACCGGTACACCGTGAAACTCGACAGGAAACCGACAGGTATTAACATAATTGCATTACTGAAGTGTTTCATAAAAATATATTAAGGGACACCTGCGGGCAACTTTTGCTCCTAAAAATTATTTATTTGAAACTTCTTTCATAAATCAAGGCGAACTTGTTTACGAAGTAATTTCGGAGCGACTCGTTTTTCGGCCGTAATTTTTCTGGACTGCTTGCCTCGGAAAGGGTATGCTTGTCCGTTAGAGCTGGTTCACACTGGTGGCCGGTTACGATAACCAATCTATAAGATTTATCTAGTTACTAGAGATAGATAGCCATAGACGTCTCACTGCTGGGCATGGGTCTCCCCACAGGGACATATATACGTGTGACGAACACTACATTACACTACTTGTTTTATTCTGTGTCTGGATGTCAATATTATCTATATAAGTATGTATTTAAAAATATCTATGTATGTATATCAGTCTCAGGCACCCATAGTACAGGTTCGCGCCTAATTTGGGGTCAGAGCCGTGTGTGTATTTAGTATTATTATATTATTAAAACAAAACATCGGTCCATAGCCAGCATCGTCATAATGTGAAAACGCCTTAACTCTTAAGTTTTTAGGAAGAACAAGGAGCATCAAATAGTTTAGTACCTTTCATACCTTTAACTCGGTTTATGGGCAATGAAAGACTGGGAACTTGAAGATTCGTGATTACATAAAAGTGTGGGTTTTACGGTTTCTTGAGATGACTTCACTAATGCCTTGTTACAATTACCTACTCTACTAATTATACCTACTGTATGTATAATGTATGTTCTTAAAACGTGATGTGAACTGTGTATGAAGTAAGCTTCTCTTGTCTACAATCAATAAATTATCTCAATCTGAATCTGAATTCTCTAGAGGCGAATATCACAACCTCAAGAATAGCAACGCATAAAAAACTTAAAACGAGCTTCTTACTAACAATTATCAACGGGACTAACTTACAGGACTAACTGCCCCAGGCTTTATACAGACTGGCATAGAAAATATTGTTCTCATTTACACCTCCTGTCTGCACTAACCGCACTAACCATCCCAGTCTCTATTAGAGTCTTGTTCAAAGTCAGTTACAGTTCTGTTGTAATGGGCGTCAAAAAATGCTACTGAATTTATGACCTACATGCGTTATGCTACATATTTTATGGATTCAATGAATCCAATGACATAGTTATTTTAGAACATTATTGAAAATCTACGGAGTCTATTATGATATTTTATCCGAAGTTATTCTATGTTCGAAGAAAAATTTCTAATCTGCTGAAAAAGTTAGTACATTATTATTATAATATTCAAAAGGGCCAGTTTCAACGCAAAATTTACGATTATTTGAAAAGTACGCCAAAATGTTCGTTTAGTGAAAACGACTTCTCGCACTGTGGTAGCAGTGGTAACGATTGCAGTATTTAGTTGTAGCACAATTAAAATGGTACGAGCACGCAGATATAATTTCCTTAATCAACTTTTTTATACTGTACTAGTGGACGCCCGCCGAATCCTTTCTTAGTGCTCCCCTACGTTATAAAAGGAACCCCTGTGCAAAATTTCAACTTTCTAACCCTTATAGTTTAGGCCCTGCGTTGATATGTCAGTCAGTCAGTCAGTCAGTCAGTCAGTCAGTCACCTTCTCCTTTTATATATATAGATAGTGGACGCTCGCAGCTTCGCTCGCGTAGAATTAGACCCATTAACGACGTGTACCCGTCTAACGACTTCAAAAACGGCAAAGTTTCATACTAACTTTGCACCCCCGTTTTACCCCCTTAGGGGGTGAATTTTCAAAAATCCTTTCTTAGTACTCCCCTACGTTATAAAAGGAACCCCTGTGCAAAATTTCAAGTTTCTAGCCCTTATAGTTTAGGCCCTGCGTTGATATGTCAGTCAGTCAGTCAGTCAGTCAGTCAGTCAGTCAGTCAGTCAGTCACCTTCTCCTTTTATTATATACTGTATTCATTTTAAATTAAGTGTAGCAGGCGTTACTTTGCGGAACTCCATTATTAACCAAAAATTATTAAACTATACCTTCATGCACTTATACATACATCGCCATAAATTTTTGTTCGCGGATTGTTGCAAAGTAGATTAATTTTTGGTTTGTATTGATTTTTTTAAACGCTACACACGTAAATAGACTTTCCCTTGCTGTACACCTGAGCCGATGTCACGATATTGACTGGCCTATTGATTGGCGGCATCGGATGGGTTGTGCTGCAAGCTCTTTTGCAATCTTATCCATAAACAAATAATTCTAAAATGACATATAGAATGAACAAACGGATTATATTATAAATTCCGGAGCCCTCAAGCGCTGAAAGATATCCCACGCCTTCAACTAGACTCTAGATCAGGGGTTCCCAAACTTATTTTGTCTACCGCCCACTTTGAGAATAAATAATTTTTTAGCGCCCCCATTTTTTCACCTAATTAAAAACCAACATAATCTAAAATTAAATTCATTAATTATTGTGTTATTATACTAGCGAAGATTAAAAGTTAATTCTAAACGAGACTTTTAGAGTTAACTTGAAACCTGAGCGCAGTAGGATACCCCCATTTTTTTTCTGTGTCTCTTACCGCCCCCCTTTAGGCCCTTTGGGAAAGGCTGCTCTAGATGATGAAGTAACCCTGCAGTGCGCATAAGGCCATACAAAGGCGATATTCGTTTATGCGTCCCGTGAGTATCTCCCTTTATCACCAACATGCGAAGTTAAGGCGCGCACGTCGACGGCAGGTTACAAGCAAAGTTCGAGACCCACGCTTTATCCCGCGCTTTATTATCTCACTCTTTGGGTGTGAACTACGTCGCCCGGTGTACTTTTCACATAAGTAAGTTCACTTTAAAAATTATGTTGAGTTCGTTCGGGGCAGTACGACTGTGATCCCTTGAGATGGTACATCATTGTTTTTGATAGCGGTGACAGCCCAGTGGCTATCGAACTCTCTCTCTCTCTCTCACTCGAGCGGTCCGGGTTCAAACTCAAGCGGCACACATCAATGATTTTTCTACGTTATGTTCGATTTAAGTTTAAAGAGAAAAAGAAAAAAACACAATGAACATATTATTATTGTAAAGGGAGATAGTTTTCTTACTCTCTTTTTAAATGTTGCTATGGTCTTGGACATTCTATTCTTCATTAGTAAGGATAGTACAATTAAAATGGCACGAGTACGTAGACATACTGCAGATATACGGTGACTGCCCAGTGGCTATAGCGGTGACAGCCCAGTGGCTATCGAACGCGCCTCTCACTCGAGCGGTCCGGGTTCAAACTCAAGCGGCACACACCAATGACTTTTCTAAGTTATGTGCTTTTTATGAAATTAAATGTCACTTGCTATAACGGTGAAGGACACATCGTGAGGAAACCTACATGCCTGAGAGCTCTTCATAATGTTCACGAAGGCATGTGAAGTCTGCCAATCCGCAGTTGGCCAGCGTAGTGGACTAAGGCTTAATCCCTCCCATTCTGAGAGGAGACTCTTTTTGAATGATTCTATGGTCTTGGACATTCTATTCTTCATTGGTAAGGATAGTAAATATCTAGCAGACAGGTACGTTCACGTGACGTAACTGCACCTGAAACTAGGCAAAAACCAATACACGTTCCCCAAACAGCTCCCAAACTTACTGAACCTAAATTTGGCTTTCAATTATCCGAAGCTCGAACTCCGTCCGACTTCAGTTAGTTGGAAGCTCTTCAGGTGCTGTTCCAGAGCTTATAAGATTTGTTAGAATCTTATGGCATTACAAGCTTTCATGTGGAGCTTAATGAAAGTAATGAACACTTTCACACTAGCACTAGCTCTATACTCGTAGATACATCAGGTGTTAGCTTAACTTAGGTACAACCCATTGCGTCCCATGCTGGGCACAGGTCTTCCCTTACAAAAATCTGATCTAGAGCATATTCCACCACGCTGCTCCAATGCGGATTGGTGGACCGCTAGTGGCATAATTTCATGGACGCTACCGTACTTCGTGCACGTAAAGCCGTCGGTCCCAGTAGTTTTCAACTGTGGAAACAGTCGTTCAGTCTTGTCGAATACCTTCGGGTAGCTTGAGAACATTCTACACTGGGTTGGCCACTAACCCCTCCACCAATCCGCATTCGAGCAGCGTGGTAGAGTATGCTCTAGACCTCCCGCAGCTGCGTGTGTGGGGGAGACCCGTGCCCAGGAGTGGGACGTCTATGGGTCGTAGCGATAGGGATAACTTCTAAATTTGATATTCAGTTATGTGGATCCATTCATCCATCAACATTTTAGACTCAATTTTGGGACAAAAAGCTTCTACGCCACCTCATTCAATCCTGTTCTTCCCTGAATCTGTATGTTTAATTCAATACCCAGCTGTTACTACCATATCAGTGCCACTTCGAATCGGTATTGGCAAATTTGACATGTCGACATTGGATTATCTTGAGCATACCGGTTACACCTGTGAGGTGAGCTTAGCAAGTCGTAAGATATGAATGTATGGATGCTCAAGTGTTCATGCGAAGTCGTAACTTAGAGAGGGGAGGAGATTACTAGGGAAGCGTGGTCTTTGACGTCAGACTGGGTGCATCAGTTCACGATATTACTTTTCTCTGCTGATACGAACAATTCAGTATGTGAGATTACAATTCGATATTTTCATAGTATTAATATTATTTCTTTTACTTCAGACGTTACTTATGTAACTGAAAAACACATTCACCTAAATTAAATATTATAAGGACAATGAAATGAATGAACTACTCCTTACTTACAAACTTACCAACACTACATCTTTATTATAATAGTCTTCTTTACCCATATGTTACAACTACAAATAAATTGTTTAAAAAAAATAGTAGTAGCAGAGATAAAGCAGTGTAGTAGAGGCGTCGCATTGCATGAAAGCGTCGAGTTTCTCTCCACTTGCAAACGAAACCTCCTCGACGTACTGAGAACATTTTGTAGTACCCCTACTATTTGCATTGTATTATTGATCGAGTTTTACAAAATTCTACAATCTTCCATTTCATATTAATTTCTAGCTAATGCTACTTAATTGACTTTGCTATAGTTCTAAGAATGTACCAATTACTATTTTTTTGTTTGCCTATTGTGTAGTTTTAGATTAGTGTAGCTATTTTTTTCAAATTTATCATGATTGATCATTTTCATACGCGTGTTATGTTGCATTTAAATCCAGAATAAATTTTATTTTCATTGTCATCTGGGGCTTATATAGCTTATTCAGGTAGATGTTTCGCTCTGGTGTGGTCATTCGGAATGTGGCTTCAACCCATAAGCGTCCAATTTAAGGCATAATTAAGAAGTAGAGCTCTCGCAGTTACAGAATTTTACTATTCTGCGTATATGAATGATCTAACTAAAATTAAAATTAAAACAGTTTATTTATGAAAACTAATCGAGGAAAACGTAATTCTGTTATTATAATATGAAAATAACAAACACAAACATTAACAATTTGTGTAGTATGTGATATGATACGAAAATTGAAAGTCATATTATGAGATTTAAAGAACATCGAGCAATTTTATTATTTTATTTATAATTCATTATTTTATTTTATAATTCTTATTTAATGTTAGCTCACAAATATAACAAATGTCACCATTTCAATCAAGGCAACAGTCAGAAGTCAAGGGTAATTATAACAGCCCGATTTTTTCCACTAGTATACATACCTACATTTGCGTAGAAAAGACATTAAAAAAAAATTTCACTTTTCCTTAAGCCAGTATTTCTACCACTCAATACTTATCGCAAGCCGCATTTCAGAAAAAAAATAGTTAAATACAAAAGTGAGTTGTCGTCGAATTGCAATAGTTAGACACCACCCGCATCCGGTAAAGCCGACGTCAATGCGGTCTGCGAGTATTTTTCCCCAGTGTGCATTCCCCTCGACGACGTGGACTAACTGAATTAGACAGACCTCGAGTTTTTGTTCTCGAAAGGCTTGAAACAGACCATACTTTGATCAAGTGACTGTCACGGCATCTAGGGATGTAAGCTGAGATTTTACAATAAAAGTTCAAATTAGATAAACCCAACAGACGACTCACTGACGTCCCACTGCTGGGCACGGGTCTCCCCCACAGACACTGCTGCGGGAGGTCTAGAGCATACTCCACCACGCTGCTCCAATGCGGATTGGTGGAGGGGTTAGTGGCCAACCCAGTGTCGAATGTTCTCAAGCCCACCCGAAGGTCTTCGACAATAATTCTTAACGACTGTTTCCAGCATTGAAAACAACCGGGACTGACAGCTTTACGTGCCCTCCGAAGCACGGTAGCGACCATGAAATTTTTGCCACTAGCGGTCACCCATCCACAACCGACCGCGCCCGTCGTTGCTTAACTCTTTCGATCACATTGAATCGACGCAAGCCATTGGGCTATGGACGCTACAACCCAACCAATCTATACCCACGAATAATTTAATCTTTTCGATTATTAAGTAAAGTCAATAAAATAAAAATAACAGGAACTACTATACCCGGCCTGAGCTTATTCACCACAAAACAACAGACCAACAGAATAATTTTACCTGTTTACTTGTACAGAAGCAAGTTGATCATTCAGTAAAACAAGATAGAATTACTAATTGCCGAAGTCAGCTATTTGAGAAACCAAAGCCAACTTATGCATCAAATATAAACTTGAGAGTAGCCCTGTAAGGTTTGCTATATTATGTATCCGAGAAGCCAGCATCAAATACAACTCTGGTCAAACTTTGATATTGCTTACTTAGATATGTAAGTTAGTTTCAGGTGCTAACCGACTAGGTACTGATATTATGAAAATATGTTGTTATACCATAGTTTATGTGTCATTTGTGCGTATCGCTTGTATTTGAACCTGGATCCCTCGAGTCAGAGGCGAGTTCGATTCGTTCTGGGCTGTCAAATTTGACAACTAAGACACTATCAAGGTGATCGAACGCTTTTCGCTAGCAAGAGATTCAAAATAGCTGATCTCTTTCCTCTGATATGATATGATGAATGATAAGAGTCTAAGATCGAACTCAACGCCTTGGGAGGCTAAGGTCCACTGAAGAAGAAGTAAAATTAAAATGTATGAAATAAACTCTCACAATACGTGAGAATATAGAAAAACTGTTAAAAGAGAAACCATTTTTACACCACATCGCGCGCAATAAATTCTGAAGCTATGAAATCTAGTTCTAATAAAAGTAGATAATAGTAAAACCAATATTTTTTCCATTCATAAAAACTGGAATAATTTTCTCGTGATAATGGATGGATAATCAAGCGATAAAATCTCTCTAAATGGTTGCAAAATCAGCAACGTTGGTACAGTTACAGGCAACGATATTTATGAAGAAAAATTCTACCCCTGCCGGGATTCGAACCCATGTTTCGGCAGTCAGGGTCTCACCACCGCGCCACGGAATCGTCGCATGTTATAGCTCTAAAATTTAACTAAATCTGATCAAATGTTAGCTTAGTTTCGCGTTAGTAAATGACGAATTCTAACAGATTGTAATGTCAACGAAATGGTCTTTGCGAATTTAAATAACCTTTATTTTTACTTGATAAATCAATAGTAAGGTAGGTTTGCTTTTTACATGTATTTAATTTTAGTAGCCACTTTTCAATGTTAACACTCTTCAACTAAACAAAAAAATTGCAATGAATGATTATTATTCGAACTGCCGATAATTTGATGGACTCGTGGTAAAAAGGTCTTGTGCGGTGTGACACTGGACCTTGTGCGGTGTGACACTCCGTCAGCGACAAAATGAGATTCTTCACGTATTCTCCACCAGCCATCTTGACAGTCACGCACAAATCGCGTGCCTCGGCGAGGGAGTAAGAGGGAGATAGGAAGACACAACGAGGGAAAAGAGTATAGGTGTGCCTTCATATCAACAGCGCAATTTTGAACGAAATATAAATATACTGGGCCGTTTCGCTATGGTTAATTTGGCCAAGACAATACTGTTTTGGAATTTAGTACTTGTTTGTAAACGAAGATGCTCAATTGTTCAGGTTATTACATCAGGAGGTCCTAATTAAAAACTCCAGCTGCACGTAGCAATTCACAAGCTCACATACAACTTCACGGATAAACAGGCGTGTATTATGAAAGGTTCTACCACCTACGTAACGTATTCGGGAATTCCTCCGCAACAGTCTAAGGGAATAAATTCCACTTGGAACATTCCCCACGTTTTGTCTCCACCCGTCACCGGTCCGTGACGTAGAAATATGGCGGCTACGTGACGACTTAATCCGTCCAAGGGGAGTCGCGAGGAAATGTGTAAATAATTTTTATTGCCCACTTCTTCTGAACTCCTGGTATGATATTACACTTTTCTCGCCCATCTCATCCATATTACATTGTAATGGACCCGCGGAAATACATTTTAAGTGTCATGTGCGCTTTGCGAAACTGTTTTTAAAAAAATATATGCGAGAAAAGTTATGTGAGAAATCTGTTGTTGTACTGGATCAAAAAAATTCTAGTCCTATTAATATTAAAGTGGACGCCCGCAGCTTTGCTCGCGTGGAAATAGACATAACAATAGTTTCGTTTACACCTAGTAATATTATATAGCCTATGTGACATAGGCAGTGAAGATGCAGCTTTCTAATGGTGAAAGAATTTTTGAAATCGGTCGAGTAGTTTTTGTGTGTAAACATTACAATCAAGTCTTTCCTCTTTATAATATCAGTAGGTATAGATTACTTGAGCTGCTATGACTGACTTAGGACGGTACTCTTACTACTTTTTTTTAATGGATAGGTATAAGATAGCAACCAACCAACCGCTGCCGCCCATGACAACCGTGACTGACTTTGAAGAAGACTCAAATAGGGACTGGGATGGTTAGTCCTTCAGCTGAGAGAGTTAGAACATTAGTTGGTTCAATTCATTAGTAGGTATGAGGACTAAGGACTGTTAGGGTTAGTTGTTAATAATAGTCCAGTTAGTAATTATTAGTAAGTGTCTCGTTCCAAGTCAGTCACAAATATTTTGCTACCCTCGAGGACTAAGATCTAAGGAAGTGTAACCGGAAACCACAAAACCACCTACCCATTAGAACTGGATTATTCCTAACATTTATTAACAAACTGGACTGATTTTCACTTACAATTTCTAAGTTAAGCTAAGCTAAGCTATCTCGCCCCCATTATGAGTTGTTCAAAGTTTTTAACAGCTATTTTAAACACATAATTGGTTCGTTATTGGTTAAATTAATAATTAATTGGAGCAGCGTGGTGGTGTATGCTCTAGACCTCCCGCAGCAGTCTGTGGGGGAGACCCGTGCCCAGCAGTGGGACGTATATGGGTCGCAGCGAATTGGTTAAATTGAAACGACACAAACACGACGTATTATAACGAAGAACAACCTATATCTCCAACACGAAATCTAGGCTAGTGTCATTAATTAGAATTATTTTCCCTCCGTGAAAAGAGTTCACTCTGCTTTAGTATTCACCTACCAAACTCGAACCTAACGAAGTGCACTCGAGCCTCTTGGTGATGCAATACCACCACCTTCAATACCTGGTTATCCTATAAAGGAAAACTTCAAAGCACGAATCAATACTCAGTGTACTCAGTCTATTGAAATACATATTCCAAACACAAGTACAAAGTCGTCTTTGAATCGCATCACATCAGAAGACAGCATCAAAGCCGGTAGCGTAGGTAGCTAATGGACAAAGTTCTGATATTTCTAGAGGCCCTTATACACCCTGCGAGCGCAAAGGGTTATTCCAAACTCCTATGCGTTACATTGAGGGTAGGAAGGAAAAATCAGCCTCTTTTTTTCTTTGAAGCGCTTTTCAGCCCGTGAAAGGCGCTGTCAATATTTTGAGCGGTGTGAATGGGTCTATGCTGAAGTCAATGAAGGCTTAAGTGCGGCGCTTTCCATGATGGCCGATTAACAGAGGTATTACGTGGACAGAAAATCTATACTACTTAATATTATGAAGAGGAAACATTTGCTTGTAATGTTTTCACACAAAAACTGCTGGACCGATTTAAAAAATTCTTTCACCATTAGAAAGCTGCATGTTCACTGAGTGACATAGGCTATATAATATTATTAGGTGTAAACGAAACTATTGTTATGTCTAATTCCACGCGAGTGAAGCTGCGGGTGCGTTCACTAGTATCTGTAACTCATGTCAGCTGAATGTATGCCCCCATGAATTCTATCGTTTGTATTTTGAGGGTATGTAAAAAAAACGTTTCCATTTCAATTTAATCAATCAGATTTTATTAGAAATTACCTCCTCACCTCACAACCCTTTCTTTGTCCCACTGTTGGGCACGGGTATCCTCTCAGAACGGCAGGGATTAGGCCTTAGTCGACCACGCTGTCCAAGTGCGGATTGGCAGACTTCACATGCTTTCGAGAACATTTGAACTCTCAGACATGCAGGTTTCCTCACGATGTCTCCTTCACCGTTACAGCAAGTGACATTTTAATTAATAAATCGCACATAACACAGAAAAGTCATTGGTGCGTGCCGCTGGGGTTTGAACCCGGACCGCTCGATTGAGGGGCGAGTTCGATAGCCACTGGGCTGTCACCGCTGTTATTAGAAATTAAGCCCTACATAAATGTTTCAGAGACATTTCAAAAGATAAAGTCGGCTGCAATGGAAAAGCCCAGTATCTCACCCAGCCATCTTTTTGAGCTGAAAGCCAATTAGATGCAGCGACAACGTAAGGGCGGCGCGTTGAATGGAGCTACCTGAACCTCTTCCCTCTATACAATCTTTGTTATTATCAGGTGCCTACTTAGTTTGCTTACACTGCTTTATAAGATACTGTTCTTACAGTGTTTACACTTAGTGCAGTTGTAGATTATCTAGTAAGTTTGTTGCTTTTTAATGGATGGCGATCCATAGACAGGCCCGTTGGCGCAATCGGTGACCCTGTCTGTTGCGCCAGGGGTTGTGAGTTCGAATCCCACTCAGGACAAATATTTGTGTGACGAGCACTTGTGTTTGTTCTGTGTCTGGATGTTAATATTATCTATTTAAGTATGTATTTAAAATATCTATGTATGTATATCAGTCTCTGACACCCATATATTACAGGCTCGCGCCTACTTTGGGCTCAGGTGGCTGTGTGTGAGAATGTCCAAGATATATAGACGTCCCACTCCTGGGCACGGGTATCCCACACAGACAGCTGTGCGAGGTGTAGAGCATACTCCACCACGCTGCTCCAATGCGGATTTAAATGGATATAACGTAGCAAATGAGCGTAGCGTCCAACCGCTGCCACATGTGACCACTGTCATAGGCATAATGTTACAAATTATAACTCTGTAGTGATCTCTCTCTAGACCTCCCGCAGCAGTGTCTGTGGGGGAGACTCGTGCCCAGAAGTGGGACGTCTATGGGTCGCAGAGCGAGTGATAAATCGTAACATGTCGAAACTTATCTTAACTAAAGACGAAGTTTAAAACTGTTGAGCTTCATTTTATTTTATACAAGCAATGGAAAGATAATTGAAATAAGTTCTTTAGAGAATAGCAGAAATAATTATTATCAATGCCATAGCCTCTATGTGAGGGAAGCAGGGCCGAGCAAGCAATGAGCGCGTGTTCCGGCTGCGTAAGTACAAAAACGATAGTTAAATATGGATCTAATAACCTATTAATAATCTATATGTATAAAAGGAGAAGCTGAATGACTGACTGACTGACTGACTGACCGAGCGAAGCTGCGGACGTCCACTAGTACTATATAAAACAATTAAAGTGTCAATATAGTCAAGAAAAGGTTTGTCAAGGATATATCATTCCTTGTTAATTTTCACCTAAACTTTAAAACGGTTGAATGATATCAGAGCTTGGTAATATAGTGTTGTGCTCGTAGTTAATAAATAAATTCTTCTGGATATAAAAACATATTCTCCATTTTTGCTGTTTATTTGTGAATTAATGTATTATTTACTTATGTACGAATGTTTTATTTATTTTGACGGGCCCGTTGGCGCAATGTGTATAGGCTGTCGCCTGGTATGAGGCCTTATTACACGACAAAGGACATAAGGACCTACTAAGACTGACGGATCCATGTGAACAAAGAGGGCGTCCTGAAAATCAGCGGCTGCGGGCTTGCCACGGCCATTTGCTGAGGGCGTCCCATTTTCGGCATTGCAAATTTTTACATAATTAAAATTGTATTGTTTCACATATATGTCGAATAAATTTTTTGTCTATGTCTATTTATGTCTTGCCTAACTCATTGCCGGAGCTTTTTGAAGGCAACGGATAAAAATCCCTAAACCGCGTTAGTAAATACGCGTCCCGGGCGTGCTTTATTGATTGTGGCTCAGATTATCGCAGCTGAAATGTGCGAAGCGGAACTGGGAGTGAGTGCGCGCTAGATAGCAGTGACGGATGCGGCTGGGGCAGGGTTTCCTTGAAAACTAGTTCTTGGTAATTATTTTATTCAATGAATATTTAACAGTATTCATTACGTGCTGGAGTCTAGAGTCTATATAGCACCTTTATATGTTACGTATATGGAACCTTTAAAGTAGTTTAGAGTTCGACCAAGGTAGTACCACTGCCACCTCTAAGTACCATTTCTGCCGCAATAACAATCAATCAATTATACCTATGTGTATTTTTATACCTATGTGACTTTGAGGTATGTACGAGGCCGCAAACGGGCATACAACATTTTGTCACAATAATTTATTATTAACAAATTATTACTATTATATAAAAATTTCAATCTTTAAATTAACGTCAATAAATAGAATTAAATCAAATTAATGGAAGTTAATATAACTTAGTGTCAAAATTACTTTATCTGTCAGGAACTTATTTACAGTATAGTGTAATTTTGTCACAATAATTTATTATTAACAAATTATTACTATTAAATAAGAATTTCAATCTTTAAAATAACGTCAATAAATACAATTAAATCAAATAAATGGAAGTTAATATAACTTAGTGTCAAATTACTTTATCTGTTAGGAACTTATTTACAGTAGGACCTATAGTGTAGTAGCATGTCAGAATTATCGCGAAGTTTTTGAATATCCTCGTAATTTACATCATGATCACATCATCATTAACGAATCCCGGTCATTTAATTAATAAATAATCATGACGGTGCTGGTGACACTTACGTAGAGACAATCAAATTAGCCGTAAACAAGATAAGATAAATGGTGAAAAGTCGGTACCACATACTTTTGCCTGGCCCCCTAAGAGGCTGGCTGGAGAGGAAATGGTATATTATATTTTATTACCTAAAATAATTTTCGTCAAATATTTACTAACACCGAATGGGGTAAATAAGATTATCTCAATCACACTTAAAAATCTTAATAAACTACTAAGCTTCAAGAGTGAATGCGCTCGCGGCGGACACGGCGTATACCGTGGATCGTGGACCGAAACTAGTCGGCCTATTTCCGACTTAAATCACACGTGAGGTAGCCGATAATTTCAAGAATTAATATAGATACTCACAAATCATTCAGTAATAAAATTACTACTCCTTACTAAAGAATAGTTTTATTGAATCTAATGAACTGTAGATAATATTATCTATATATTTAAGTATGTATTTAAAAATATCTATGTATATATATCACTCTCTGACACCCATATCACAGGCTCGCGCCTACCTTGGGGTCAGTTAGCCGTGTGTGAGAATGTCCAAGATATTAAAAAAAATGTACTACAATTTATGAAATTTGGCTCTAGTTTAGAAATATTGAAACTCCAACAATAAACTTGATTTTGCATCCAATCTGAACTGTGAAGTCCTCAGAAATTGTTTTATGCGTCGCCAATACCGTATGCCGACGAATACTTGATAGATCCGTCGCGATGGTCGCCCTCCCCAATCCGTAGTCTCTTTCAATAAGATTCCACAAACAAGAAACACGATCCTTGGGCAGGTGTCGGACGACAAGTCCCAGGATATCCCCCGAGGCGCTTCCTGCGCGTCAGCAATCTTCTGCGTCTTAAGAATTGGGACGGAGCGAGTGCGCAGTGAGGATAGAAAACTGACATAAGAAATAAGACATCCTAAAGAATCAAAATCTCGAAACGTACCAAAGACATACTAAACAAACGAGTCAATATCTCGAAACGTACCATCTTTTTTATCATACCCATATTATTATTTTATTCAAAAGCAAGTAAAATCTAAGGTATAGGTGTTCTTTCATTTAAAAAAAATACTTTCACATTATAAATCATCACATTCTTAATAGTCTTAAACGTCAAATGACGTCATTGGTGCAGCTGAATACGCATATTGCTTAGGTTTTGTGCTATCTGAATTTTTAATCACTGACATCATTTTAAAACAATTAATATACTGGAAAGAAAATCTCATACATTCAACCGTAGCAATGACACAGATCTTGCATTTTTTCGGTTTTTGAAACGAAAAAATATATCATTTGAAATAAATATTTTCACACGCGTTACAAAAGTTGAAATATTGTCACATGACCAATGATACAATGACCTAAGTGTTCCAAAAATTTAATGCTTAATCAAACAAAATTATACAACATTTTTAACCATCTATATAAAAGTGCACGAAAGACAGAGAGAAGAAGAGAGACTTCTCTTTTTATTCCGAGGTTTATTGTCTTTGATTTTAATACTTTTTATTAAGTCACTTTCTTGTTCGTCTGTTTTTCCGAGTGGAATCTTGCAATTCAAATTCCCGATTAGCTGTCGAGCTGAAACTCTCAGGGTCTCACAACTTTATGACAATGCATTCTAAATCCATTCATTACCATGCTATCAATATAGCTGTTGATTTTGATTGTATAAAATTTTGAATGCATTGTCATAAAACATAAAACGTGGATTTTAGATTAATTTTATTCGGAATATTATTAATAGCCTAGGTTTTTTAGGATCATTTTTATACAAGACTAGTGGACGCCCGCAGCTTCGCTTGCGTGGAATTAGACATTCACTAACTTCAAAAACGGCAGTTTCATACTAACTTTGCACCCCCGTTTTACCCCCTTAGGGGGTGAATTTTCAAAAATCCTTTCTTAGTGCTCCCCTACGTTATAAAAGGAACCCTTGTGCAAAATTTCAAGTTTCTAACCCTTTTAGTTTAGGCCCTGCGTTGATATGTCACTCAGTCAGTCAGTCAATCAGTCAGTCAGTCAGCTTCTCCTTTTATATATATTGATGTGTATATCAGTGTCTGACACCCATAGTCGCTCGTATACCCACACACCCATAGTAGCTCGCGCCTAGTTTGGGGTCAGATGGCCGTGTGCAAGAATGTCCATGATATTTAATTACCGCTCGATTAGGTTACAAAAAGTTGATTATTTACATGTCAACTAATTGATCAATCGCTATAAAGCTGTCCCTTGCGCCAGACATGTACCCTGACAAATTGAATCTTTCCCCGCTCGGGGCAAGACAAAAGGTCGATTCGCATTTTATTTGCCATCTGATTCTGTGCCCCGACCCTCCCTTCATTTTCATCACCCGTAATGGGATTTCAATTACTTGCGTTACAATACTGCACATCTCGGTATTAAATCTGGGGTGGGGTGTATTAGTTTTCGATATTGCGTACGTGATTCACAAGTCTACCAGTCACCAGCACGAAACCGCTTTAAATGCTTCGCTGCAACCCATAGACGTCCCACTACTGGGCACGGGTTTCCCCCACAGACACAGCTGCGGGAGGTCTAGAGCATACTCCACTACGCTGCTCCAATGCGGATTGAATTGGTGGTGGTTCAAATGCTTGCAACGCACCAATGATTTTTAAAAGCTTTTATTTAACTTCACTCGTTATTAATTAAAAGCTTTTATTTAACTTCACTCGTATGTATGTATGTCCTGAAATCTTGTAATCAATATTTCACCCATTTCCACTGAAGCTATCGAGCTGAAATTTGGCAAACATATTTGGTTCCGATGACAATGCATAAAAATAAAAATTTATTAGAAATAAAAAGCTGTTTTAAAAAAAACATTGTAATATTTCTAAGTTAGCTATATGTTTTAAGCAATTGAATAGATAAGTCGCTGCGTCACGCAGTGTGGCAGGTGTCGGACACGCACGGAAAACAACACAATTTAACATCCATGAACTAACTCAATAATTTATCTGTGAAATAACTATCTTTCCCGACGGGAATTCGAACATGAAATCCGCGGTTCGAGTGGTTTGGCACCGGTCTCACCGCGCCACGGATTAGTCAAATTGTACAATTGCTTCTTTTATCATATGTTTTAAACTTCACAAAACGTATGTAGTTATTCTTTATATGGGAACGTGCGTAGACTCAAGAGATTTTTTGTTAAATACATGCCAAATGCATGAAAACAATGATTCGCTCAGCAGATTTGCTTCTTTCAATACACACCCTTACATAATGTATGTTTTAGTTGTGTTAACTCTTTTTTCTCCCTCGAATATTGGCGCCTACCAATCACTATCTCACCATCACCCTGGGTTGACTGGCAGAAAATGCCAATAGGCATTAAGTCCGCCGATTGTAACATCTTTTTTTTGGTTTAACAATAAAGTATTAAATAAATAAATAAATAAATAAAATAATGCACACAAAGTCATGGTATCCAATGGAAGGGACATTGAGCATGACTAGTCTGCAGTCTTAAAATAAAACATCTACCCGGTGTAACAGTGAAGGAGGATGTAACAGTGAAGGAGATGTAACGAGCGTTTAGAAATGTTCTAGACCCTTCCAGTCGAAACGAACTCTGCTCATGTAAACACGAAACCCGACCGATATTTTCTGTTAAACGGAATTTTAAATTCCATCATATTCAGATTCAGAACGCGCTCCGGGAGTAAACTCGAACGCTTGCCTACTCCCGTACTTGAGCTCGAAACTTTCCTGAGTTGCATAACTTGTTTATGCAACAGGGAACACGGCCCACTAGACATGGGTAACCCAATGTGGGTAAGAGAATCGTTGAGCTGCAGGTCAGCTCGCGGCTCATGTGAGTGAGCCACCGCAAACCGTAAACACCGGGCACTCAACACTTTTTTATGTACAATAATAATATCTACAATTACAAGCTATAATATTAATATACAATTACTGTAAGCTATACTCGCTGCGACCCATAGACGTCCCACTGCTGGGCACGAGTCTCCCCCACACTATGTTGCGGGAGATCTAGAGCATACTCCACCACGCTGCTACAATGCGGATTGGTGGAGGAAGCTATACTAAAATATGCTAAACGTATTTATTTATTTATTTATTTAACTCTTTATTGCACACCAAGATATACAGGAACAATTACATTGAATACAATACGTATGTATGCTAAATCTATTCATCTATTTCTTCATGTTATCTTGACAATAGACATGTACAATATTTAAGCCTAAGTAACAGTTGTCACGGCAGCGATTAGATAGTTCATGCTCATTTGCTACCTCATATCCAGAAAAAAGGACAAATTATACCCAAACCTTATCTCCAATTTCACACAAAGAACAAAGTAGGCAGATAATCTCCATCCTCTATAAATATATGACGGAACCCATTATCCACGTCCATTACGAACATTAGAAGTTTGTGGAACTAGAAAAACTTTGTTGAACTCCGTCCGACTGTATGAGAACTGATAACAGCGGAGCTCTTGAGAAATGGCGCAGTTTTGAAAGCGAAAATCGTCTTTATGCGCTATAGCTAGCAAGAAATCTGAATGTAACGATTAATTTTATTTAGTTAAGTTACGAAAAGTAACGTTAATTTACAAAATTTTTGGTTCAACTAGTAGCCATCTTGTATCAATTAATTACCAAGTGTTCAATATATTTTGTCTTATTTGTCAAAATTGAATATATATTTATCTAGTGTGACATCGATACACATCGTTCGCGCAATAAAAGCTTTTGAATGAATATAAGCTAAAGCATAAGCTATGCGCTCCAATTATTCACTGGTAGCAACAGTTGTTTTGAAAAAAAAAATCTTTTTAAAATGTCAGTACTTTTTATACTTTTTTTTTCTCTTCATATTTTTATTATCATGTTTTTTTTATTTATATTTTAGATTTAAGTTTCTTTTTGTATTGCTGATCAATGGTGAAACCAAAAGAAAAAAAAACATAAATATAATTAATTTAAATGAAATTCTTAAAAGACTGTACCTATGTGAAAACATTCATATATCGAAACAGATATTGGTCCAATCTCTGACGACAGGAATGTCATGCGGAAGATATTTTGAACAACCTTTTGTCTATAAACCCGCACTATAATAGGAATATGAGCCACTGTACGAGTACAGTAAATCATTTAGACGTTGATGATCACTCCCTTTTTGCAAATAATGGGTCTAGAAATGTCTAGAATCAAGCGCTAAAACTCCGCCCGACTGCGTGACGACTGATAACGGTTATGAGTAATGGTGAAAGTTAAGTCTTCCTCTTTCATAGTTCTTGGCGAGGATTTTCGAAGATGTTGAGACGATTTGTAGCGAACAGTACCTATATACCAATTTTTCGGTGGTAGAGTCTATAGTAGCAAATAGGTTTTATGAAACCTATTTTGTTCTATATACAGTTCGCCCGGGGCAGTACCGCCCGCCTTGGTATCTAGTTCTATATATACAGTGTAATAATTGTTTTTAATAAGCATAATCATGATCTCATGAACTGTGATTGTTAGACTGAGATTAGATGATGTATTTCTGTTGCAGCTATGACAACAAACACTAAAAAAAAAAAATTAAGTGACATGATTTACAATAGACATGATTTTTTGCCGTTTTTATAGATAATGGTACGGAACCCTTAGTTCACGACTCCGACTCGCACTTGGCTGGTAATTATTTTGTTTGCGCCGATTGTGACATTCACTGGTCAACGTACCCGTGAAAATAAAATAGACGATTCATGCCGGCGGCAATAGAAACGAAAAAGAAATGTGCCCCAAGAAATGTGTTATGAAAGAGGAACTCTCGCAATAACTTCCAGCTATACAACGTGTAAGAGATCGCTTTGTATCACCCGACGAGACTCGTCCCCAACTCAAACTCATAACATGCAAATTCACGTACTTAAGTAAAAAAAAAGTGTTCGTCTTAATGAAATATTCAGTAGCGGCGGTTATATCAAAAGTTTGCGACAAAGACTGGACGGACGTGTGAGCAGGCTTTTATTTTGGACGGCGAAACTTAATTTGGGTCTCCTTTATGGAGATTTCATTAATATGCCGGAAAGTTACCGGAGTGGGATCGTGGTGTGGTTATTAAAGAATCGCTAAGTACATTCTTGGAAGGATAAAAGCTTGAGGTCCTTTACTTAGCGACAGATTGCCACCGTAAAGTGTGATGACACGTAATTTGGTTATGACATCAAAATTACAGATGCAATTTTGGTAGGTAATACTTAAATTATTTTCACTCGACGGTAAATTAGCTCTACCGTATACATGCGTTGTAGCCAATAACAATTTAATGTAATTGAATAAGATTTTCCATAAACGGTAAATTCCATACCGGTCATAATAAATCCATACTAATATTAAAAATGCGAAAGTAACTCTGTCTGTCTGTATGAATCACTTTGACGCCAAAACTACTCAACTGATTTAAATGAAATTAGGTACACAGATGGTCTAGAGCTAACACATTTACGGATTCATTACAAATGTGTATAGCTAAATTTAACGCGTTAAGAAGAATCTATTATTATATCTAATTCCAGCGAAGCTGCGGGCGGGCGTCCACTAGTTTAATAATAAAATTCGTATTCGATTGGACGCGCCGCTTTGGACATTAATTCCTATCACAACCCTTTTCCTTGAGACAGACACCAAAACGGTGTTTCATTCATCTCTACTCTCTCGCAAGCGTTGAGAGACAGTGACGCGTGACATGACAGTGGCATTTAAAACGTCATCGTGAGAGCTCGGAACTCGCGTGTTATCATCGTCCTTATTGAATCGCCACCACCGCAAGCGCCGCAAACGAACACGTGTATGTGAAATTGATGTGTATGTTACTTGTTCTTCATAACCCCTTACAACCTTGTTACGTCCTTGCCACGCCCTTTTCCTACCTCTAACTATCCATCAAAATTTACAGTCCACTTGCTCGCGCCTCCATCGACTCACTGTGTTGTCGCTCGCTGCTTCAGTGCAGATGAGCTATTTTGATATCTGAGACAGTAATGTATTAATTTATTTAATAACCTGAGAAAATTTTGATAACAGTTGTTTTGGAATTTGAATGTTCTGAACCCCGAGCGCAAATCTCAGTAACACAACGATTAGAAACACGACTTGATTAAAACCAATCGCTCGACATCAAAGGCCGAAGTATTCCTTGACTAAGCTTTTACTCCCTAACGATCCCTCTGGCGCCATCTGTTAACTATTGTCGTGAACTTCGAACATTTTGATTAGGAAGCTGGTTGGTCGCGGTAAGTGAGATACATCTCTGTCATGTGGACTTCGTCGTGTTTTGACTGCAACACATTAAGACGCTCAATCAGCTGCCTTTCAATACCTTAACAGGCCCGTTGGCGAAATCGGTAGTGACCCTGTTGCGTCAGAGGTCTTGGGTTCGAATTCCACTCAGGACAAACATTCGCGTGACGAACACTTGTATTTGTTCTGTGTCTGGATGTTAATATTATCTATTTAAGTATGTATTTAAAATATCCTTCAAGGCAGGCAACGCACCTGTGATACCACTGGTGTCGCACGTGTCCATAGACGACGGTGATCACTTACCATCAGGCCCGTATGTCTGTTTGTCCGTCTATACTATAAAAAAATCTATCTACTCGTATGTATATCGGTCTCTGGCACAGGTTCGCGTCTAATTTGGGGTCAATAATCTTTTTCGCAAATATGTGTGAATAAAAATATAAAAATATAAAAATAAAAATGTGTTTAAATATGGTCATGGGTGTGAAATTATGCCTTATCGTAATAGTTGCCCCATGCATCCAATTATTACCCTGAAGGCTCAGAAGTCCAATGTTACGATACGGAAGGAGCTTACCTATAATCTCAAAAGTAAACCAGGTCACAATCTGGCCGTCGCGAATCACAATAGGCCTGTTGACAATTGAAAAATACTCGTTATGTATACAAAATTAATCCTTAATTAAGATGGTTTTTGCTTGGAATGAATATTCATTATTTCTAATGAAAAGTCTAAGTTTTGTTATATTATATTGTTGAGTGAGTACATCGCAAGGAAATAAGTATGAGGAGGTCACAGATTTCCTTTCATTCTATGAGTATGCTAAGGGTTAGCATAGTCAATATACAAAGTTTATAAAATTACTTAAAAAAATATTAATTGGCAAAGCGTATTACAGCGTAGATGAATACCTCAAGGACATGACAAAAAATAAATAATTAATAATCAATATATAAAACAGTATATGACATACCTATTTATTAAACAAAATTGACCTAGGTATATAATTACAATAACAATATATAGTAAATACTATTAATTAAAATGTCTGCCTCTCTCCTCATCTTGCATTGCCTTAACAAGGTGCACGTGTTGGTTGTATTTAATTGTATGTTACCTACTAAAACACGTGTAAAGCAATAAATCTAAATTTTTTTTTTTTTATCTATAAGCATGGTGTGAAACTTTGCCTGTCTTAAACTTTGTGGAAACTTTTTAATCAGTCAGTCAAATCAGAGTCAATGGCCTTCAAACATTAATATGTAATAACCCAACATCAAGCCTGTATATCCCCGAAGAGGTGGGCAGGTGGGTAATACAACCAATATCCACTAGTTACGTTTAGGACCCATAGGTATAGAAGGTGAACCATCCAACCATTACTATGTTTTGAATGTGTTGTTCAACTTGTAGTGAAACTATTAATCTGTTTTTAACTGAACCGTGGGAGGGATTTATGCAAATTTTCACATTCCTCCTAGTTTAAAAACCACACCTGGCTCATGAGGCTCTGAATGACCTTTAGAACTAAATAATATAATATAATATTTTCACTCGACACAAGCACCTTAATTGGCTAATCCGTCAGGCTGTACTGCTAAGATAATTCCATATTAAAGCACAATTTTCTAAATCTATTAGCCTAATCTGTTCTCGCCCTTATAAATGTCTCCAGTTGTAATAAAGCGGGTCGTTTTCGGCTACAATATAATTAAGCAATTAGCTGATTAGCGCTGCTGTGTCCGATTGTCCATTTAGCAAATTAAGTTATTATAAAACGCTATTTAATATCCATCGACCGGGCCATCTGGTGCTAATTCTTTGATAACTGCTAATGTGAGTCTGCTTTTTGCTAACGTTTAAGAAATTACGACAGCTGGTTACGAATTCATTAAGTTATTAATTTTTTATAGCTGTAACTCGTTAATTTTTTTAAAGTAGGATTTCGTTTACTTTGATATTGAAACCGGTTGACAGAAATATATAAAGCGGTGACAGCCTAGTATATTTTTTTTTGTATATTAACTTGTATTTATTTTAAGATGGCGTATGGAGTGATACTTGGCATAAGATTGACTATCTCGCGTCTGTCCTGACCATGTCATGGTCATACTGTATTATGTACATTATTCTGTACAAATGAATTTGAATTTTAAAAGAGTATTTTCCTCCGGCTTTTTCTCTCTCGGCGTACACTAGGGCATTGGATAAGAGCTTCGTAGAGCCGATGACCAGATAGATAGTCTATCGAGAGCTTAGCATAGTGGTAGGTAATAATTGTAAATTAACCTTAAGGCAGGTTAGGCACCCGTGCAGGATTATTATTCGACCTATTCATTCAATGATATTCATTCAATGCTATTCATCAATAGCTGATGTTGATAAACTAATGATCAATAGCTAATCCTTTGCCTTATATTGATCAGTTTAGAATTGCATTATACTCGTATATCTTTTCTTTAATTCATTCAATGATATTCATTCAATGCTATTCATCAATAGCTGATGTTGATAAACTAATGATCAATAGCTAATCCTTTGCCTTATATTGATCAGTTTAGAATTGCATTATACTCGTATTTTTTTTTCTTTAAATAGTTTGTAGTTACCTAGACTTTCGTTAAGCTTGTCCAATCACCTCATAGCGAAGTAAATTATTTGACTTTTACTTTGACTTTAGCATAAAGACAATTAGACTTTAGTCAGATCGTATCGCAATCGTGTCGTGAATACTGAAACACCCGGATTACCTGATTACAGTGGTGGAGTCTAAATCGCAAATTTATTAGGGTAGGATAACATTGTTCTGCCTTTCCATTGCGGTCGGAGCGCTTTTGGGAATGCTGAATCCAAATTTCCGTTCCGTAATCGCATTATAATCATTACGTGGCCGACTAATTGGTCTGTGTGACGTAATACATGAGTTGTGATTAGAAAGTCTTTCTTGCAGATATTTTAGAAGCAAATATTGCTGTTTCAGTTATGGTAAAGTCTTCATAAATTTCTGAACAGTTTTTATTTCTGGACATTCCCAACGGGACCCTTATAACGAAAATTCGGTGTCATTCTATCCGTCCTGCCGTCAGTCTGTCTGTAGGCTGTATCTCACTAACAATAACAGGTATTACTATTGATATTTTCATAGATTGTGTTTTAGTAATGCGGCCATTACAACAACTTATAGGTGGTAAAACCTATAGGGAACCAAATAGGTATTTAAATGAAGCCTATTTTGTGCCATATACTCGTAGAGTTCGCCCGAGGCAGTACCACCGCCCGCCATGGTACCTAGTACCATTTCTACAGTATAGTAATTGTATTAAAAACAATTGTGGTCCGGTTGGAAAGGTGTGGTTTCCGGATACACTTCCTTAGACTTAAAAACGAACAATGCATTATTATGTACATGCCTATTCGTTTCTCTACCTTAACATAAGTAAGTAGTTTTCCAAGCAGTCGGGATAATTGAAACGGATAGTTCACTTACAAAGTGCGCTGGAATGGATGGCTATTAGCCACCGTCACTCAGCTCTTAGAACGGATCGATTTTCCCTTTCAACAGTTTCTCCACGTTTTATATAGCCAACGTTGTAATTAGTACAGTGATGGGACTGGTACTCTGTAGAACTAACATTAGGACCGTGTAGTAATTGTTTTTAAAACAATTGTGGTCCGATTGGAAAGGTGTGGTCCCGTGTGGTTTCCGGTTACACTTCTTTAGAGGCGACCTTAGTCCTCAAGGGTAGCAACACATCTGTGACTGACTTGGAACGAGACTCTTCCTAACAATTACTAACTGGAATAATACTAACTCTAAATAACAGGACTACCTATCACATGTAGTCCGTGCTATCACTAACAGTCCCTAGTCATACCCACTATCGAACTGACCAACTAATGTCCTAATTAACTCTTTCAGCTAACTGGATTAACCATCAAAGTTCCTGTTTGTGTCTTGTTCAAATTCAGTCACAGTTGTCATGGGCGGCAGCGGATGGGTATTGCCGCAAGCTCGTTTGCTATCTCATAGCAGTAAAAAATATCTGCTAAAATAAAACCATCCATTGTATAGTTATATAAATTTCAACAATTAGTTAGGACTCGCCTATGTTGAATCAGAGTAAAATGCGGGTAGGTGGATTAATTCGAGGCCAGTATCGCGGCCTTTGTGTTCTCTCTTTGCTAACGACAGATAAATTACGGCGGCCTCCTATCTCGAGCCGACGAATGAGCGCATTCGATAGATAGATACTTGGTCTTATTTAATTTTTCGATGCACATTCGGTTCATTTACAGCTGTTTTTCTTATATTTCGACGGAGTTGTTGGTCCTAGGTTTAATTTCTGGCAAACGAACGGATGGCAATTTAAGAATAAGAATTTATTTATTTTGCCACACAACATGTAAAAATCAAAAATTAATAGAGTAAAAGTACAGGTGACAAAAAAAGTGTGTGTGTACTTACGTGTTAGAAGTTATACTTCTTTGGCGTAGCAAGATAAAAATCTTCAAAAATTTTATCATTCGTCTTATTCTACGTTTGTAGAAAAAACTACACTAACAATAGAAAAAAGGTATTTAATACATTGAATGTTTTATTAAAACGCATTATCTAGTTAAATAAAGTTTATTTAAATATCACAAAAAAATTATTTCTACACTGACAGTACCTGACTAGCAGAATTTGACAATTGAAAGGTACACTGTCAAACCATTTTTTGACAATGTAGACTATAGCTAACTTCATGGTGTCGGTTTTTTATGACGGTGTGCGCGCGCATCGTAAAAATTTACTCTCATAATTATTCCCTAACGCGCCAAAAGAAGTATAACTTCAAAAATGTGTTAATAAAAAATCTCGAACCATACTCATATTTAGCGGTTTCATAAACAGTGGTAGCCTGTGGTAGTGGTGTTGGACCACCCAAGAGGCGGAAGATGCACGGCGCGCGATAAATTTGTCTCTATAAGTTGGCGATTTTCCATTAGTTGACGTCACGATTCCACGCCCTCTAAGTGAAACCGCGCATTAGCGATGAAATAGTGGGCGCTTGTGTATACTATACAAGTACCTTTAGATTTTAGATGAACATTTTGTCTAGAAACACTTAGTTCTTGGAACAATTATATCTATTTTAACCTACTTCGAATAATTGTTTTTAAAGCAATTATAGTCCGGTTGGAATGGTGTGGTTTCCGGTGACACTTCTTTAGAGGCGACCATCTTACTCATCAAGGGTATCAACACAACTGTAATTGACTTATAGATGGCACCTATAGGTCACGGGTCTCCCCCGCAAACAGTTTAAGGAGAGATCATATATACTCCACCATGCTTCTCCAATGCGGATCGGTAGAGGGGTTAGTGTCGGATATTCTCAAGCCACCCGCGTGTCTTCTACAAGGCTTAACAATTTTTTTTACTAGAAGACAACAGGACCGACGGCGTAACGTGCCCTCCTGTATGCATTTTTGCTCTATCTATCTATATATATAAAGGGAGAAGCTGACTGACTGACTGACTGACTGACTTACTGACATATAAACGCAGGGCCTAATCTATAAGAGCTAGGAACTTGAAATTTTGCACAGGTGTTCCCTTATAACGTAGGGGAGCACTAAGAAAGGATTTTTTAAAATTCACCCCCTAAGGGGGTTAAACGGGGGTGCAAAGTTAGTATTAAACTTTGCCGTTTTTGAAGTTATTCGAATGAAATTTGAATGGTTTTTCATAGAGCTTCGAAAATCATCTCTTAAGGGGATAAAAGAGGGGTGCAAAGTTTGTAGATATAAAAGTTTTTCGTATATACCTACATTATTTCAATGAAATTTTGTATTTAGATTATTTTATGTCTAACACTACGCGAGCGAAGCTGCGGGCGTCCACTAGTTAGTTTTTAAAAACACAAATAGAGACCCGTACCCTGCAGTGGACATTCAACAACAGACATCGTAGTTTTTCGCCGAGACAGTGAAGCGCGTAGAAGCTATGTCCTTACTATCAATATGTTCCCTATCTATCATCGCTCTCGACCCATTAGGCGGGCGCGGCGGCTTCCGGTGGCTGCCTGTCGCCGGATGCGTACATATGAGGCTGTACACTGGAAAATTACTGATATAGTTAGGTCTAGATGGCACGTAAAGCCGTCGGTCCCGGTTTTTTTCAATGTTGGAAACAGTCGTTAAGCCTTGTCGAAGACCTTCGGGTGGCTTGAGAACATTCTACACTGGGTTGGCCACTAACCCCTCCACCAATCCGCATTGGAGCAGCGTGGTGGAGTATGCTCTAGACCTCCCGCAGCAGTGTCTGTGGGGGAGACCCGTGCCCAGCAGTGGGACGTCTATGGCTCGCAGCGAGTTAGGTCTATACGAAATCCTCGTACCACATTATTTCAATCTATACTAAATGTAAAAAACAAACACACAAAAACTACTGGACCGATTTCAAAAATTCTTTCACCATTAGAATCAAATCAAATCAAATCAAATCAAATAATTTATTTGTCATAAATATGGGTACATTATAGTTGTAATGAAATACTTAGAAAGCTGCATCTTCACGGTGTGACATAGGCTATATAATATTACTAGGTTTACAACGAAACTATTGTTATATCTAATTCCACGCGAGCGAAGCTGCGGACGTCCACTAGTTTAAAAATAATTTGTACTATGTTACTTTATATTTTTGTATTTTTTTGTTCTCATTTGTCTAGTAACTTTACTACCGTAAAAGGGATATTCCTGTTATGTTTGTTAGTCTATACTAATATTATAAAGAGGAAAGATTTGTTTGTAATGTTTTCACACAAAAACTACTGGACCGATTTCAAAAATTCGCTGCATCTTCACTGAGTAACCTAAGCTATTAATAGTGGAGACAACTTCACGAAACGGTAATTTTGCGTTTGGTATTCGCTAGCCGAATTCCAAACTCGGGCGTTCATATGTGATATATTGTGTGTCCGCTGACCTGTCCCCTATCCACGTACCATACTTCGTATAGTAAGTTGTGTGTAGATTGGTTGATGAAAAGAGTTGACTGCGAATGAAATCGAGTTTTATATTTCGTCGATATTTATGTGACAGTTTGTATACAGTGTTCGCAAATGGCGCATTTCGTTGGAATTGGAATCTGTTAGAATACGTGGTGTATGGAATATCTGACTAAACAAATGGTGCACAAATAGAATGAGATTTAGTATGCCAATTTCACGCGCATATAAGAATTGAAAACATATTCCCTAAAATGCAACTGTATTTGTTCATTAATGAATCTTTTAAATCTTTATATAACGCAGATTTGTCTGTGGAGGAGACCCAACCCCAGCAGTGGGACGTTAATGAGGTGCAACTTAGCAGCTTAGCTATTAAATCTTAAGACAAGGGTCATGATACCTTACTTATATTGTTAGGTAAAAACGGACATATTAACCAATTCACGTAAGTTGCACTATATGATACAATTTTAAATTCACATCGCATTCACAACTTAGAGGCAAGGGTGTATCTGTAAGGAAGAAATTGTATATTCCACCAAAAGTTGTCTATGGAATTAGAACTCTATGGTATGTGCTGTAAAGTTTCATTTCTTACTTCCGAAGGTGATACGTACGTTTTACAAAAAAAACATAACTATCACAGACATTTTTGGGTGTACTTATGAGATTTTGTAAAACTGTGGTTATTAGGACGATAAACAACGATTCAGGGTTAAAGTAATCAAACCAATTTTTTGCCGTGTGACCATATAACATAGGTAAAGCTCATATTGGGCGCGTTCGGCAGTTGCAAAATCCTACAATAAGTACGATTTCTTATCAACTTCCAATGTAGTCGGCTTTAAGCATGGCATAAACTCTGACAGGCTATCACTATGCTTCTGTATTAATTATACTAAAAATTGTAAGCAGGTGGCATATGGGGTGATTCTTGGCATACACGATTGGCTGTCTCGTGTCTGACTTAATCATGTCATGGTCATACTGTAAATTTTTCTGTAAAAATTAATTTGAATTTTAAAAGAGTACCGAGAGTTTTTTCCTCCGGCTTTTTTCTCTCTCGGCCTACACTAGGGCATAGGATAAGAATATTGTAAATTCTTCCTAAAGCCGATGACCATATAGATAGTCTATCGTGACTTAGAGCTTAGCTTAGTGGTAGGTAATTATTGTAAATTTATCTTAAGGCAAGTTAGACACCTGTGTAGGATTAGCTATTCATTCAATAATCAATAGCTAATCCTTTGCCTTATATAGATCAGTTAGTAGTTTAAGTAGTTTTTAGTTAGGTACCTAGACTTTCGTTAAGCGTGTCTAATCACCTCATAGCGAAATAAATTATTTGACTTTGACTTTGACTTTGACAATGACAATGAATGAAAAAAAATAAGCTTTTTTAAAAAAAAAATGTAATTGTAATATTTATCAAAAACCTTTAACCTATTTATGCAAGTACAATTTATTATTGGCACGAATTTTTTTTTGTGCCTCTTTAAAAATAATGATTTAATTTTTGACTCTTCCGACTCAAAAGGTTGCAGAGCCCTGTTCTAGAGCATACTCCACTATGCTGCTCCAATGTGGATTGGTGAAGCGATTAATTGCCAACCCAGTGTCGAATTTTACAATTAAAAACTCAACCGTAACCGCGGATCGCCGCGGAAGCAACGCGGGAACTCAATATAGGTTCTAATCGAAAAACAGAGCTCTTCAAAACGAGATAAATCGAAAAAAACTTATTTTCTTCAAAGGGCGACCCTCAAACAGACTACCTTCTCGCTCCAACGATTCCAAATTACACGGTGCCCGTTGCTTATTAAGTTACACGTTTATTGGGCAAATAGCATTCGCAAACATAATTTCCTTTTCACCACCGCTGGTTTCTCCGCAATAGGTATGAAGATCAATCAGTTTGTCAAATTGGCTGAAGAACATCGAAACTTCGAACATTAACTGTGTTTACGCTTGGCTACGGCCCACGGACGTCCCACTGCTGGGCACAGGTTGACCACAGCTACGGCTGCGAGCTGCGGGAGGCTTAGCATACTCCAACAAGCCGTCGGTCCCGGTTATTTTCAATGGTCAGTCGTTAAGTTTGTCCTTGTTGAAGACCTTTGGGTGGCTTAAGAACATTCGACACTGGGTTGGCCACTAACCCCTCCACCAATCAACATTAGAGCAGCGTGGTGGAGTATGCTCTAGACCTCCCACTGCAGTGTCTGACCCGGGGGAGACCCGTGCCCAGCAGTGGGACGTCAATGGGTCGCAGCGATAACACGCTGCACAATGCGGGTTAGTGGCAAACCCAGTGTTAAATGTTCTCAAGCAGAAGGTCTTATGGCTTAACGATTGGTTTTACAATGAAACCAACAGGGACAGACAGCTTAACGTGCCTGAATCACTGAAACGAATCGAAACGCGACGCGTGAACGCCAGTTAATTTCGTACAATTAGTAAAGTTAAGTTTCAGCGATCTCAGCGAAACTAACGAAGCGAATGCATGTTTTAATGTTAAAGGATACGTTTAAATCATGTAGTCCATGGTTTAAATACTGAATAATAAGAGGCGTATTGGTTTAAAATTTAAATTGCATTTGCTATAAAGCGGAATTATCATGAAAATCTAGATGCAAAATCATAAAAACGTTAAAAATGTAATACTGGAAAAAGCGACGCAACATTTTCATATGGGAGAGATTAAAAACCATCATAAATAAAATCGCGGCGTCGTATCAAAGTAAATCCTGGAAAATCCGTTACGGTATCACCTCTTTTTTTTAAGGATTAAATAGTGACGGAAAGATAAGAGTAATAATAAATTATTGTTGCATACATTTGAATAATAACATAATTTGACAACTGTCGTGTATTTTCCTGATAGGGTAGTATGTGAAATACACTTTGTCTGACCTGGGATCAAACCAAGACCCTTATTTTAAACGTCCATCTTGTTCAGCCAAGCTTGATGACTGGTCACCACAGGGCACGGGTCCTATGTCACAATTGAGCATGCCTCAAGCGTACCCAAGACCCCATCTCAGAATAGGAGGGATTAGGCCTTATTCCACCACGCTGGCCGAGTGCGGATTGGCAGAATTCACATGCCTTCGAGAACATTATGAAGAACCCTCAGGCATGCAGGTTTCCTCACGATGTGTCCTTCACCGTTATAGCAAGTGACATTTAAACTTAAATCGCACATAACTTAGAAAAGTCATTGGTGCGTGCCGCTGGGGCTTGAACCCGGACCGCTCGAGTGAGAGGCGAGTTCAATAGCCACTGGGGTCAGCGCACATAACAATCACTTGATATGATATCAATATTGATAGCTTTGCCCATGACTTCTCAAGAAAGAACAAAACTGCTGTGAACTCTACGCGAGCGATGCGGGCGTCCGCTAGTAAACAGTAAAGATAATAAGGAAAATAGGTCAGAAAGGATATACCTAAGGATCCTTCTAGTCACACTACAGCAAAATATATACAACAAAATAATTATATCCACGAAATCCACGAAGAAACGTAAGCCTTCCTTCCCTCAGTCATTCGTTCAACGGTCATCTGGGGACCGTGCCGGCCGCCGGGTAATCCAGTCCCTTATTGTATTTTGTTCCTCTTTTTATTTCGTTAATGGATGCCTTTGGACGTGAGATATTGGACCCGTCTCGTATATTGGATATGTTGTCGTGTATGATATAAGTTTTGGAGCTAAACTGACATAAATGTATATGTTATGTTAACGGACTTTTGGTGGGTGACCAAGGTACCGGGTACGAATCCAAATCGAATCACTAATTGAAAATCGAATCATGAAATTGAATCACTATTCCAATTTCGTTAATTTTTATATTTTAAGTGACAGCTGTATAGGTGAAAGGAAATATCGTGAGTAAGCTTGCAGGCCTGAGTTTTCTCCATAGCATTCTCTGCCATCCTTTAGACAGGATTTAAATAGGGACTGGGATGGATAGTCCGGTTGACGGCAGGTGTTAATATGAACATTAGTTGGTCAGTTTGTTAGATAGTATGAGGACTTATGTAAAGACTGTTAGTAATTGTTTGTAGTCTCATTCCAAGTCAGCCACAGATGCGTTGCTACCCTCGAGGACTAAGATGGTCGGTTCCAAAACTGTTCTGAGTTGATCCTTCATACAGATTATACCACTTGATAAATTGAATTAAGCTGTTCTGCTGTTTATAATAGAGTTGCAGCGCTAACGTCGCAATAATACTGTATTGAATTAATTGACTAACTTCGTCGTAAGCTCCGGATAAGTTAGTCGCAGTTAGTCCACAGTCAGGAAACGGATATTGGTAAACTGAAATTAGAATCAGTCAACTTTTTATTAATTTGTAAGTCAAATGTTAAACATTTGTGGTTTAACATTACATTACATGCCTTTACGTCATTACGCCTGAATTTCAGCCAACTTTTTCACCAGTTAGAAAGATCTTTTTTTTTTTTAACTTTATTTGTCATATTATTTACAATATGTTTAAGATGTTTCATTTTGGGCGTGCCCGTGTGAATATTATCAAAAAATATTGCTTAATTACCTGTTCTCGCCTGATAAATTAATTAAAATATACTATTTCCGTTTTTACGTATGACAAAAATGTGACCATGTCGTCCACGAATCCATGATATTTATTTATTGTATTGCTCCGCCCCTTCGGTGTATTTGAAATGCTACTATGCTTGCTTTTACGGGGATCCGTAATGCGTGGACTCAGGTGGGTATGTGGGACTAGTCGACTATGTAGGAATACCCAGTTAAATCGTCTTTTGCTGTGAACGTGGAATCGCCCGCAACCAGAGACCCTATCAGCACGCGCCTACGACCAGTTTACCAACAAAACGGTAAATTTTTAACCTTATCTAAACGCTTTATACGTAATTAAAATTCCGACCATATCCAGTTAACAAAATAAACGCCGCATTATTTTTAAACAAAATACAACACGACCTTTACTGTCCGGTCTGATTTAATATTCGCGAGCTGGAAAACGGTCCCGGATCGGCATTAAATGTGGTTAAATGCCAAAAAGAGGATCTCGGGGGTGTGATCTGTGTAATCAACTGGCCCAGTACGCGCTTGATAAGGTATTTTGCATGTGCGGGTAGGAGGAAATATTTTTGAAACATTTTATTATTCTGATATTTTCATGTTAAAAGTAAACTAAATCGTACAACCGATAGGATTTCCTATTGATGCACAGGAAATTAATATTGTTAAATGACCCATATACCAATTATTTACCCATGTATTTATCTTTGAAATATCTACCCACCTTTCGGCCGTCAACACGTGAATGGTGTTGTCAAGTAAGTCGAAGACCTTCCAGTAGCCTTAAAGGTTTTCTGTTCTGTATTAACAACCGCTATTCACTCACCTTAGGTAGGCCCAGGCCTACCTTAGTACATAGCCTAAATAGATAATATTAACATCCAGACACAGAACAACTACAAGTGTTCGTCACACGAATATTTGTCCTGAGTGGGATTCGAACCCACGACCATAAAGCTTGAAGTTATGGTGTCTATACTATTATAAAGAGGAAATATTTGTTTGTAATGTTACAATGTTAAAAACTAATGGACCGATTTCAAAAATTCTTTCACCATTAGATTAGAAAGCTGCATCTTCACTGGTGTACATACACACACACATAGTAGGTGTAAACGAAACTATTGTTATGTCTTATTCCACACGAGCGAAGCTGCAAGCGGCCACTAGTGTTATGTAAAAACCCTCAGGAAGTACTCAATAATACTATGCCCAATCCAGGAATCGAATCCAGTACCTCTAGATTAGTAGTTACGTTTGTGACAACTAGACCAACGAGGCAGTCCTTCCTTTTATTCATTTTCATATTTTTACTTACTGAGTAGCCACGTATGTTTTCTAAGCAATCAATAGAAGCAAAAACACCATTAATAGTCTTCAATAAGTCATCCACTGACTCCTTAACGGTAGATTTAAGAACCCTTCGCAATAAATATGACGCACAGAAACTGTTCTTCATCGAACGGATACATAAAAATTCATCTTCAGGATTTTGCATTTACACTTTCAGATCATGATCGCGTATTTAACTTAAGATAAATTTAATTTAGTCTTAAGTTTCAAAACAAAAGTGGAAGAATAATACAATTATATTTTAAAAGCTTTTATTTAACTTCACTCGTATGTATTCATGTATGTCCTGGAATCTTGCAATCAATATTTCACCCACTTCCACTGAAGCTATCGAGCTGAAATTTGGTACACATATTAGGTTCCGATGACAATGCATGAAAATAAAAAAAAAAGTTATAAAAGCTTTTTAAAAAAAATTTTTTTTTTAAGTATAATTATTATCTTTGATTACGTTAGGATATTTTGTGGGATAAAATAAATACACTACGACAGTATAACCTAACGATACGATGCGATGAAATGCGATACGATGCGATGAAATGCGATGCGATATGTATATAACCATTCCTACATTTCATTCCTTAATGATACAACTGACGTAAGTATTTTACAGTTTACACTCTTTTGAGATAAGGATCAGAAATTAATTAGCATCGTGTCATATATCGTATCATATTACAAGGGTGTTACATGGCCTCACAAAATGGGCCTCCCTTAATCAGCCCTACTCAACGGACATGATTTTTTTGCCGTTTTTATAGATATTGGTACGGAACCCTTAGTGCGCGAGTTCGACTCGCACTTGGCCGTTATTTTTTTTTGTTATTTTGTATACTCGCAACGATGTCATATCATTATTATCAACAGCGTGTCGCGTCGTCAGCTGTAAAGACCAATTCTCGGTCAGTTCGCGTTTCGTCGCTGGATTATTATTTTATGCACCCCGATGAGCTTGCTTCGTTTTATTGCGTATTGAAGATGAATAATGGCTCTTTAAGGCTATAGAATTCGTTTTTATTCCTACGAGTATGTACAGTCATGGGGGGATTAGGATCGCATGGGTGTTTGAATGGGTTGCTGACTGGAGGAGGATATTATATGGTTAAGTTATACTTCCTTCCTCCTCCTCTTTTACCGTCGGTCTGATCCGCAAGCTCATAGTCGCTCGGCGCGCTATGGAGAGAGCTATGCTCGGTATTTCTCTACGGAACAGGATTCGCAATGATGAAATCCGTAGACGAATAAAATTTACCGATATAGCTCGAAGGATGAGTGAATTGAAGTGGCAATGGGCAGGCCACGTCGATCGACGGACTGATAACCGTTGGGTAAGAAAAGTCCTCGAGTGGAGACCGCGTCTCGGAAAACGAAGTATTGGCCGCCCTCATGTAAATGACCTCACGTGAATGAACGACGGTTAAAATATTTGGATATTGTTCAAACAAAAATACTAAAATCGTGTTTAAAAAACATTTTCCAGTGGACCAAATTGTGAATCTAAACCATTCTCGAATCCCCTTGAACACACACAAAAAATTTCATCAACATCTATCCAGCCGTTTCGGAGGAGTTCAGTGACATACACACGTACACAAGAAATATATATAAAGATCTTTTAGCCCGACCTGAGGCTCGAACCCAGGACCTTAGCGCAACATTTGCGCTTGCTACCACTAGACTACTACTAGTTCAGCATACGGTTCATGTTTGAGTGCCTCCAAACAGTTTTGTGCGACGCAAAAACGGTTTTAATATTGCAAAAGTCAGCCATGCAAGCGGCTAGATGCGACACGCTAATTGTCGCACGTTTGCGCCTGTGGTTTGCGCTCACCCGCTCTGTGAGCTGACGCGGGTGACGAATGGTCTAGAAATTCGCGGATATTCTATTTTGTTTAGAATCAATGCAATATATCAGACAGCCTACCAAATACTGCCAGCAACGATGCTCCATACCGCGATGTTACCTTGTTGGCATGAATTATTCCTAATACATCTATACTTATATTATAGAGAGGAAAGATGTGTTTGTAATGTTTTCACACAAAAACTACTGGACCGATTTCAAAAATTCTTTCACCATTGGACGGATGCATCATCACTGAGTTTACACTCAGTGAAGCCCACACACTTTCACACTCACACACTTTACACAAAAGAAACTATTGTTATGTCTAATTCCACGCGAGCGAAGCTGCGGGCATCCACCATCTAAATGTATCTCATCATCATCGTCATCACAACCCTTTTTTTGTCCCACTGATGGGCACGGGTCTCATCTCAGAATCGGAGGGATAAGGCCTTAGTCCACCACTCTGGCCAAGTGCGGATTGGCAGACTTCACATGCCTTCGAGAACATTATGATGAACTCTCAGGCACGCAGGTTCCTTCACGATGTGTCCTTGCCCGTTACAACAAGTGACATTGGTGCTGCCGCTTGGGTTTGAACCCGGACCGCTCGAGTGAGAGGCGAGCTCGATATATTGTAGGTATCTACGAGAGCATTTAAAGCTCCTGACTCTCAGATAGCTATCGTAACAACGAGATTTTACGTCATAGCCATCTAACTTTAGTCCGAATGCTTAGAAAAGTACTTTTACCAAGCCTATTTGCACTACAAGGGTATTTAGAGTATGCGATGCACGGAAAACTGAGATAAATCGCCGTTTCACATTATCACAATCGCAGGGTTATCACTAATGCGGGTTATCGTCTATGTAACGCGCTAAGTGGCGCACGCACGCGATGTAAGGCAATGCGCAGACAAGAATCGCACACAATATAATAGTACAAAGTACTCACCTTTTTTTTTGTTTAACGACTGGGAAACCTTGTAAAGGTACCTGGTACGTGGGAGCGACGCCGGGTTATGTGGGAATTTCACCCACTAAAACCCGCTCAGTGGCCTACTCCGGCGCTACAGGAGGGCTCCGGGATCTCTTGTAGAACGCGCCGGTGCCCTCCGGCGCTGCGCCCAAGACGGGCTCTTCCCGGTTACACAACACTATGCAGCCACAAACAGCGTCGTCATAGTATAAAGAGTCTTCGCTCCGCTCTTTATACTATGGCGTCGTCTTTTCCGGGGTCACATGATGGACGGTTCGAGCTCCCGCTCACCGCCCGCAACCCCAGAAGTCCCCTTTTAGTCTCTCTGCCTTTACAAAGGTTTAAAAAAACCATCAAACAAACATTATGTCGAAAAGCTTATTATAATATTCAGGAGTATTTGGATGATATAAAGGCATGGGACTGAATTAAACTCTGACAGGCTATCACTATGCTTCTGTATTAATTATACTAAAAATTGTAAGCAGGTGGCATATGGGGTGATTCTTGGCATACACGATTGGCTGTCTCGTGTCTGACTTAATCATGTCATGGTCATACTGTGCATTTTTCTGTAAAAATTAATTTGAATTTTAAAAGAGTACCGAGAGTTTTTTCCTCCGGCTTTTTTCTCTCTCGGCCTACACTAGGGCATAGGATAAGAATATTGTAAATTCTTCCTAAAGCCGATGACCATATAGATAGTCTATCGTGACTTAGAGCTTAGCTTAGTGGTAGGTAATTATTGTAAATTTATCTTAAGGCAAGTTAGACACCTGTGTAGGATTAGCTATTCATTCAATAATCAATAGCTAATCCTTTGCCTTATATAGATCAGTTAGTAGTTTAAGTAGTTTTTAGTTAGGTACCTAGACTTTCGTTAAGCGTGTCTAATCACCTCATAGCGAAATAAATTATTTGACTTGACTTGACTTGACTTGACTTAGTCGCCTGTTACGGAATGGGCTACCGTAGCACTATTCTGGTCCCGAGTTACAGGGACACAAAAAGGATACAGAATATAGTTGTATACAATTGTCACATTTGTCAAGTTTGTACATGATTTTACATCATTTGTAACATTTAAAACATTTATAACATTTAAAACATTTATAACATTTATAACATTTATAACATTTATAACATTTATAACATTTATAACATTTATAACATTTATAACATTTATAACATTTAAAACATTTATAACATTTAGGTAATAGTTATAACTCTGGTGTTGCTCATGGTCAATGGCGAGTGACTACTCACCATCAGGTCCGTCTGTTCGTTCGTTAGGTTCGATATCTATAAAAACTAAATACAAGGTAAGAAATTGCGAATGAGAGTAATTTAAAATCGGATGTGGCCTAAAACAGGCTCGTCTGAGCGAGCCGAGCCTTCGGTCGCCGCTAAGTAAACTTCCGCCGGAGCCTCCATTCGCCGGAAGTGGATCTCCCATTTGGCGGGAACGCAGAGAACTTCCGCCATTATTTTGTGTATCGTTCAGTTTCAGTTGGGTAGGTATGGTGGTTTTTTTTTTGTAATCCGAAGTGCTAATAGCCTTATAGCTTAAGTTGATGATCCCGTTAAGCAACTGGCAAGAGCATGTGGCGACGGGCCCGTTGGCGCAATCTGTAGTGACCCTGTCTGTTGCGCCAGGGGTCGTGGTTCGAATCTCACTCAGGACAAATATTCGTGCGACGAACACTAGTATTTGTTCCGTGTCTGGATGTTAATATTATCTATTTAAGTATGTATTTAAAAATATCTATGTATGTATATCAGTCTCTGACTCCCATAACACAGGCTCGCGCCTACTTTGGGGTCAGATGGCCGTGTGTGAGAATGTCCATGATATTTATTTATTTATTTATAGGTGACCGCTGGCGGCTTCGGAGACACGTTGAGCCGTCGGTTCCTGTTGTTAAAACAATGGTTCCTCAAGCAGCCTTTGGATAGCTTGAGAGAATTCCATACTGGGTGGATCACGGCCCGATATCATTTTTTCTACCCACACATCCGCTGCCGCCTTCGGATGGCTTGAGAACATTCGACACTGGGTTGGCTATTAACCCCTCCACCGATCCGCATTGAAACATAGTAGTGGGTCTGTGGGGGAGACCCGTGCCCAGCAGTGGGACGTCTATAGGTTGCAGCTTAGTTCAGCTTTAGCTTAGTTCGATACCTTTTTCGAGTGGCTGTCAATCAAAATATAAGATAAACTACTGCACGCCCGAAACTTCGCTCACGTGGGATAAGACATAACAATAGTTTCGTTTACACCTAGTAATATTATATAGCCTATGTCACTCAGTGAAGATGCAGCTTTCTAATGGTGAATGAATTTTTAAAATCGGTCCAGCAGTTTTTGTGTGAAAACATTACCAACACATCTTTCCTCTTTATAATATTAGTATAGACTACAGGATAAACGACATTGATCTTTTAATAATTTAAAAATTCTAAAAAAAACAGGTATCTCCGCCAAGGAGACACCGTTCTCCGTGGCTGGTTTAGCTAGAGAGTCTACTTAATCTACTTAGTCTACTTCAAGCAAATAAAACTTAAACCATATCACTGGGCTACCTCACATAACTGCATTGAAATTCCATTTCACAGTTACTAAATTCCGATATCTCCTTAAATTAAGACTCATTGCCCTGCTGCCTGGCATGCCAGGGGCGTCTCAAAGGGTTCGCACGTATAATAAGGCTTGTAAAAGGCTCATTCCACATAATTTGCCCCGATCGACGCCTACGTGTACATTATACTCAATAAATATTCTATGAGATATAAGGCCGTGTAAATATTTAACGCGAGAGTCGAGTGAGGGTTTTTGTAAATTGATGTCGATGATTTGAGTAAGCGGTCAGCTATTAGGTTTAGAATAGGACGACTTGACGTTAAGCCTTGTCGAAGACCTTCGGGTGGCTTGAGAACATTCGGTTGGTTGGCCACGACGTACTTGATCACAGATGTATGGTTAGTAAACTACATTAAATTTTTTATTGTAAAGCCTATGTCACTCAGTGAAGATGCAGCTTTCTAATGTTGAAAGAATTTTTGAAATCGGTCCAGTAGTTTTTGTGTGAAAACATTACAAACAAATCTTTCCTCTTTATAATATTAGCTTCGATCAATAATGTACGAAGAATATTAGTATAGAAATGTTGATACAATACTTCGCATCTGTATCGTTTAAGTACTCATTGAAAGCTTAAAAAAATAACATACACCTCCTGGTCTGTAGTGTCGTGATGGCGTCGATATCCGTCAACAGATCGGCGAAGGACGCGTAATTACAGCCATTACCATATTAACGGAGCGGGCGAGAAGCGACCGGTGAGATAACTTGCAGCGAGTTATGAAAGATTGCCTTGTTAGGGGTCCGTTGAAAAAATTGCAATTTTTACAAACGTTTGAACTATTTTGTCAATATATTGAAATCTAGTGGACGCCCGCTGCTTCGCTCGCGTGGAATTAGACATAATAATTTTACACCTAGTAACATAGCCTATGTTACTCAGTGAAGATGCAGCTTTCTAATGGTGAAAGAATTTTTGAAATCGGTCCATTAGTTTTTGTGTGAAAAGATTACAAACACATCTTTCCTCTTTATAATATTAGTAAAGAAAAAGTACCACACGGACCCCTTGCTTCTCCAAAGCGGATCAGTGGAGGGCTTAGGTTGACCCAGTGTCGAATGTTGTCAAGCCATTCGAGGGTCGACAAGGTTTAACGATTGTTTATCACTTGAAAACAATAGGAACTACGCGACGTCTAATAGCGGCTTACCACGGTGATTGATGTTCCGGACGGATTCGCTCGTACTACGCAACTTTGGATGATATTTATGTTGTCTGTAAACTAAACGCGCAAGCAAGTCCGTAGCGGTGCGACCGTGAGGCAACAGTCGCCGAGCGAGTCTAACGCGTGTAGGTACATAAGTACACACACACTTTTTTCATTAATTATGTATATGTATAAGCACGATAGCTTACACTTGACGTACCAATATACGGAATTCTGTTTCTGAATTATGGTCATGCTTAGCCGGTTTTTGATCTTGCAGTTTGACCGGTTACGCTTAAACCACTGGTTAGCGAGTGTGATGATTGAGTTGGTTTTAAACAGATTAGTTTGCCAAGAATGTATACGATAAGATGCCATGAAATTGAACTGCTTAATTGTAGGTGGTGGAATAATTTAGAATAAGAATATATTTATTTTGCTTTAAGATCGAACGGCGATCACTTATTTTGATACAAACGATGCGTGTTTTTGCGACAGCCCTGACCCTACTATGTGACGTCACACTATAGTAATTAGTGAGGTGACTCTCTGTGACACTCGTTTTAGTTGTAATCAAATCTATCGACAACGTAACGAGTCGATAAGGTATCGTACGGTAACAAGTATCGACTGACCGAACTTGCTAGATATCTTGCAGTATATTGCAAGATTGCGGCACGGGTTATACGCCCAGTTCACCGTTCTATCTTGATTAATTTATGTGTTATTATGCAAATGCAAAAGGAAATCGTAAGATCATTATCACAAATAAGAATTCACATTTCATTCTCGTATGTCGTAAGTTAGTTCCTTAACTGCTAACAGTACAATAATTCCTTATAAAGTATGGAAACGAAAACGGCAAACTTACTAGAAACTGTAAGAAACAAAACCAAAAGAGTTCTATTATACAAATACTACTATAATTTCTCGCCCAAGCCGGATGGAAACGGAATGATCATTTCAACAACTTTTTTAATTATTTCCAACGAGTCGGATACCTTTATAGCCGTCCTAGCCCGTTTTAAATGGCCCATTTAAAACGGGACAGGCCCGTTGGCGCAATCGGTAGTGACCCTGTCTGTTGCGCCAAAGGTCGTGGGTTCGAATCCCACTCAGGACAAATATTCGTGTGACGAACACTTGTATTTGTTCTGTGTCTGGATGTCAATATTATCTATTTAAGTATGTATTTAAAAATATCTATGTATGTATATCAGTCTCTGACACCCATAACACAGGCTCGCGCCTACTTTGGGGTCAGATGGCCGTGTGTGAGAATGTCCAAGATATTTATTTATTTATTTATTTATTTATTTATTTATTTATTTACACTTGTTTAGGTAGACTACTTGCTTTTAGCGGTCCACAAGTCTCGCAAAAAGTCAGCGGTAATATACATAAAAAGTTTGTAATGCATCTTGCTTCATTTGTATTAATTACCTACTAATATTTTATTTTATTTTCATGCATTGTCATCGGAACCTAATATGTGTGCCAAATTACAGCTCGATAGCTTCAGTGGAAGTGGGTGAAATATTGATTGCAAGATTCCAGGACATACCTATATACGAGTGAAGATAAATAAAAGCTTTTAAAAACAATCCAAGTTTTGTAACGTCTTCTTTGTCCAACTTTCCTTGGGTCAATGTTAAACCGCAAATACGAGTATATTAATGATTTAATTAAATTTATTCATTTATTTATTATGAAGCGTTAGTCATGATTTCTATGTGAAATGGTCACATTTAACAAGGAACTAAATTATAATCTACAAAACTCACTGTTTAGTTCAGGCGCAGTTTAATCGCACGGTTAGCGGTTAGCAGGTAGTGATTTCTTACTCGTATTTTTACTCCTCTGGTTAACTATAGCCATTACCTTTTACCGGGCCATTCGGTCGGCTGTTTCTTTGTAAATTACCTAAGTTACTTAGTCAGCAATGGATTTTGCCAAAATTGTTTTGGATATTAAAGGCTCAGGGCAATCTTAATTTTGCTTAAAGTGAATTTTGTTGAAGTGGGCTGAAAAATTATGTGCTTCCAGAAGGTTTTGCAGGATTACGAAGTTAAATGAGGGTGAAGTGTAAACAGAAACCGAAGATAACACGCGGTATTTTATGAGTAAGATAAAGTTAGGCGGGATTTAGTACAAACACGGAATACATGTAACTGGTTAATAGTGGGTATATAACCTGTTATAAAATTTCATGGACGCTACCGTGCTTCGGAGGGCACGTAAAGCCGTCGGTCCCGGTTGTTTTCAATGGTGGAATCAGTCGTTAAGACTTGTCGAAGACCTTCGGGTGGCTTGAGAACATTCGACACTGGGTTGGCCACTAACCCCTCCACCAATCCGCATTAGAGCAGCGTGGTGGATGCTCTACACCTCCCGCAGCTGTGTCTGTTGGGGAAACTCGTGCCCAGCAGTGGGACGTCTATGGGTCGCAGATATAACCTATTGTTCAGACTTTACGAATAGGTATCTCAAATGCCAAACAAATCTTTATGCAAACTTTGTATTTGTAGATACTCATCTGTAACTTGAGACTAAGTATGTCCATTATATCTAACAAGCAGATTATTTTTGTCTTAGGTATGGAATGCAGCAGTAACATATGAAATTATTATTTAATAATTTATTCGATCACAATAATGATTTATTGAGCTCAAATTCAAATAAAATCAGTAAATCTGTACATGAAGCTCTAGCGAGTCCACGACTGCACAAACAGGGGAAAAATTTCGGAATCAATACAGATTCCGATTTTTTTTTCATATATATTGTCTGTCTTTCTATCTTTATGAGCGTGATGGAATCAAAAACTACAGAATCAATTTTAATAAAACTTGGTGAAAACAAACATACATTCATCCCGAAAGTAAATAGGTCCTCCCGAAATACAGGATGAAAGATAGAAATGAAATTAAAACATGAAATTTTCATTTATTTTATTAATTTATAACGCGACGTGGCAACCATATTAATTGGCATACAAAACATAGTATAAGGTTACAACATCATACGTACCAGGAGTGCAGAAGTACCTTGAAACTATCAAGTGAACCGAGCTCCAACAACGTACAGACTTCGTACATACTATTAGTCTATTACAGACAGGTGAGCGTTAATGACCTTGTTTTACTGCCAGTGAGTGTATGAAAAGCGAAGTTTTAAGCGCATTTAGGCTATGCAACGTTTTTCGTATAAAAACCAGATTGGAAGTAGGTAAAATTTAGCAATAATATTATTTTGATATCCTAATATTCCTATTAAGTATTCTGTGTCATTACTACGTCTTACTATCGTGGAGCAAAAACTTTCCACCCCTTTATACAAAAATATCGTGGACGTATGTGTATGAAATTTGGCACTGTTAAAGTTTATATAGAGCAGAAAAAACAAGGCAAACACAAAATCCAAGGCTGCATAATATAATGAATTAAGTTTTAATATTGTAAGAGAACATTTTCAAAAAATATTCTTATCGCTGATCGCGGGGTGTGCGACCAGTTGATTGTAAGCACGAGTTATTAAGAGTCAAACATAGAGATAACTTTTAATGAGCAGCCGAGATTTGAGATATTTGCTTACAAGTTCAAGACTGGGAGCTATACTGGGGTTTAATGGAGTCAGGAGCATATAGTTTTAATGGAGTAAGTAGTAGTGAGATATCTTTATAACTTAGTTTTTAGTTAGTTATTGTAAAAGCGGTGACATCAAACTCTCCTCTAACTCGAGCGGTCCGGGTTCAAATCCAAGCTGCATGCACCGTCAACTTTAAGTTATGTGCGGTGACGGAAACATCGCGAGGAAACCTGCATGCCTGAGCGTTCGCCATAATATTTTCAAGGGCATGTTGTCAATACGCACTTTGCCAGCGTGGACTAAGGCTTAACCCTCGCATTCTAAGTCGAGACCCGTGCCCAACAGTGGGACAGCGAAAGGTTCGTGGTGGTGGTAAGAACTTTCATCTCTAGCGATACCAATTGGCAATTACATTCTTGACGATCAGTTGTTAAAGAGGTTAATGCCCTAGGTATAAAATATTAGTCTCCAAATTAGGGCTAGGTACTCTAATAATTGAGGCATTTGCCCTACGAGGTTCATTGACCCCTGAATGCCAAGACCCTGGTGGGGTCACCAATTATGAACATGCCATCATGTCCCAGCGTGACAAATCTATCACGCAAGCAAAGATTTTTTCACGAAAAGTTCGTAGCCTTTCGTAGCTCCGTGATTTTGTGGATGCTTGATACCAATTTGGATGGTAGATGCTGGAAGCTCGTTTGCTATCTTATACTAAAAATATCCTATCAATGTGTATGGATCCAAGACTTGGTCCTTTACCGGTTGGTCTGATCCGCAAGCTCATAGCCGCTCAGCGAGCTATGGAGAGAGCTATGCTCGGTATTTCTTTACGGAATCGGATTCGCAACGATAAATCCGTAGACGAACGAAGGTTACCGACATAGCTCGCAGGATCAGCGAGCTGGAGTGGCAATGGGCAGGCCACGTCGCTCGACGGACTGATAACCGTTGGGTAAGAAAAGTCCTCGAGTCGCGTCTCGGAAAACGAAATATTGGCCGCCCCCCGACGACGTGGACTGGCGACCTGAAGAAGACAGCGGGAATCCGTTGGATTCAGAGAGACAAGACTTAAAGATTATTTCCAAAATAACCTGGACGGCTTAACCTGCCCTGCGAAGCACTTTAACTAAACTAAACATAACATTGACATTTGACTAACCATTACATGAGTTATATTGTACACACCTTGCTAATAAACGCTTGTAAAATGACAAAGTCAGTCTTTTTAGTGAAGTGGAGAGGGTTCGCGCCCGCTTTACACGTCTCGCTGCGTGCTCGTCGACTTGAGTGCTTGCGGCGTGTAAACATGGCAGATTGATTGCTTCCAGTCTGATTTGTTAATGGCGGCGAGCATTGTGGTCCAAACTCATTAAGTTAACACTTTTGTTAATTTTAAATGTGCTATACTATAATGAAAGACTTATGGTAGTGTCGTAGTATATTAAGTACCTTTACTTTTATAAAGTTGGTGATGGGTGCATGGTGCATGGTTCGTGGGGTGAGGAAGGGGATAGCCGTACCTAATTACCTAACACACGTTCGGTACTCGAAAGACCGAGTGTCACATAAGTGACACGTTCGGTACTCGACAGACCGAGTGTCACATAAGTGACACGTTTGGTACTCAACAGACCGAGTGTCACATAAGTGACACGTTCGGTACTCGACAGACCGAGTGTCACATAAGTGACCCATTGTATTAATTTCAACCCTTTACAACCCTTTTTTCCAATAAAAAAGTAGCCTATGTCCTTTTTCAGGCTTTAGACTATTTGTGTACTAAATTTCATTTAAATCGGTTCAGTAGTTTTGGCGTGAAAGCGAGACAGACAGACAGACAGAGTTACAAGGCATCTGAATGCAACACTAAACTTGTTTGAGAATCGGTCCCCTGAAAGCCAGCACACAAAGGGAAGCCAGCCTCCAACACACTCGGAACCATTCGCGAATACTTCAACTTTAGTTTCAGACTTTATTGGAATCCTCGAGTACCTTTTGTCGTGACTAAGGTTTCTGTATCATATCTGTTTTATTCCATTTGGAATGCTTTCTAGTCGGAATTGTTTTGTATGTATAGGTATTTCAATATGATAAAGATCTTGGATTTAGATTTAATCGTCCGATCTCGGACAGAAAATGGTAACCGCTAGTGCCTTACATTATTAAGCGCTTCTGGTCCATGGCCCTATCCATCACCACCACCACAACCTCTTTTTGTCCCACTGTTGGGCACGGGTCTCCTCTCAGAATGGGAGGGATTAGCCCTTAGTCCACTACGCTGGCCAAGTGCGGTTTAGCTGACTTCACTATAAATTATGTGATGATAATACATACTCGTATATCTAGACTACAATATTGAAACCTTTCGTGTAAGTCTTGAATATTTGGCCACTGGGTAGCTACCGCAGGTATATTTGTATCTACATTGAGAAAATTTTTCAAATCACAAAAGCCACGTATCGGCGTACTTAATCTACTGCGCGTGAACCGCTATCGGATACCGGTGCGGCCTAGATTTGGTCGGTTTGCACCGGCATAAACCGGTTTAATCTGGCATTTTGTTTTGTTTCCCTCGCTTCGACGGAACAGGATTTTTGTTCGGCTGCAGCGCTGATTGGGCAGAACCGTGAACTGTTTGGTTTTTAGATGAATTGATTTCATTCCGCTGAGGACTGGACTGATTAAATTATTAAACAACCAATTGTAATCGGATTCAGGCATAAAATCCCGTAATGTGTTGAAACTGTTAACACTTTAACGGTTAATGATATCCGTTAATCACGTCACCAGGTACAAATATTATTCGATGAAATATCAATCTATATATATAAAAGGAGAAGGTGACTGACTGACTGACTGACTGACATATCAACGCAGGGCCTAAACTATAAGGGTTAGAAACTTGAAATTTTGCACAGGGGTTCCTTTTATAACGTAGGGGAGCACTAAGAAAGGATTTTTGAAAATTCACCCCCTAAGGGGGTAAAACGGGGGTGCAAAGTTAGTATGAAACTTTGCCGTTTTTGAAGTCGTTAGACGGGTAGACGTCGTTAATGGGTCTAATTCTACGCGAGCGAAGCTGCGGGCGTCCACTAGTCTTACATAACGACGTAATGTAAGATTATATTAACATAATACTTGAAATCTAAATATTTTCATATAACCTTGTTTACATATTATAACCAATAAATAAATTCATACTTTATGACTTAATTTAAATCGGATCAGTAGTTTTGGCGTGAAAGCGAGACAGACAGACAGACCGACAGACAGAGTTCAGAGTTGCTTTCGCATTTATAATTAATATTATATCTATAATCCATACTAATGTATGGATTATAGACAATATGCATGGCCATCCAACTCATACATTCATGTCAATCGCTTAGCATTTTAGCAAAATAGCTGTAATAAACGTACAGTTCTGTTTATCGTTACCAAGCGATTATGAACACACAATACCAAATATCCAGGCGTATCAGCAACTTTACCGGAATAATCAAGACACATCTTCAACGAATCCACGCGTCCCTTTCTTTATCCCGGATATTTGTCGCGCCGATAATCCCCTGGAATTGGTTTACAACCAGCCTCAATATTTCCACTTGCCTCTGAACCGGGATAACAAGGGAGGGTGAGGATAATAGGATCTATGGGCCCGTTCACACTTTTTGATTGAAGTGATTTTGTGTTGTAGGTTCAGTTTTAAATTATCTTTGGTTGTTATAAATTGAAATACGAAGGAAAACATTGAGTAAAGGACAATGGGCATCCATATTAACTTGGTCCCACAATAAGCAAATATTGGAAGTGATGTTTAGGATCTAAATCCATATCCAATCATCATACAACAGACATGATTTTTTTTGCCGTTTTTATAGATAATGGTACGGAACTCTTCATGCGCAGTCCGACTCGCTCTTGGCCAGTAATTTAAGCCAAGGCTTACTTCATTTATTAATAATAACTAATAGTTGTTTATCAGGCAATTGTGCTAACAGCTTAGTCCTCAAAAACGTCAATTACGACTTGAAAGACATTCTGACTCTGTCACGGATGTCATGAGCATCACCTGCTCGTTTGCTATCTTGTCGTTGTAAGGGTACTGACAGGCAGTGGCTTCTAAAAGTTGATAGATGTATGGAACCTTGAAACGTAAAGCATCCGAGGCTTTTAGTAACGTTCAACCTCTTGCGTACAAAATCTAATTTCTCATACCAAATCACCGCTAATAAATCAACCATTGTACCTACCTGAGACATTTTCTACCCCTAAATATTTGAGCACTAACGTTTTGTGACTAGACTTTGACAAATTACGTCTGGCTAGACGGCACAGATTCGAAATTGATTGCCTTATTACCCTTGTGTGACGTACGAAACGTTTGACGGTGGTAGTCTGTACTTGGTTGGAAAGGGGCTGTAAAAAAGTACTTCGCGAATAACCGTCGTGGAGTCTACTTACTCTAAGGATGCCTTGTTTTGGGGAGAAGCACGTGTTGGTATGTGTGTTGGTGTATGATTCCTGTGTTGGAGGTAGGGAGGTGCTAAGTGCATGAAGGTATTACAATACCATCTTTGTTCGCGGATTGTTGCAAAGTAGATTAATCCTTGGTTTGTAATAATGGAGTTCCGCAAAGTAACGCCTGATACAATAAGTTAGCCTGTTCTATAGTTAGTCCCTATTTTCCCACTGTTTGGCACGGGACTCTCCAACAGCTACAAGTGATGTCTTGCAAACTTCACTTGGTGGAGGGGTTAGTGGCCCACTCAGTCTCGAATGTTCATTCGCTGCGACCCATAGACGTCCCACTGCTGGGCACGGGTCTCCTCAATAGACGCAGCTGCGGGAGGTCTAGCGCATACTCCACCACGCTGCTCCAGCCGAAGGTCTTCGACAAGGTTTAACGACTGTTTCCAACATTGAAACCGACCGCGCCCGTCGCTGCTTAACTCTTTCGATCACATTGAATCGACGCGAGCCATTGGGCTATGGACGCAATCAATCAATCAATCAATATTTATTGCTTAAAAACTGTTTACAATTCATTGAGGCTACAATGTTCATAAGCTACCCGAAGCTCTACAACACGGATTGACTAGCTGCAACCTATAGACGTCCAAGTTACGGCCGAAATTAATAACTTGATTATTAAGGATCTTTGATAGCCAAATATGTCCGTTTGTTGATCGAAGGTTGATAGGTATTAATTTCCAACTTTAACAGGTGATAGGTAGGTTACAGACCCGTTGGCGCAATTGGTAGTGACCCTGTCTGTTGCGCCAGGGGTCGTGAGTTCGAATCCCACTCAGGACAAATATTCGTGTGACGAACACTTGTATTTGTTCTGTGTCTGGATGTTAATTTATTATCTATTTAAGTATGTATTTAAAAATATCTGTGTATGTACCTATATCAGTCTCTGACACCCATATCACAGGCTCGCGCCGCGCGTACTTTGGGGTCAGATGGCCGTGTGTGAGAATGTCCAAGGTATTTATTATTATTATTATATTTATCTCTGCATGTGTGTATGTATGTTAATATGTTATTATTGTATTGTGCACCCCTACGCAGTTCTTTTACAAAATTACTTTCAAGACATTATTTCAATGGTTGTCTAGAAGTGATCGCTTTTTACTGATAAAACCGCCATTATTTTTGTATGTACTTGTTGTATGTTGTATCTTTATCCTTTTAGTGTACAATAGGAACTTGTCTGTCTGTCTGTCTGTGATAATACAGATTAGTCGTTATCTTTCGTTAAGCGTGTCTAATCACCTCATAGCGAAATAAATTATTTTACTTTGACTTTAACTTTGACTTAGTCCACCAAGTACATTTGATATAGATCTAAATTTAATCTAGATTGACTTGAAAATGATTTGCCCAGTAGCCCGGTAATATCTGAGCTGTGACGTCTTGAACGCGACTTTGACAAATGACTTTGAATGAGATCGGGAGTCAAGTGTGCTGAGCTGATTGCCTTTGCCCAGGTTTAATATAAAATTGCAGTTCATCACAATCTTTCCCCGTCGCTGCCACTCAGAAGTGGTCACTCAGAAGAGATTAAGGCCTTAGGCCTCTGGTTTGGCTTACCTCGCTTTCGAGAATTTAGAAATAGAAATAGATTTTTTCGCCAGCGAGCACAGCATTACAAAAAAAATTAAATCTAAAAACACAAAAAATAATAATAAAAAAAAAGAAAAAAATGTCTTATTATAAAAAATAAAAAAAGTACTTAAATTGTAACGGAGATACAGGTTTTATGGTTTTTTTATACAGCTGCGGCCCCCAGTGAAAAGTTGGAGCGCACTCGGCTTATGCTTTGGCATATTACTTTAGCTGCTGGTGTTCAGTGAGGCCCCAATTTCACGGAGAGTTCTTAAGCATGCGGGTTGTCACGATGTTTCCTTACCGTTGCAGAAAGTTTATTTGCTCGAATTGTAATTCCTGTGTGTGCATGACATTTTAATCCCTCCATCGCGAGTCAAGTACATCAAAAATAAAGTTACATTATGGTCTAATCACAAGGCGAGATAATGTTTGCTTAGTGTACCTACTAAAACTCAAGCTGTAGCATCTGTGGCTGTAGTCAAAAATGCGTAAATTTGAACTCGTCAAAGTAAACACGGGTTCCGGAGTTCAAGAAATGGTCATTTGATTAAACATTCATCACTTTCTTTCCACCAAAACCGGCTGAGACAGGCAGGTAATGAAATCAATAGGTAATACAATAAATTCAGTGTAATACCATCGAAGGATCGCGTGCTCCACATAGGAACGTAAGGTTGAATTAATACTAACAATTACTTGGGCCGCACGCACAAAAAACCGGACAAATTGCCACTGTGCGTGCTGGAATCTGGTGCCGTCTGTGGCATAAGCGACAGCGATTCATACGAGCTTATATATTACAGTATAAATATTGTATAACATCGCGCCTATGTTTCTCCGATGGGCAGGGGTATGTAATACCTACAATACTAAAAGAAAATATCCGCTGCTACATAAAACTTACTAACGAATCATAAAAATAAATATACTAATAAATACATAATCTTGATAAATTGAAATTGAAATAAATAAATCGCGTATGTTATTATTATATAATTGTTGTATTGTAAAACTCCTGTCCTTTATCGACACAAAATGAATAAAAATGGTATGTCATGAAATTTTTTTTGCGAGTAACATAGTTGCAAGTGACGCAAGTGAAGTTAAAAACTAGGCAATATAGAAGTAGAATGGGCTTCAGATCCTAAAGGACTTAAATGGCTTACTTTGTGGAGAGTACCTCTTCACCTGTAACACTAAAACTGTGAAGTGGTTTACGTCACTTCGCCGTAGCAGAAGAGAAAATTTGTGGCTTTCAGTATATTATTCTGAAACTTAACATAGTTTTTATGATTTTTTCTCCGAGGGTTTTAAGCACAGTGTCTTCACTTTAACACTCAACTCAAGTTTCCGTAGAAGGTGTAAACCACATGAATTTTCCAGAGCAATGGGGGCTCAAACTTCAATCTCCGATAGTACATTTTTATCATCATCATCATCATCATTTGTATAATAAATAATTTTATCGCACCCCCACTAACGTTGACCACAGTTATGTTATACATTATATTGGGGGTCTACGGGTAACGACGCAAAGCTACTATTGGGAATTTTCATGAATACATTCCCGTACTACTGGGTTTTATGTTTATGATTATATTATGAGATTATCCTTCAACCGAGCAATGTATAATATTTATTATCCAACAAAAAGTACAAGGTTCTCAATTCGACTGTAGACTATGTTTTTTTTTGTTTATGTTCATCACCAGCTCTGTTTACATTGAAAAATATTCTGCCAAGAATATTGTCATCATTATTCTCTCTCTTCTACACTGTCGGTCCAACAAAGCGTGTCTCATCAAAGAATTTAAACTTAGTATACAAATAGGCAAGCTAATGGTTTTGTTAACCCAAACAGTTATTTACTATTGACATTTTCATATACCGATGGCGTTTTTGGCATAGCACAATTGCCGTAATATTGTTACTATTGTTCTATGGTCTTTTTGATATCGACGTATTTCATAATAAGGCAGAGTAGAGGCGTATAGGTTACTTCAGATTCCTTAACGAGTGTTATCATGAGATAAAAAGCGGTATCAATCGCTAAGCGCTAAGCTATCAACACAGCGATCTGTTGATAATATCTCGAGCCAGTATTCAGGTGGATCATGTCGCTTGTCTCTTATCATTCGTACCCCACATCCTATTATACTTCACAGAGCTTCAATTACGTAGATTTTATAATATTCATTATTGTCATGTTTATAATTTGCATATTTGATTTGCTCATTACTGTTATTTGCAGGCTTAAGCGGCGCAATCGTTCCAAAAAATTAATGAATTTATGTAATATCGATGTAATGATAATAAGAGGTACGAATTTGATACAATGTTAATAATGATCATAACATATCTGAATTTAAATACTCTGCGTTTTATAACAATCGTAACGATCTAAAGCGGTTTTATTGTGGTGATACCTACCTGAAGTTCTATTCTTAGAAACAATTCCGTACATTTTACTCTATCGCTCGATCTGCCAGACAAGTGTTTAAAAATACGAAATCGTGAAATTACTAGTAATTTTACGCAAGATACGTGGCGAGTGATTTAAAATAGGGCTCCTGCTACAAGTGGTGATTGGTGAGTGAAATTCAGCAACTCACTATTATCACACTGTATATCCATGAAGGAATCTGTGATTATATCTCAGGCGTATTGTGTAGCCGTGTATTGTTGTTAGGCGCAAAAATCGATGTATTGATAGAAATAAATCACTATTTGTCGATATCAGATAGATGTTTAATATCTAATCGTCGATTGACTTCACAATGGTGTTTCGGCAAAATATTTGGATTCAAAGAAGTCTCCAACTTCTTTGGGTTCCGCTTTTTACAACATATTTTAATAATTTATTTATTTATTTAAGCTTCTCGTACACATCTTGGTACAAAGAGCGTATCAATGTCAGGCGGCATTTTCCACCATTCAGCCATTGGTGATGGTGAAAGCATGATGATATAATCAACATATTAATAACATTCACTACATACCTGAGTATAATTGTACGAATGATGTTAGAAAGAATCCGAACGACGATGAATGTAAGTGTAGTGCAAGCATGAGTATCCGAACGAGTTGACTGAATGATGATTCCGCCTTTTTTGTGAGGGACAACGTTTTGCGTGCAGGTCTGGAAGAGTGGTGGATAATCTATCTATAAGGAAAAGGTGACTGACTGACTGACTGACTGACTGACTGACTGACTGACTGACATATCAACGCAGGGCCTAAACTATAAGGGCTAGAAACTTGAAATTTTGCACAGGGGTTCCTATTATAACGTAGGGGAGCACTAAGAAAGGATTTTTAAAAATTCACCCCCTAAGGGGGTAAAACGGGGGTGCAAAGTTAGTATGAAACTTTGCCGTTTTTGATGTTATTCGAATGAAATTCAGTACCTATGAAGGTTTTTTATTGAGTTTCGAAAATCATCTCTTAAGGGGGGTAAAAGGGGGGTGCAAAGTTAGTAGGTAAAAAAGTTTTTCGTATACATATACCTACCTACATTATTTCAATGAAATTTTGTATTTAGGTTATGTTACGTCTAATTCCACGCGAGCGAAGCTGCGGGCGTCCACAAGTTTTAAAATAAATAAGAAGATATTCATGTTTTATTTTCTTCGAACCCCACATAAATATTGTTATCTGTGAAATAAATATGTATCCTGAGATCGAAACCAGGACCTTCAGATAATAAGGTTAGCATAGAGGAAGGTTCCTAATACGGGAAAGTACATTTATCTCACATGACGTTAAATTTTGAAATGTTCTGTTTAGCCCGCGACCGAGAGTAAACGTTTATTAACTAATTTATTTAATTGGATATTCTGTGCAAATTACATGTTCATTAGTCAAAAAAAGAGGTAGACAAAATAGTGTTCAGTTCTCAGCAGCACAATATGACTTTGTTAACTAAGGTTTTTACAATTACATGACAATAATTTTTTTTTTTTTTTTTTTATTTATTCTACTTTATTGACACCTTTAAAGAGATATACAATGGGCGGACTTAATGTCTTATGGCATTTTCTACCAGTCAAACCATAGATTACAAAAAATTAAATTACATACATACAAACAAAATAAAAATACATACTATATACATATACTATATACATATACATACACACAATACGAATAAATACATAAAAAATACCTATGAATACAAATAAATGTAATTAATAGTTATTTTTTTGTTTTTCAATTTAAACGGTTAAGGAAAACATGAAACCTTCATCCCTTAAAGTTCTCAATAATTTTCTTGAAATTTGATCTCGGTTACATTTTTTTTTGTTTTACACTAAATCTACCAACAAATCAATTCACGCTCGAATTCAATAATTGTACGTGTTAAATTCCCAGTTTTCAAACCAAGCTTGGTCAATGAAGACATAAATGTTACACAAGGGATATTTTAATTCCCGAATGCTTGGTTGCTTGTAGCAGGAAAAGGTCGTGGTAATTAAAATTTTAATCTTCATTGCTCTGAATTTCATAATAAAATCCTTTGTAAGTAGAAAATAATGGTTGGGTGAGTTAGACACGAATAAGCCTTGCTGTTATATGTTACACACGTTAGATGTTGTCAGAAATTATTTTTCGGTAGAAAATGTATCTCACCTGGGTTATGTCATTCAATAGGCGACAATCTTACTTCTTAATTAAAATTAGTCAAAGTCATAGTCAAATAAAGTCTTCTTCCTCTTCTTTGCTCATTCCCACTTTAGGTAGGGTCGGCTCTCCTAATTAGTTTGCGCCACGACATTCTGTCGTGGGTTGTCGGGGCGGGTAGGGCTTTTTCTTTCAAAAGTTTTCTTTTTCTTTTCAAAGTCAAATAAAGTCAAAGTCAAATAATTTATTTCGCTATGAGGTGATTGGATACGCTTAACGAAAGTCTAGGTTACTACAAACTACTTAAAGAAATGAGATATAATGCTATTCTAAACTGATCAAAGAAGAACTTCAAATTGCATCTAACTATGACCCGCTTGAAACTTAATCTTTAACTATTACTTTCACCAATTGAGAATTAGATGTCGCTGAGTGGACAAAATTCGAACATAATTTACTTTTTAAATTTTAAGTTTAACCGTTATGAGTATCTCTATAGTCATAGACTTAATCTAAAGTTTCTTTTATGAATTCAATGTATTTCTTATGAATGATAATATACGAAATTTTGTTATTACTGAACGAGTCGTGAGTGTCTATATTCATAGTTGAAGTTACCGGCTTACTAACATGTGATTTAAGTTGGAAATAGGTCGACTAGTTTCGATCGATTACGATGATAATCGAGACAAGACGTGAGTAAGCCTCTAACTAACTTCAACTATGAAAATTAAAAATGTTTTGTTGGTGGTATTGGTGGTGGTAATAACTTTACTACCACGAGCTCCTAATGACTCTTTAAGGACTTACGTTTTTACTAATCCGTACCCGCCGCGTGGTTTTAATTTAATTTCACCGCAATGTTGCATCTACCCAGCTATGTTTGCAATCTACCCATAGACAGGGTAGATTAGGAAATTTCGTTTCTTTATCAAACAGGGTATTTATTAGCGGCATTCTGCCGCGGGTTTTTGTGACGAGGGTCCGAAGGGCGAAAAATCCTGATCCGAGCCAAATTGAAAACTGGACCAACAAGTTTACCCGTGGCTGGGAATAATTTGTATGTGGCGTCGCGGCTGAGTTTTGCTGAAAATTGGAATTGCGTTTGTCTGTCGACTTTGTTATATTTATTTCGGTATGCACAGGCTCCCTTTAATCGTATTAAGTCTGACCTTGGTGGTTTGCGAAATAAAACGGTTGAACGGAGCACAATTAAAACTGCGTCTCAATTTAAATGCTAGGCTAAGGAGGCCCCTGGTAACGGAAACCAGACGATGAAAAATGTGTCTTTGGAGTATATAATCTTTGGAGCGACACCAAAGTATTTGGAATTCCTACCCGCTAAAACCCCGGCGGTGGCCTTCCACAGCGTTTACGGAGGACTAAAGGCCTCTTAAATAAAATCAAATAATTTTATTTTCAGACAAATAGGGCCCATATAAAATACATAATATTTTTCAGTCAGGTGTCTGACTTCAAAATATTACGTGAATAAACGTTTCTGAGGACTAAGGCTTTTTAAACTTTGATTTAAAAAAAACACCCATGTTATTATTATACAGTAATTTTATAAGATTTCGCTGTCCGTCTGTCCATCCCTTTGTCTAATTATTTATTTTAGGGGGGGCTATTATTTAAGAGGGGCTCCCATACAACGAATATGATTTTTTTGCCGTTTGTCTATACAAACTGTTATCTATATAATGGTACGGAGCCCTCGTGCGCGAGTCCGACTCGCACTTGACCAATTTTGTGTTAACTGTAATGCTATTTACAGTCATCGGCAACAATGACCACGCATACTGTATTTCATGCTCGTTTTCTATATTATATCCATAAAAACAAGTAGGTACTTGTTTACTCGGTCGACCGATTGCGACAGCAAAAATCCAATTTCCGCAGATTACAAGTAAACACTCACGGGGCCGCACCGCCACACTAATTCTAATAATCGAATTCAACAATTGCGGTGAAAGCAGTTTGTCAGAATCGATTTCAGCAAATCGATTCGATCTCGTAATTTCGTCGGCTTTATAATAATAGTAATAGTAATAATATTATAGATAAAAAAAGATAATAAAAAACTTATAATACCTAAAACAGAAATAGAGCATTATCAGTTGGGACAATTGTGCTTTGTGCTCTCGAGCCGGTTTATATTAGGTAAGTGCAAGGAAAATTTTGCAAAAACGGTAAAAAATATTCCTTTTAAGAGCTTCCGTCATGAGCGCTGTGAAGGTTAAAGTTGCGAAAAAATCATGTATGACGGAATTGTTAAAAGATTTAAAAAAATCTGCGATATCTTTTTTTTTTCTTTTTTTCAAGGCAACCCTTTACCTTTACTACATTATTACTAAGGTGTAACCTTTGCTACTAACCTTTACTATGTGTTAACCTTACTACTGTGTGTTACGTGTGCGCTACGCTGGCAACTGCTAGTGCATTAGATTAGATTAGAATAGATTAGATTAGAATCATTTTATTTTAATTATATGGTATTTGTATAAGCTTAATGAACGACATTACATATTTATCTATCCAGTAATAAACCACTTTCGCAGATCCAAATACGTTCAAATGTAAACTCAGTTCAAAACACACTTTACATAGTGCCGCTAAGGCCTATATTTGCATAAACAGATCATATTGGGCTTCGATGTATAATAATAAATACATAATTCAGCAGATTAACGCATAACACCGTCGGATCTGACGTGTAAAGGATTTTTATTCCATTAGCGTGACGTCACACTGTTATTTTCATCACGCGAATGTGAGCTGGAGAGGTGAAATGTTGAATATAAAATATTCAACGCCTATAATATGTCGCTGCGACCCATAGACGTCCCACTGCTGGGCATGGGTCTTCCCCACAGACGCAGCTGCGGGAGGTCTAGAGCATACTCCACCACGCTGCTCCAATGCGGATTGGTGGAGGGGTTAGTGGCCAACCCAGTGTCGAATGTTCTCAAGCCACCCGAAGGTGTTATTTTGGGTATGTCAAAACATTATATTACACAAAAGACTATTTAAACACCTCTTTGACTGTTTAAATTGCATGTTCGGCTTACAGTATTTTTAAGGTTCCGTAGGTAGGTACTCAAAGGGTAAAATGGGACCCTATTAGGTACTAAGGCTCCGCTGTCCGTCTGTCCGACTGTCACCAAGCTCTCATGAACCGAGATAGTCAGATAGTTGAAATGTTCAAAGAAGATGCGGAGAAAACAAAAATTTAAGGAGGGTTCCCATACAACAGACATGATTTTTTTGACGTTTTAATAGATACATATATGGCACGGAACCCTTAGTTCGCGAGTCCTACTCGCACTTGGCCGGTATTTTTCTCACACACCTATTACCATCAAACAATTGAATGTCCTACGCACAAAACTTACGTGACTCACACAGCTATAATTAAGCTATTATTGTTCTTGCTGTGTCGTATAATTTTGACAGGCAGTTTGGTAATTTCTTTGTGTGTGTCTGTCTGTTCGCGGCTTAGGTCAGAGTCCCTTATATGGACGCTACACGGGGACGTAATCTCCCCGAAACTTTTCACCGCTGCATTGGAAGACGTGTTTAAGCTGATGGAGTGGAAAGGAATAGCCATTAACGCCAATGGCGAACGCTCCACACATCTTCGATTAGCTGATGATATAGTTATCTCCATAGCCCAATGGCTCGGGTCGATTCAATGTGACCGAAAGAGTTAAGCAACGACGGGCGCGGTCGGTTTGTGGGCGACCGCTAGTGGCAAAATTTCATGGACGCTACCGTGCTTCGGAGGGCACGTAAAGCCGTCGGTCTCGGTTGTTTTCAATGCTGAAAACAGTCGTTAAGCCTTGTCGAAGACCTTCGGGTGGCTTGAGAACATTCGACACTGGGTTGGCCACTAACCCCTCCACCAATCCGCATTGGAGCAGCGTGGTGGAGTATGCTCTAGACCTCCCGCAGCAGTGTCTGTGGGGGAGACCCGTGTGAAGTGGGACGTCTATGGGTCGCAGCGAAGAATATAAATAAAAATAAGTACCTAGGTAAGTAGGCAATATAAAAGCAACTACCGACAATGCTTGCAAGCGCTTGATTCTCAACTCAAACGACATTCTCAGCTCAAACTGACCCAATAAACTTATGGGACGGAAAAGTTCAAAGAACAAAACAAAAAAACGCGTGTCAACTGCCAAGGAACAAGACACCGGAGTGTTCGTTAAAGCGCGAACTCTTTCCTAGACAATACAAGTTTTAAACAACTAACAGCTAAACAGCTTTTAAACTTCGCCGAACACGGAATTTCGTTGGTGTCGACTTTATAATTTGGGTACCTGCGCGGTGGCCTCAGAGGACTGTACCCGACTGTACCCGACTGTACCTAACTGTACGCTGTCGTGTAACTTAATTAAGGTGAAAAGCGTTCAACCTGCAGACAGCTGGAGAATTATGTTATACATAAAAATATCCTAGAAATACTGTCGTCCACAACAACGAACGAATCGATTAAATTATAACAGGTTTTTGTCAGTTTCCACGGAAATCGTGCAATTTTCTGTGATAAAAAGTAGACTATGTAACTCTCCAGGCCCTACACTGTATGCGTTATGCCGCGAAGAAGGACATACCAACAAACACACATTCCTATTTATATATTAGTAAGGATACTGTTATTTATTCTGTACACTTTTCATCATAATGTTCTCGAAGGCATGTGAAGTTTGCCAATCTGCACTTTGCCTGCGTGGTGGACTAAGGCCTAACCCCTCCCATTCTGAGAGGAGACCTGTGCCCAATAGAAACCAAGAAAGGGTTATGATGATGTTTTTCACAGCTATAGATAGGTACACACCACTCCGAAACTCTTTAAAACCGCATCATAATCGTAGCAACAATAAAAAAATTAATCAGATCAATTTCTTCTTTGTAAAAGAACAGAGATAGAAACAAGTCTATAATGCGTTCGCCCAACATAATAGCCTACTCAATATTCATCAGAGGACTTTCCCATAAATGCTTCTCGCAGTGTTACAAATTCCATAAACAAAGAGTGCGTATTCACGAAGGAAACCATAGTTGAGCGATTCAACCCATTTCCATTTAAAACTAGCGTACGCAATACACGAACGAAACTGAATGAGGGAAAAGTTTCCGAACAAAATCACAATACATAATAACATTTGCAGAGAGGCCAGCTCACGTTTCGTGCCTACAGTCATGGATACCTTGAATGGCTTGTGGTCGCACGGCTTAATACATTAACAACCTATTGATAGTGTTTCTGCACCCGTATCGGCCAGCATTTTAATGATTGAACTACTAGTTACTACCACTACCATACTAGCGTATGGACTGCGGTGGTGACACAGTGGTGGTTGAGTATGTAATTTAATTACCAGGTAGCTCAATCTAAGTCAACTAATAAAATTTAAATAAAAATTAAAAACGAAATAGCCTAGTGGCTGATATTCAACCTCTGATTCTGAATTGAGGAAGGGATATTTTAAAGTATTTTTAAATATTGAATATTGACACTTACTAATGAAGGGAATTGTGGATTTTTAACATACTTTTATTTTCATAATGAGAACAAAGCATAATCATCAAAATTACAAAACTTAAATTTCATTACTTCATTCACTTATAACTTCAATAATAGGTACATCCGTTCGAAAAAAATTACCAGACAGTCTCCTCTGGCGCTGTCTAATCAGACAGAAAGCGTGTGTCGGCAACTCGAAATGAGAATTCAATTTCGAGAACACCTGAAAAAGGTGGAACAATGATATTGCGATTTTTAATCGCACAACGCTTAATTCCTTTGCGATTAATGTTCAATGAATTGCAATTGTTATCGAATTGGTAACGGAACTGCGAATTACTGTGTATTGTGACGTTTGGATACAGTTTCGTTGTTGTGTGTTTTGTTATGTATGCTGTTTTACATTATACGTATTATTTGAATAGCTCTGCTCTGCTGATAAATACATTTATATGTATGTTTTTCTTTCTTTGCAAGTCCACTGCTCGACATAGGTCTCATTATAATATATCTATATATATCTATAAAAGGAGAAGCTGACTGACTGACTGACTGACATATCAACGCAGGGCCTAAACTATAAGGGTTAGAAACTTGAAATTTTGCACAGGGGTTCCTTTTATAACGTAGGGGAAGGATTTTTGAAAATTCACCCCCTAAGGGGCTAACACGGGGGTGCAAAGTTAGTATGAAAATTTGCCGTTTTTGAAGTTAGTGAATGTCTAATTCCACGCGAGCGAAGCCGCGGGCGTCCACTAGTTTTGTATATTTTTACTTGAAACCACAGCTTGAAGCTAAAGCAATTAAAGTAGGTACAAGTGGCGCATTCTTGAACCATACTTATAGAAAATAGAATAGAAAAAGCTTAGATGAGAAAAAGTTTATTTTGACAAATTACATAACAAAAAAAAATATATTGACCTTAAAATAAATTTAAACCTACAGTAGCTACGAAATTGTCAAAAGGGGGCCGTGCTCAGCATTGGCCGTGACGGAGCACGACTGCTTGTTTTCAGTACGACCCCTGATTCCGTGCCAGTTCGGACAGTAGTTACAGTTAGGTATAACTACCCTAGCTTAACTAACTTAAATACCTAATAAAATATAATTACTATACGAGACTCCTGGTTGACACTGAAAATCAGCGTTACTTGCAGGATCCTTTTGGATCATATCATTACATCATAAATTTGATAACATGGTATACAATTTACATAATTCATCTATCCTATTCACATGCTAAGAAATGGTCTTGAATCGGGTACTTAGGTTTTCTATATGTATCCTTGAAAAGATTTATTCGACGCTTGCAGTATTTTTACTTAATCTCGCTAACTATAATTTAACAGGCCTGTTGGCGCAATCGGTAGTGACCCTGTCTGTTGCGCCAGGGGTCGAGGGTTCGAATCCCATTCAGGGCAAATATTTGTGTGACGAACAATTGTATTTGTTCTGTGTCTGGATGTTAATATTATCTATTAGTATGTATTTAAAAATATCTACGTATGTATATCAGTCACTGACACCCATATCACAGGCTCGCGCCTACCTTGGGGTCAGATGGCCGTGTGTGAGAATGTCCAATATATTTATTATTATTACTAATTTAAAGTTAAAGTGGATGTGAATGCGTGCTTGCTTATTGCCAGAAAATAATGTATTTTTCTATCATTTGTATCGTGACAAAGTACTACGCCCACTTTCATACACAAACCTCTGCAATAAAGTGGAGCGCCTCTCAGCATTCCCATCCGAGGTGCTTTTTAAACATTTCCCGTTGCATTATTGAGAGTGCCGCCGGCGCTATCGATTGTTAGGTCAAAGATTATAATCCTGACCAGAGAATCCATTTGAGAGCTTTGTGCATACTCAGTACGAACTTCGAGAGGGTGCTGCAGATAATAAATTGATCGAAAAATCGAAAAAGATGTCGTTTTGTTTTATATTTCACCTTTTATCAAGTTTGAATCAGTTATGAATATTAAATATTATTTTCATTCTTCAGTCGCTGAATTTACGATGTCAAAGAGTAGTGCAAATAAAATTTGTACCTATTGTATTTTATCCAGCCATGGCTTCTTTTACCTTTGACAAAATTAAAAATAAATCTTCGTAGACAACCAAGACCAGATGGAAAACAAATTGGAAATACATAACATGCAAATTATGAATTTAGTTAATCGAAATTAAAATATGAACTACTACTTACTACAGAGTATCGGTCTGAAGTTATTCGTAGTATCCCTACCTAGTCTGTTCGAGCTTTTGAAGCTCACCATGTTCAGTGACGCTGTAAAGGTCGGCCTGACCACACAGTAAAAGGCCACTCGAAAAAAGAAAACAACATCTGTGGAAGTTGTGCTCCTTGTATATCTAATCTGTGAGTTAGTGTCATGGCATTTATTAATCGTGTTTGTTTACGAATTGGTATGGAAACTTTGATATTTTTTTCTCATGAACTGGGCGTCTCCGTGCTGTGAAATTTTGTGAGTGGACGTTGATGAATGACTTATATCTAGGAAAAAAATTAAAATCCGACCCGTGGTGTTATAAATTCTAAAGTGCTTCCGTGAAATTGTGTGTATTATGGTATCGACGACAAAGATAAGTATAGTTTATTAAATTTGTATTTAGTACATATTGTAGGTACCTACTTTGTTGAATTTCAGAAACAGCTATTAATAAATATTTTACAAATGATTAATCCATTTTGTGCAACTAAATGAATGAAATAGAATGTTTCAGTATATTTGTTTAACCATGTTGTTTTCATTATGCTTAGCTAATTGTCAATGTTGAAAAGAGTTACTATCGAGTTTCTTGCCGTGTTCTTCTCGGTAGCAATAACTTAGTGAACCGGCGGTAGATAAAAAAATTAAATATAATAATAAATGAATCACAATATTGAATATGCATATTATAGTAAACCGCACTGCAAGGGTATCCCGCGGGCGCTTGCCACACCGATATCGGTAAGAGAGATCCGATCCGACGTAGTGGCGTTTCACTCACATTTGGCCTACGTGACGAAGCTCGCATAGGCACGCCGATATCCGTAAGAGAGGTCCGATCTGGAATAGTGGCGTCTCAGTTGCCTACGTGACCTATCTCACATAGAGACGCCGAACCTCGCTCTTCCAGCGCCCGGCGACGCTAGTCCGCCTTCCGATTCCAACCCGCGCTGACCTGCACGCTCTTACGTCTTAAATCCTAACTCGCGGATAACTTTGTGAACAATCAAATAGGCTACGTACCTACTTCTTTAAAACTTGTAATGTGTTATCTAAATAATCTAAATACATATAATAAGTAATATTAAATCCGAATAAACCTGTGATGTTTTCTCTGAGTCTCAAACCTCATATGTGGCGCCTAACGTGTGTTTTCTGCGGTTAGGTATTTATTTTGAGCAAGTGCAGTCGTGAACATTTTCGTAACCGCGTGTGCTTATACAAATTTAACTTTTCCGCGTGTGTTCCGTGTACTTAGAAGATGCCTAGGCCAACGACTAGAAGTAGAACGGCAAGCGGGAACGGCAGGGAGACATCTCCCTCGCGACCGTCCACGCCTAAACCCGTCGCGTCGTCGCCGTGTGAAAACGGCGACTTTTTCGTGCCGCCGACAGACGCCGCCGACGCCACATTCTCGAACGCGAATGTGGCTACCATAATCGCGTCACTCCAACAATCGCAAGCGAATGCTTTCAAGGAGTTGTTGGATTCGGTGCTGCGCACGAACGCATCCACTCCAGTATCGTTACTAGTGCCAGGGCAAGGCACCCTGGCCCGTTGCAAGGCATTCTTTACGGGACGAGAATCGGTCGAAGCATTTATCGACGCTGTGGAAGCCTACAGCGAGTGTGCTCAAGTCGGCGACTCAAATATTTTGCGTGGGTTAGCCTACCTACTCAAGGATGAAGCGGCTACGTGGTGGTTAGGCATAAAGGATAACGTCACGTCGTGGTCACAAGCCAAGGTGAACCTAGTCAGTGCCTTCGGTGACCGCAGACCGCCTCATCGGATTTACAGAGAGATATTTGCCAAAGAACAAGGCAACGAAAATACGGACATTTTTGTAGCGCGTGTCCGCGCTCTGCTGTCCAGAATACCAAGGGGAGACTTATCTGTGTCGGCACAAATCGATATTGTGTACGGACTACTCGCCACAAGAATCAGGAAAAGATTACGGCGAGAAGAATGCAACAGTTTCGCCGACCTTATTCGTCAAGCCCGCGAGATCGAGGACGCAACCGACGACAAGAAAATCGACCTTAAAGTTCAAAACGCGGCTATGCCGCCAACGGGCGAGCGACGCGCGCAATGCACGCGCGTGCCATCGAGCGCGACGCGCGTGTTGCACGCCGCGTCTCCGCCGCCGCCCCGCCCGTCGCAGCCGCCGCCGCCGCCGCCGGAGTTCGCGAGAGCCGCTCGCGCGCAGTCTGTGTTTCCCGACGGCGACGCGGTGCGAGCCAAGCCCGCCGATACGCCTTTGCCGTTCAGCTTTGCACGCAAGCAACGAGTTTCCTGTGCGTATTGCAAAAGGTTTGGACATTCAAAAGATCAGTGCCGTAAATTGAAGAACAATGGTGAGTCAAATTTTAATAATAACCTTGCGGCTGTGAGTGATAATGTAGTTATAGAGAGTGATGAAAGCTTCTACAGTGTCCACGTACGCGATAAAAAGTGTTTTCCTAATAAGGCAGGGAACGTTTCATTTAAGGCGATGAATCTTGGCAATAATGTATTTTCTAATAAGGCGAGGAAATTTTCATTTAAGGCGATGAATGTTGATAATAATGTATTTTCTAATAAGGCGAGGAAATCTTCATTTAAGGCGATGAATGTTGACAATAATGTATTTTCTAATAATAGTGTCTGCAGTGTAAAAGAGCATGCACGCGGTAGCGATGTTATAGGACCGTGTACTAGTCGCGATTCACGTCCAATTTTTAATATTAGCATTTTAGGCTTTAAAGGCACCGCGTTAATAGATACTGGCGCAAAACATTGTATTGCGGGCCATACGCTATACGCTCTCCTTCTACGCAAAGGTCATCCTCTAAAGTCATCCTTACGCGAAATTAAACTCGCTGACGGGGTTGTTAGGTCAATGGAGGTTTTAATCACCATCTTAGAGGTGTCTTTGCAGGGCACAAAAATAACTATACCGTTTTTGATTTTCCCGGACGCCGAGAATAACGAGACGCTATTGGGCATCGACTTCATAACTGCGGCGAAGGTGGTTATTGATTTTAATGCTAAAACATGGTTTTTCGCTGGAAAACCCATGTTTAGGTATAAATTATTCTTCGAGCCGATTTCACGTAGTATATCCTGTGCTTATACAGACGTCCTTAGGGACGACGAAGGAACGTGCCTTACATCAACGGAACGAGATGCGCTGGCGGTAGTTCTCACCAGACACGCCCACATTTTTAGAGCAGGGGGAGGCCCTACGCCAATCACAGAACATCACATTGAAACGGGTGAACACCCGCCGATTGCTGTACCACCTTACCGCCTGAATCCTGCGAAGAAACAGCTCATGAAATCGGAAATAGAGAAGATGATAAGAGATGACATCATTGAAGAGTGCGAGTCAGCTTGGTCTTCACCGGCCCTTATGGTGCCGAAGTCAAATGGGGAGATCCGTTTTTGTGTCGACTACAGGCGCTTAAACGCAGTGACCAAAGCTGACACTTATCCGATGCCCCGCATCGACGAGCAGCTACAAAGCACAAAACGTAACTGCTACATGAGTACGCTGGACCTACGGTCTTCTTATTGGCAAGTGAGTGTCAAGGAGGCTGATAGGGACAAGACGGCCTTTATTTGTTTTCTGGGGACCTATCGGTTTAAAAAAATGCCGTATGGGCTTCGTAATTCTCCGGCCACGTTCCAGCGTCTCATTGACCGTCTGCGGTCCTGCCCTGCATTACAAGATGTAACTGTCCTTGCTTACTTGGACGATTTACTCATCATATCAGAAGGGTACAGTCAACATCTGCAGGATCTCGAAGCAGTATTTAAACGTCTGGCTGAATTTAACCTCCATGTCAATAGGGAGAAGTGTGCATTTGCTAGAGAACGTGTCAAATATCTTGGCCATATAATATCTCAAGAAGGTATTTCCACCGATCCAGAAAAGGTGAGTGCCGTGCTTGACATGAAAGAGCCTTCTAACCTAAAACATCTCAGAACCTTCTTACAAACGTGCTCATGGTTCAGAAAGTTTATACCTAACTTTTCGAAAGTAGCTGAACCATTGACACGGCTTACGAGAAAAAACCAAACCTGGATTTGGGGATCGGAGCAGGTCAAATCATTTGAAGATTTGAAAAATCTTTTGACCTCTGCCCCTATATTAATTCAAGCTGATTTTAATAGCCCTTTTATTCTGCGCACAGACGCAAGCAACTATGCTTTAGGCGCAGTTCTATTACAGGGCGATGGTAACCAGGAAAGGCCCATAGAATACGCCAGCCGACTTCTCAATGCCGCAGAGCGCAATTACTCCACCACGGAAAGGGAGGCGCTCGCGGTAGTTTGGGCGGTTGAACGTTTTCGGCCTTACCTAGACGGCCAACCAGTAAGAATTGGCAGTGACCATCAACCTCTGCGATGGTTACTCTCACTTAAATCTCCCTCCGGCAGATTAGTCCGTTGGGCCCTCAAGCTCCAATCGTTTGATATAACATTTGAGTATACCCCTGGGAAAGCAAATGTCGTGGCAGATACGCTGAGCAGACCAAACTGTTACAAAGAGTCGCAAGGAGACTGTGGCATCTGCTCGGTGGTATGCGACTTGCCAACGAAGACCCCTGGTCAACTCCGCAAGGAACAGGAGAGCGACCCTGAGGTGGTAAAAATTATCAAAGAGCTTGAGGGTGCCGATGAAGTCGCTACCCAGAGATGGTTAGGAAGGGGATACCTGATGGACCAGGGAATCTTATATCGGTTTAATCCTGATGCAGAGAGTGATTCTCCACAACTGGTTATACCATCTAACGAAATCAACAACATTCTTAAAGAGCTACATGATTCTCCAACTGCCGGACATCCCGGTATTGACAGAACGTATCAAAAAATCGCACAACTATTCTATTTTACAGGGATGCGGAGAATAATCACTGATTATGTAAAAGCCTGCATTCACTGTCAACGTTACAAAGCATCAAACACCAAACCTCCTGGCTTACTCCAGACACCAGTACTTAATCAACGCAACGAAGTTCTGGCGATAGATTTATTTGGTCCCCTACCGGAAGGAGATCAGGGGGAGCGATGGATCTTACTCGTTGAAGACACTGCGACCCGCTGGACGGAGCTGTTCGCGCTGAAGGTAGCTACTGCAGAAGTATGCGCTCAAACTCTCATAGATGAGTACTTTATGCGTTTTGGGCTGCCTCGTAGAATCGTCTCAGATAACGGGGTGCAGTTTGTATCCAGAGTAATGCGCACATGCTTATCCACATTGCGCATCAAGCAAAATTTTATACCTCTTTACCATCCGCAAGCCAATCCTGCAGAGAGGAAAAATAGAGACTTAAAAGCCATGCTGGCCCTCTTAGTAGAGGATAACCACACTTCTTGGCCAAAGATGTTGCCTGTGATCCGGTTTGCGCTAAATTCTTCAAAATGTCGTACCACTGGCAACACACCGGCTTTCTTGTCGTTTGGTAGAGAGATGAGGTCCCCCACAGAAGTGGTTCATGACATTCGTGGTATAGTGGACAAAGAGAATTTTGTTCCTCAAGTCAACGAATATATGGAAAAATTTATAAAATCCTTGGCAAGTATTAGAGAACGTATTGAAATCCAACAAGATAAGTCTAAGGAGTACGCTGACAAAACACGTAGTCCTTCAGTAAATTTTCAAGAAGGTGACTTGGTACTTATTAAATCACACTTACTAAGTCAGGCTTCAAACGATGTGACTGCAAAGTTTTTCCCCAGACGCGATAGACCTTACAGAATTTTGGAGAAATTAACCCCCACAACGTACAAAATTGCAAGTACCGACCAACCAAATATCTCCTTGGGAAAATTTCATGCACAGGACATAACCAGGTACCTGGGAAGCGAGGAGTTTCTACCTAGGCCTGTTGTCCCGAAGAGGAAACAGGGAAGACCGGCGAAAGCGAAAGCTACTGGTTCTGATACGCTAGTCCAGGTGCGAGGGCGTTCACCAGCACTAGAGGGGGAGTGTATAGTAAACCGCACTGCAAGGGTATCCCGCGGGCGCTTGCCACACCGATATCGGTAAGAGAGATCCGATCCGACGTAGTGGCGTTTCACTCACATTTGGCCTACGTGACGAAGCTCGCATAGGCACGCCGATATCCGTAAGAGAGGTCCGATCTGGAATAGTGGCGTCTCAGTTGCCTACGTGACCTATCTCACATAGAGACGCCGAACCTCGCTCTTCCAGCGCCCGGCGACGCTAGTCCGCCTTCCGATTCCAACCCGCGCTGACCTGCACGCTCTTACGTCTTAAATCCTAACTCGCGGATAACTTTGTGAACAATCAAATAGGCTACGTACCTACTTCTTTAAAACTTGTAATGTGTTATCTAAATAATCTAAATACATATAATAAGTAATATTAAATCCGAATAAACCTGTGATGTTTTCTCTGAGTCTCAAACCTCATAATATTTTATTAATACAATACTAATTGAGCTGGAATAACAAAAGACAAGAAAATAAGTCTAAAATCAGTGTTCCTTTATCAACTACAATAAAATACCTACTAAATTTCCTACTGTTAGGCTACAAATTAAATAAACATACTTTCAGACATCATTTTCATTACTTCCTTACACACGCTTACCTTAGGTACGCGTTGAGGCGACTCGCCGGCAGGGCGCGCGGCAAATCCAGCTGAATCCAGCAATATCCGCCAGGCACACACAAAACCACACTTCACCAGGGATCCCTGGTCCAGTTCCTGCACTTACACTATTATATTTTAGAGTTTTGATAATTTATTTATGGTCTATTTCATCGCAACGCTTAGTTTCATACGAACGTCGCGGGAGATTATTGCAGACTGATTTTTCTGTCCCTCTTTTATCGCGAGCGCATCGGCTTGAGCGTGAAAGGGACAGAGGATATGGGTCAAAGTAAATCCACTAAACGATATTATGGCGGAAAAATGGCTATGCATAAAATATTGCCAATAGCGGTCTACCACATACTCGCCACTTTATAATTCATATTTAAATATATTTTTCTAATGGTGAAAGAATTTTTGAAATCGGTCCAGTAGTTTTTATGTGAAAACATTACAAACAAATATTTCCTCTTTATAATATTAAGTATAGAAGTACATACTCTTTGTTTCCTAAGATGAAGACTAGTCTGTGTCATATAAACTTTCGGTTTTTCTGTTTTATTTCGCAGCTTAAAAAGATCCATCTAGAAATCTTACCTAAGTTTCAAGACGGAAGCAGCCATTCTTCATACTTTATGTTGAAAACACATGAATATATTAAATTTTTATTGTTATATTTTACGAGAGGAAGGAAGGATGAGGTTGAAGGTTTGTTTGTTGCCTATGTCCAGCAGTGGACTGGGAAAGGCTGATATATATATGATGGATGTATGTATAGGGTTAAGCAAGCCATGTCGAACTTTCCGCGTGTCCAATCCATCTTTATTTACGGTCTTCTATATTTGAATTGTTTTCGGAATAATGTGCGATGTAATTGAAGCATTTGTTTGACTTCCAGACGATGAAACTCATCTTGAGAGCTATTCTCGTTAGATATTATTAGAAAATTATATTACACGATGCCATGCCATTTATGTCCCTGTAGCTCGGGACCAGAATAGTGCTACGGTAGCCCCTGCCTGTCGTAAAAGGCGACTAAAAGGGGGCTTCTGGGGTTGCGGGCGTTGAGAGGTGAAGCTCGAACCGTCCATCTTGTGACCCCGGGAAAGACGACGCTGTTTGTGGCTGCACAGCGTTGTGTAAACCGGGAAGAGCCCGTCTTGGGCGCAGCGCTGGAGGGCACCGGCGCGTTCTACAAGAGATCCCGGAGCCCTCCTGTAGCACCGGAGTAGGCCACCGAGTGGGTTTTAGTGGGTGAAAGTCCCACATAACCCGGCGTCGCTCCCACGACGTCCGGGTACCTTTTCAAGGTTTCCCACTCGTTAAACAAAAAAAAGGACTAAATGGCATAGTTCACAGCATCCCATATATCAATTTTATGGTGTTTATAATAACATCAGCATTTAATTTTGTCTTTGATCATTGTTTATATTTCTAAATAGTTTTTCATAAAACTGGCAGTTGATTGCGTACTTTATGTGTTATTCTATAGAAATATTTGCTTTACGGACGGTTCTGATCTACTGTTTACTTTCAATCTTTTGATGTTTAAGCAATTTGAGTTCTATATCAAGGGGATAGTGCCCAAAATCAGACGCGAGAGCACAGAATGTTTTCAACCCGGTGAATGTTTGCTAATAACATTTTGTATTGTTTTTTTATGTAATGATTAGGAATAAGTTGAATACGGATTATGATTTATATTCCTTTGTATAAGCAATTGTCTTTTATGGTTGTCTTTATTAAATAATATGAATTACCAATACCTAATAAAAATATTGCATAATTTTTTAATAACTTCTCTCTAAATAAACAAAAAAATTACGTATAAATCAGGGTTTTTCAGTAGTTATGGACATTGGATGGTAGAAACCATCCACGGAATCCATTTTTGAATCCATGGACTGTTTTGCATCTGTCTAGAACTGTTAAAAACTAAAAACTGTTTGTTACAAATATTTCTTTCTTTCTAAAAAAGGTTGAATATATTCATCCTCCATAGCTTCCTAGCCCAGTGTCTCGCGTCGATTCTATGTGATCGATAAAGTTAAGCAACGATGGGCGCGGTCGGTTTGTGGATACCCATCCACCATCCACCACTAGTGGAAAAACTTAATGGGCGCTACCGTGCTTCGGAGGGCATGTTAAGCCGTCGGTCCCTGTTGTTTTCGAATGTGAAAACAATCGTTAAGCCTTGTAGCTTCAGGTGGAGACATTCGACACTGGGTTGGCCACTAACCCCTCCATCAATACGTATTGGAGCAGCGTGGTGGAGTATGCTCTAGACCTTACACAGATTTGTCTGTGGGGGAGACCCGTGCCCAGCAGTGGGGACGTCTGTAGGTTGCAGCTTGTATATTTTTATATAATTTAAAATCAAAATGCATTCTTAGTCTACTTATTTATTCACAAACTGCCCCTTTCTAGTAATAACCGGATATAACTCGTCCAACGTAATACATGTACATTTCTACAAGTGTTCGTTTATAATGTGAGATATATTAAAGGGGTCTTCTAACAACTAGTTATTTATAAGGCGTGATCTCTCTTGCTAATAAATTAACGTGTTACTTATATAAGTTTAGTGCCACGAAACGAGCGATAAAATCGGACAGTGTAAAACTATTTGGTAGTAAATTAAGTATCTTATGTATGTATTTTTGATGTAAAAACTTCACAAGACGAGTAGGTTTATCTTTGGGTGGGGAAAACACTTGTGTTCGCGTCACCGTCACGCTGTAGCCTTATACAAAGATTTTTTTTTATTTTTTAACAATTTTACGATACATTTTACAATACAATTTTACACACAATTTTTACACAGTTTTATTTTATTACTTCTGTCAGCAGTCCTCAATCATTGCCTGTTGTAATGTATTTTCAGCACGTAATTTTTTGTTGTATTTTCTTCCTACAATCTCTAGTAACTTTCATAGTTCTTAATTCCTTCCCCTTATGCTAATTTATACTGAATAACTAAGAAATTCCGATACTCCTAACTACTAGCGAGTTGACTTTACGTGGCTGCAGCTTCGTTGAACAGCATACTCATTTACTATTCTTCATGGATTTTATTACAAGTAAATTTTCTTAGTTCGATTTAGTAACATTGGCTTTGTAAAAAATAAGGCTACATTCAAAAGAACAGTAAACAATAAACAGCGTATTTAGTGGCCTCAACTTAAAAAAAAAACTTCGATGACGTCTCACCAATCACTAATAGGGCTGCCAACACGCATCAATTGATCGGGCGTTCAGTCAACTAGCTGTTAATTGATTTGTGAAATAACGCTTGGCTGCTTAGGAAAAGTTAAATGGTTTTTATTAACGATGTCTGAATACTGATTTTACTCGACCGAGTCGAGCCTATGGACGTTCACATTTTGAATATTCCTGTAAATTTGTGTCGCCAAGCTTATGTAAGCTTGTGTTTACCAAGAGTTCAGTCTTAGTAGTCCAAATCATATTTCAATGCTCGATTACGAATGCAATTTTTTTTTTCGAATGCAAACATTTTTGGCTTAATCTTTAGTTTTTTTCAGCCGAATAATGCAATTTGTTTATATAATCAATTGATTGCAGAGAAACGGGAAGGGCGGTAAATGACTTATGCCAAAATTGCACTGTTTTTTTTTATATCATGGAATTCTCACATACGGCCATCTGACCCCAAACTAGGCGCGAGTCCGTACTATGGGTGTCAGGGACTGATATACATACCAATATTGATATTTTTAAATACATACTAAAAAATATAATATTAACATCCAGACACAGAACAAACAAAAGTTCGTCACTTCCTTTGTCCTGAGTGGGATTAACCCACGACCCCTGGTGTAACAGGCAGGGTCACTACCGATTGCGCCAAAGGGTCCGTCTGTACAACGATGCGAAGCCGGGACGGGTCACTAGTCTCAAATAAAATAGTTCAACAAAGTATCCGTCTACCTACGGTATCCGTTACAGCTAACAAACTTGTTGTATATAAAACTGTTATCAATTTTAACGGCCAATAAAATCCGTATACGAATAAATTCCGTGGCGTCTCGTACGTCATAAAGTCAAACATTTCAAACATTTCGGATCGACGGGGGGCGATATAAAACTCAATGTCGCATGAGACATATATCGCTCGATACAGTAAGTGTACATTTGAGATTTTGATGTTCTATTTTCAACCTTAGTAAGGCAAAGCATAAAATTTTATTTCATGTGAAAAAACGATAACAACGAATGTTACATAATAACCATTAAAAAGTACACGTTTATGTTTTGGTAATTTAAATTAACTATTTCTATTATTTAAATAAGGTATTGAAACGTAATCGTACATATAATATCTTCTTGTTAAAGTTAATTTATGGGTCCCTTTACGACAAAGCTGCACGGTGCTTTCCGGGTTTATTCATTTTTATCGTGACTTTCGAAATATCGATAGGAAATATATAATAAGCGTTTGTTTTCATCCTATGTTTTAAACGTTCCTTGGTAAAGGTAGGTGTTTAAAGCTACCAATAAACGCTTTGTGTTTATGTGTTGTGTATGCGTGTGTGTTGTGTTTTGTGTGTTCGCTGCCGTACACAACCACTGTGACTTTTTAAATGGACAAAGAGTCTGAGCGACATCTATACTAATATTTTTTAGAGGAAACATTTGTTTTTAATGATTTCACTCAACATTGAGTTGGCAAACTATTGAAATTTCATTAATTTTACTAAAGCTAATTACAATAAATACACATGCACAGTAGCATACCAGCTTCTTGCTAGTGCTAGCTACTGGCATGTGTATTCGCTAACTGGCATGCCTGTAACTGGCATACATGTAGCTAGAACAAAATTTGGTTTACTTGCATGCCTGTTGAGGGAGGGCACGCCAAACTGGCACGAGTGAACAGACGTGACAGCTACGGGCATGCCAGTAGCGGGCCGTAGTATTCACTTCGATTGTTATACATTTTTGTCGCTCTAGAACAGGTACGAGTTCTCTCACGAACTGTCCTGTGTATACGCAATGGTAATACTGGCACAATACGCAAAAATTGCATGCCAGTATTGCATGCAGTACTTGCAATTGTATCCGCAGTGTGCTAGTTACTCGTACATTCCAGTAACTTTTAAGTCAGCTACTTTCCCGATTTACTGGCATGTGTATCCCCAGCTTAATGGAAATTTGAACACCAGTAACCTTAAATGGGTTTTAATTAATATGTTCAATAACAATCATGTACATCAACTAGGGTTTTAATGAAATAGGTAGTTTGTTAACTTGCGAAGTTTCTGAATGTGTTACCGATGCTTTTAATTAGTGGTTTACTTTAGCTAATTGAGTTTTACCTGCGTTCGGTTTATTTTAGATAGAACTATTGGAAGCCCGCAGCTTCGCTCGCGTGGAATTAGACATAATAAAAGATTATTCTTAACGCGTTAACTTTAGCTCCATAAATTTGTAATGAATCCGTAAATGTGTTATCCCCTATGTTTATTTTACACCCTTATGGGTAACATTTTTACAAACTTTGAATGCCACATTTATTTATATCAACAGCCTAAATTATAAATTGTATTGTTATAAGTTCTGAAAATGACTCAATTTATTTCTGAAATAGTGTTTTTTTCTTAATTATTGGATGTGTACCTGCGTGTGCAATTTCAAAATCTATCGTCATGACTATTATACTTCATTGCGAGTTCAGTAATGTGGCTCTTCGAAATTTATTTATTTATTTATTTATTGAATCTTTATTGTACCTAAAAAAAAAATTAGGGACAAAAGGACATTTTTTTTTTTTAATTTTTTTTATTTTTTTTTATTTTTTTTTTTTTTTTTTTTTATTATTGTTATTATTTTTATTTTATTTTTTTTTGTAAATTATATTGTAATGAAATTTTAAATTTAAATATTAACTTATTTTGAGGATTTTCTGTAATTGTGATATTTAAAAATTGTTATATGTAATTTTTTGTAAGATTTTTAAATGGGTCACTGGTAACCTGAATAAAGATTTTATTTATTTATTTATTATTTAAAAGGCGGACTTAATGCTTAAAGCATTCTGTGCCAGTCAACCTTTGGGCAGTCATAATACAGCGTAGGCGGTATTCTAATCAAGAAATAGGAAAAAATAAATCATAAATTTTCAGTGTGCAATTCAGTGTGCAATATGAAATGTGTAAGTGTGTGTGTGAAACTAGTTATATCAGTTCAGTCGTTTTGGAAGGATGTGAAAAATAAACACAAAAAACCATATATGCTCGACATTTTATTTGGAAACATTTACCAGAACCAATATTTTATCGCATTTTCAAATATCGTTAACAATTTTCAACGCCATACTTTGTATGGAGTTAGCCGGCAACTTATTTTAATCTTGATTACTTTATTAATACTTTACAATACTTAGCACCGTTAGAACTAAATTAGACTAGATTTTTAATTTCGTTATAGAATCTTGTATATACAAATTTACATTATTTACATTTATTTAAAAACTTACTAGTGCTATATCTCTGCATTTTATTCTGGAGAGTCATCAAGATGATCAATGTGATCAACGTGATCGTTTGACTGATCAGATAGATCAGCATGAACAACCCGAAAAACCTAACCATTTAACTCATGATCAAGCTGATCAACTTAATTGACGTGATGAACTGGATTGTAAATAATCCGTTTACCCAACTTGGTCCAATTAATAATGACCATCAAATGAATCAAGTGAGGTTTTCAAATATTAATCAACTTGATCAAGTTGCAAAACAATATTACGGTTCTATCTAATTCCAACTTAATGCTATATTGACGAGTACTATGCTGTATGACATCCGGTTCTCCTAAGTTAAAAAATTGTAAAAAATTGTGTCATGTCACACCATTGCAAAACATTAATTTAGATTATCTATAGGCTATACAACATTTACAATAATCGGGGAGTCATTGTCTCGTACAAAAAGCTCAAAATAAAATAAAAAAAATACATATGAGTAAAAAAATTCATTTACGACAATCTTTAAGGAATAATAAAAAGGATATCATGCTATTTTAAACAGAATATAATTTAAATCTATATATATAAAAGGAGAAGGTGACTGACTGACTGACTGACTGACTGACTGACTGACTGACTGACTGACATATCAACGCAGGGCCTAAACTACATGGGCTAGAAACTTGAAATTTTGCACAGGGGTTCCTTTTATAACGTAGGGGAGCACTAAGAAAGGATTTTTGAAAATTCACCCCCTAAGGGGGTAAAACGGGGGTGCAAAGTTAGTATGAAACTTTGCCGTTTTTGATGTTATTCGAATGAAATTCAGTACCTATGAAGGTTTTTTATTGAGTTTCGAAAATCATCTCTTAAGGGGGTAAAAGGGGGGTGCAAAGTTAGTATGAAACCGAACGCGGGCAGACGTCGTTAATGGGTCTAATTCTACGCGAGCGAAGCTGCGGGCGTCCACTAGTTTTCAAATAAAACGACAGAAAATTATTGTACTCGACTGTACCTATCTGAGGAATAATTACCTACTACACTCCAAATACCTCGTGAATCTGACCACCACGCATCATACATTGAGCAATAGTGAGACAAGGTTCTATTCTCCTGTTTACAATCCAAATGATCAAGTTTAATAAAAAGGATGTCATGCTATTCTAAACAGAATATAATTTAAATTTTCCAATAAAACGACAGAAAATTATTGTACTCTACTGTACCTAACTGAGGAATAATTAATTACCTACTACACTCCAAATACCTCATGAATCTAACCACCACGCATCATACATTGAGCAATAGTGAGACAAGGTTCTATTCTCGTGTTTACAATCCAAATCAAATTTGATCAAGTGGCAGTAACTCGAGCGGAGTGAAGACACGGTTGAATGTAGGCGGTTTACAACGAAATCACATCGTTATTGAGTTTTAGATTCTTCTTAATATGATGTAACAGTTGTTTTTGTAGAAACAATTTTATTTCGTCTGTTTGTTTTAAAGTATCTTTTTCTACGCTCAAGGTTTCTTCTTACCAATATTGTAGGAATGTGATCATTTATTTATTTATTAACTAACGATCTTTTAACTCATGCTTTACAATTTTTTGATGTACTTAATTAAGGAACTGCTCTTTTTATTTCAAAGTCGGCTTACACCATTTAAAACAAATAAAAATCATAAACGGAACCAAATTATTTCCATTCGTAACAATTTATCTTAATCAATTTCAACACCTACAATTTCACTTTTTATGAAAGAACGCTAATACGATGCATAGTAAAAATAAAATACAGGTTCAATATTCAATTTGCGAATATAGAATTAAAAATAAAAGTCGGCGCGGTATGAAAATCTATGAAATAACAATTAGAATGTAACTTTCTGAATCGCTGCAAGCGGGACGAGGGCTTAATGGTTCAATTCACACAGAACCGCGTAGGAAGAGACGCTAACTATAGATAAATGTTGTCGTTCGGTTAATGACACGTCGCGTGTGGTCGCGAGCGGAGTGGAGGGCCATAGAACAAGCGGATTAACTCGCTTGTTAAAGCGAAAGGCGTTTTATAAAGAAATTAACCGGAGCCCACCACCATAACCATAACTCGCTTGTTCGTGAATCGATTCCACTTAATAGAGGGACTCATGGGTTGGAGCTTAAAGTTGTTATAAACTGAATTAGCACAGTTTGACACAATAAAAAGCAGCCGACCGTTACTTGAAGTGATATAATTCAAGTATATTTGTCCCAACATCATGAAACTACCTACATAAGTAGGTAGATGCATAATTATAAATTATCTACTATACCACAAAAATTATATTTATTAATTATCATTTATTATTGATCGGATAGAGCCAAGCTCCTGACGTATGTAAATTTACATTTAGTTTTTTCAAATTTTCAGCTTTACTTGTTTGATATTAAAATTCGAGTTATGCAAAATTTTTAATTTGACCACCCTTTTTTATGAATAGTAGTAGAATAGACTTTCGGATACAATCGTTCGTCAGCTTATGAGCCCTCTGATTTTGGAGCCACACGTCAAGTAGGTTACAATAGAAATGTTTCCAAGGACAGCGCTTACGCCGGATAGTAAAAAAAAGATTCCTCAAAGATTCCTCGGCATGAACCAACGGTCAAGACAGGAGATAATCTAGTTTAAATGTATTTACGTTACATTAACATAGGTAGTTCCTGGAGAATTGAACCAAAAACATACAAGAATTTTTTGAAATATAGGAGGCTTAATAAGAATCCGGTTCATTTCTCGAGAGTTTCCAAATTAATAATTAAGAAAATTTTCAATTTGAACTTTACTTGCTGCGACTGTGAAGGAAAACATGTTGAGGTTTTTTTTCATGTTCATAATATTCTTATAGGGATAAGTAATGAAACCTCTTTTATAATGAAAGAAGACCGGTGGTCTTATAGTAAGTCGGTTTGAGATAGAAAAATCCACATACATTTACATGCATTATTCAGTTAAAGTAAGTATCTTCTTTGTTATTATATTATTTCCCATAGTTATTTTCAAAGCAAAGAATGCGTACTTTGTGTTCGTTGAAGACTTTCTTTCAGACAATAAACTCTAAAAGTAACTGACGTCTTGTATTGCGCTGCAAAGGAATGCATACGCGCTGAACATAAAGCAGGGGCTCTCTTTGTGTGTAAGAAATTGTATTTTCAATATTTTACAACTGAATGTATCTTGTACACTCATTGACTTTTATAAATAATTTATTTAAAATAATTCCGGTTCTGCCAACGCAACAATGGTTGTTGCAAATTTTTAATCAACTCATGTTTAGTAACTAAATATGTATATGTATATGTATATGTATTTCTATTAAAACTTTAGCATTTGACCCACGGACTACATTAAAAATGAACTATGTAAGGATAGAAGTACCTAATTTATGGTATTATACATCAAATATGCTATTCAAAAATGATTCGCAGTTGGTGATACATAATGTCAATGATTAAACTTAAAATATTTTAGGACAACAATACAAAAATTGATACCATGTGTATAGAACTAGTTCAGTAGCTTGATTTCATTACACATAAGTGGAAATGAAACGAAAATGTCCTTGAAATTACCTTGACTCAAACATTAATAGAGTAGGTAATTTAAAAAGTAATTAAAAATAATTAGTTGTACCAAATTTTTAAATATGTCTTTAGTTTTAATTGTTAACATCATATTAATCTTATAAAAATCCGTCGTTTATAAAACCAGCCCTTTGTAAAACTACCAAGATGAAATCAGAGCTTAAGCAATGATAATGCACACTACCAATTACATCGTTTCGACACACGGACACGAAAGATTTATTATTATGTCACACCTTTACTATGGAAAATTATACATGCATAAATTTAGAAAAAGTTAATTTATTACTTATAATTCTTTTATCTATCAAAGGAACACAGTCAGTACTTTCTACTATACTTATTTACAGAGGTTGCGGATACCTTGAGGACTGGAGATATCAATATTTCGAAGATAAAAAAAAACAATTGTAAAAAAATGTAATGATTAAAAATTTTGTAACACGAAATTTTCATAAACACTATGTTAATCATTAAATTCAATAGGGTTAAAGAAGTAAATCAAAATAATAAAAGCAACATATCATTCTGACCAATGAGCTTTTTATAACTCTTGTATTGATCAAAAGGTATTACTTAATTTAAAAAATCACAATATCCAACAGTCATCAAAGTATACACAAAAAGTTACAGTCCGTATATACAGCAGCAGCTTCTCACTAAACTATAGGCCGCGAAGGATGACGTCACATTTGTAAAAAAAAACACATTTAGGCCACAGACACACTATGCGACCGCGATCGCCCGCATTGCAGACGCAATCGTAATGCGGGTGGCAATTTAATAACATTGCTAGAGCCATTCAACCACCGCATGAAGACGCAGTATTTCGAGGAATCAGAAATATTTATGGGCGGACTATGATGTTTAAATAGATATTGCACTCACACTATTTTGGAAATCCCAAAATAAGGTAAACTCGCTCAATTTTGGAAAGCCCAAACTAAGGTAAACTTGCTCTATTATGGAAAGCCTAAATAAGGTAAACTCGCTCTATTTTGGAAAGCCTAAATAAGGTAAACTTGCTCTATTATGGAAAGCCCAAAATAAGGTACCCAAAACTAGCTCTATTTTGGAAAGCCCTAAATAAGGTAAACTTGCTCTATTATGGAAAGCCTATATAAGGTAAACTCGCTCTATTTTGGAAAGCCTAAATAAGGTAAACTCGCTCTATTTTGGAAAGCCTAAATAAGGGAAACTCGCTCTATTTTGGAAAGCCTAAATAAGGTAAACTAGCTCTTTTTTGAAAGCCCAGCATAAGGTATACCCGGCGTATCAGTCGCGCGCCGCTAAGCGCTGTGACCGCTCGTGTGACATACTTAATTCATTGGCAGCCAATCGCACTATTTAAGAATTAACTTCTGTATACATCACTTTATAAACATTTACATCTTATACACAAAGCTCGCAGTTCCACTACAGTCTATATGCAGCTCTCCTGCACACGATGCGACGTCGTCACGACCTCGGGTCGCAGGCGGTGCGCCGTGAGCGATGACGTCACGCCCGTCGTCGAGCTGGGACTGCACGCGTTGACCCCCTTGTTTGCCCGACCTAAGCTATGGTAAGACTGAAAGGGAAAGAAGGAATTATCATCATGCGGGTAGTCAAAAAAATAATTCAAATTTCAAAATTAATAAAATTTTGTTTTTATTATTTTTAATATTAACTCTGGAAACTCATAGGTATCTTGATAAAAGAACCATTTTAAATTTGGTACAACACAAAGGTATACAATAAATTCTACGAAAAAAGTAATTATAATTATTTATTTCCAGTTTATACCTGCTAAACCTTCCAAATGCCAAACTTCTAATAAATCGGTTCAACTGAATATCCCTAGATGCTAGGAATTCAATTTAGAGGCAAAGAATTCAAATCAAAAGAACGAATACAGGGATTCCTTACAGGCAGTCCGCAAACTTCAAAGCGGTAAGAAATAGCGGTGCTGCAATTATAACATCACTTATATTGGTTTTTAGCAGAGTATTTTTGTCTGCACAATATTTTTTGAAGTGGAAGCTCTATGAGTTATTTACTCTGCGGAAATACTACTTTAACTCAATGTGAAAGTCAATTAATTTATTTCGCTATGAGGTGATTGGACCACGGCTAACGAAAGTCTAGGTAGCTACAAACTTAAGAGGTACTAAAGAAAAAAGATGTAATGCTATTCTAAACTGATCAATTTAAGACAAAGGATTAGCTATTGATCATTGAGTGAATAGCTAATCCTACAGGGGTGCCTAACCATAAACCAATCTATGTAGGTACTCTTGCGTTCCAAAATTTTACATTTACATCTTCCAGTACTGGTGAAAGATACAGTTTCCAATTACGTTCAAAATTTAAAAATAAAACTTCTATTCTGTGCGAGAATGTTCTATAAGCGGATCGCGACGAGGTGGAGGACAGTTCAGTGATCAAGAGCGAAAAGTGAAGAACTGAATCGATACCAAGTGCAGTGAGAAGTGTAAAGTGCAGTTGAATAGTGGTGTACAGTCATATTATTGTGTGCGCAAGAAGACAATAAAGTGACCTAAAGTTTATTGGCATTTTTTTGAAAAAATATCATGGTCATTCCCACAAAACTGACCCAAACGACGCAGAGCCTGTTCTATGGGAGTCGAAGACTGATATATATACATAGATACTGATATACATACATATATATTTTTAAATGCATACTTAAATAGATAATTCATATTCAGACAGAATAAACACGTGTTCGTCGAACTGAATGGGATTCGAACCCACGACCCTGGCGTTACAGGCAGGGTCACCACAAGGGTGACAAGGGTCCAAAGGGATGACAATTATTTAAAGAACCATTACTACACATCCACCCATCCCAGCCTCAATTTGACTTCTATGTCTCGCCATAGTCGTCACAGTTGTCATAGGCGATACTCGCCGCCGTTGTGCTCCGAGCGAGCGTCGTCGGAACCAGGACCGCTCGAGTGAGAGGTGAATTCGATAACCACTGGGCTGTCACCGTATCTCCGTGTATGGTTAAAATAACTCACATTAGTCAAAGGTATCTTGTAGTCTTTCTTCCTAAAGTCGTAGTACCCGCCGCCGTCGGGCTCCGAGCGAGCGTCGTCGGCCGGCCGGCTGATCTTGGTGTTCGACGGGGGCCTCTGCAGGCTCATGTAGCCGTTGGAGACCGGCCGTCGCTCTGTAGATAAACATTTATGGATGGATGGATGGTAAACGAGCGTGCAGCACCACCCATCCACTGCCGCCTGTGACAACTGCGACTGACTTACAACAAGATTAGAAAACCATCGAGTTTTTTTTAAATAATATAGACAGACAAACAGACATACGGGCCACCTGATGGTAAGTGGTCACCGTCGTCTATGGACAGGTGCGACACCAGGGGTATCACTGGTGCGTTGCCTGCCGTTGCGCGTTGTTTGCAGAGAGATTTAATACTCAGTTCGTTAATGGGCACGAGGACTGGGGCAGGGAATTTTAGTGATAGTAAGTCATGTTAGTAAATGTTAATAATTGTTAGTAAGTCTCGTTCGAAGTCAGTTCGTTAATGGGCACGAGGACTTGGGCACAAACTGTTAGTGATTATTACTTGTATAAGTGTTAATATTTGTTAGTAAGAGTCTCGTTCCAAGTCCGTTCGTTAATGAGCACGAAGACTGGTGCCCTGACTGTTAGTAATAGTTAGTCCTGTTTGTAAGTGTTAATATTTGTTAGTAAGAATAGAACAGTAGAAATAATACCAGCCGTAGTGGACGATGGTACTGTCCCGGGCGAACTGTTTATGGAACGATTATTTAGAAGTAGGTACATACTATTTAAATTCATATCCTTACCATACAAGCTGGGTATGATGTCGGGGTCAGCGTCGTCCGCGGGCTCCGGCGAGCGCAGCAGCGGGCCGCGCGCCTCGGGGCTGGGCCGCGGGGCCTCCTGCTTCACCGGCGTGGGGCAGTGGCCTGCCCTCTCCGCGTACATTGACTCGCTGTGGACAAATCTTACATTTAATCTAAGCTAACAGCGGTAATCGACTATCGAACTCGTTCCAATCTGAGTTAGGAGAAACTCATGTGACGAACACCTGTTTGTTCTGTGTGATGTAAATATCTATATGTATAAGTATGTATTTAAAATATATTTGTATTAGTGAACGCCCGCAGCTTCGCTCGCGTGGAATGAGACATAATAGTTTCGTTTACACCTAGTTATTTTTGAAATCGGTCCAGTAGTTTTTGTGTGAAAACATTACAAACTCTTTATAGTATTAGTATAGATGTATGTCAGCTAGGTCAGCTTCTAACTACCATAAAGGCTCTGCCTAGTTTGGGTCAGATGACCGTGAGTGAGGATGTCCATAGTATTTATTGGAATGAAGTTCCTTATTTTGTGATTTATTTATATCATTAGATAATAAGTACAGTTCCTAATTTGATATTTTGAATAATGACTATTGTGCATGTTTGTAATGAACGATGTAAAACAAGGAATAAATAAAGGCTTCTGTATTTGTATTGTTTTAGGTTTATATTTGAGAAAATGTTAATCGAAACAAGCTATTTCATTTTGTAAATGAAGTGCGAAATCTCGAAGGAAGTGTGAACAGATGCTATTTTATTTTATAAAATAACTAGTGGACGCCCGCAGCTTCGCTCGCGTAGAATTAGACCCATTAACAACGTCTGCCCGCGTTCGGGCTGCCCACTTGACTTCAAAAACGGCAAAGTTTCATACTAACTTTGCACCCCCGTTTTACCCCCTTAGGGGGTGAATTTTCAAAAAGTTTCCTTTCTTAGTGCTCCCCTACGTTATAAAAGGAACCCCTGTGCAAAATTTCAAGTTTCTAACCCTTATAGTTTAGGCTCTGCGTTGATATGTCAGTCAGTCAGTCAGTCAGTCAGCTTCTCCTTTTATATATATAGATATAGATGAAGTGTGACGTCTTGAAGTCTGTTTGTCAACAGTATTACCTCAAGGGCGCATGTTTCGCCGGCAGATGGCGGTGGCGCGCGGCGTGGCGGCGGTACAGCACGGCCAGCACGCCGCATGCAGACGCGGCCAGCAGCGCCGACATGGCCGCTATCGACGCGAGGACCGGAGACAAGCCCAAAGCGTTGCTTTCACCTGTAAATATTCCATCCATCCATCAGCCTTTTGTGGTCCACTGCTGGACATAGGCCTCTCCTAAACGACACCGCTCCGACCAGTCCTGTGCCTTCTGAATCCAGCGGTTTCCCGCCGTCTTCTTCAGGTCGTCTGTCCACCTTGTCGAAGGGCGACCTGTGCTCCTTTTTCCGAGTCGTGGTCTCCATTCGAGGACTTTTCTCCGCCACCGGTTGTCAGTCCTTCGAACGGCAACCGGTAGGGGAGAAAAGTACAGATTGAGAGTAGGAAATATTAAAACACCTTGAATCGGGAGTGGTGACCGCTAGTGGCAAATATCATGGACGGTACCGTGCTTTGGAGGGCACGTAAAGCCGTTGTTGTTTTCAATGCTGGAAACAGTCGTTAAGCCTTGTTGTAGGAAGATTAATAAATAAATTAATTTATTTATTAAACACCAACATAATGTAGATAACTGAACTTAATAACTAACTTTTACATAGCACCTTCTATGTGCCATTACAGTTACAGGTGTAGACAAGATGCAAACAAAACAGAGAGAGTAAGCTTTAATAAAACTAAATTAAAAACCTAATTAAAATTAAAATTAAATTAATAAATATTAGAAGAATTTGGGCAAAAAATGGACTATACATATAATTCAGAATAATATTGATTTTGTAATCATTTTCACAAAGTGATAACTCGGTAATCGTTTGAGTTGAATCGCAATTTGAATTTAACTTTTAGAGTTTGCTACGTGAATTTAAATATGGAATCCCATTAAATTAATAGGCACTGGCACCAATCACTTAGAAATTCATTACCAATCTGTTTCCACTAACACCAGGGAGAACTTATAATGAAACTTTTTTCGCGAGCTAATAGCCGAACCGCATTTAAATAGCGTGCAAGCTATCGCCCTAAATAAGAGAGCAGCACTTTTGAGCGACGCGGAACGAGACACGCGATGGAAATTAGTTATTTTTGCATGCATTTTTCATTAAAATCACGTTGATGATGAATGCATTACGGTGGCGAATTACGGTCGAGTTTATTTTACTCGGAAATCATTTAACACTCACACTAAATGTTTATTATTTTTTAAAACACTTTTATTAGCTTGGTATGTATGTAGCTATGTATATTATGTATGTATACCGAATCTTTGAATGTGATTTTCACTCACTTCAAAACGTCAGATTAATTTGAAACTTTGCCCACATATCAAGGACCGATGACAATGTAATAATTAAATAAATGTCTACATTTTAGTCCGGTTATCTAAAAAAGCGTGAAAAATTTTCAGTTGAGAGTTTTGTGATATCAAATGTACGTTTTAGTTGATATCAAACTTTTTGCCGTGCAAATTTTAAGTAACGTACTCAACTAAGAATTTTTTTTTTAACTCTGACAAAATTTTCAGTTCATAGTTTTGTGATATCAAATGTGCGTTTTACTTGATATCAAACGTTTTTCTATGCAAACTTTAAGTAACGTAAGAAAAAACATTGATAATGATGTCTTCACATTGAACCCTGGAAATCCCAAATCGATCCTTAACAAATCAGCCATCATAGGATTATAAGGCGTTGTTACCGCGCTATAAGGGTCTGTGATAAGTCGAATAAAGTCGGTTCCTATTATGTTCGAATTAAGTCATTTCGCATACCAGCAGCGTGACTTGCAGAATGACCGAGTTTACAATATGGCGGGTAAACGTGGGTTTGGGGTTGGCAATCTGCATTAATAAGCTCTTTATAGCAGGCTATGAGGCATTGAGTGTGGTTAGACGGTAACTTAAAACTTTTTATTGAGGAAATGGGTATTGTTAACTTGCGCTTGTCGGTAAATAACTATTGGTGTTTCAAAGCTGAGTATATTCTCGTGGAACTGAGTATTAGCTTTTCTTTGCTATTGTTTGCTTCGTCAATTTTATCTTTCTTTACATATCATTTAATTATTCAAAGTCTACGAAGAAAACTACTCATTTCTGCAAGACATAATACACAATTATGTGATTAGCCATTTATTACACGAGCCTGGAAAATGTTAGCCAACTTTCAATAGCGTTATTATTATTTTTTTACTTTTGTTTGGTAAATATAGTATATATTGCGTGTTACTATATTTAGGTTATTAAAAAAATATGTATATTCGACACTGGGTTGGCCATTCGACACAAGGTTTGCCATAACCTCTCCACCAATCCGCATTGGAGCAACGTGGTGGAGTATGCTCTAGACCTCCCGCAGCTGTGTCTGTGGGGGAGACCCGTGCCCAGCGACGTCTATGGGTCGCAGCGAGCGTTTACGTGCCCTCCGACGCACGGTAGAGATTGAATACTACTCCGAATATTGGTGCGGTGCGTCTCGCGTGTTCCCACAGGTGTATCTGTAACATCCTCAATCCTCAACCAAGTAAGCCATATCGTGCACTACCCGCCACAATCCCACAACTAAAAAATAAACAATACAACAAAAATCCGAAACCGAACGCAATTAAAAAGTAAGATTAATTGTTAAACCTATTCAATTCAGCTGCAGGACACGCTGCCTCATTTCCATACCAATCCCTCTTGTTCGGCGCTGGATAAATTGCTCTCTTCCGTTGCGAAATTAAATCATTCCAGCGCTATACAAAAGCGAATACTAACTGATTTTAGTCGACCAACCGACGGTATAAAGTTGACGCAAGGACGCTTAAATGATACTGACGCCTTTATACGCATGCATGGAAGCGGTGACAGCCCAGTGGCTATCGAACTCGCCTCTCTCTCGAGCGGTCCGGGTTCGAACCCAAGCGGCACGCACCAATGACTTTTCTTAGTTATGTACGATTTAAGCGAAATTAAATGTCACTTGCTGTAACGGTGAAGGACACATTATGAAGTCTGCCAATCCGCACTTGGCCAACGTGGTGGACTAAGGCCTAATCCCTCCTATTCTGAGAGAAGACCCGTGCCCAATAGTGGGACAAGGAAAGGGTTATGGTTGCACGGTACTTAGGGGTAAGGAAGGCCGCCCTCAAGCTAGGTGGACTGATGACCTGAAGAAGACAGCGGGTTACCACTGAGTCAGAGGTTGAATCTTGATCGGAGCGGTACCGCATGTTGGATGAACGTGAGAAACTTTGCAAGCTGAATCGACTTTGCAAGTCGTTTTTGTCAATGGCTCGAAAACCATTTGCAAAAATAATTACTACTTAATCTAATGTATGTACGTATAGTAGTGTATGTATGTACGTATGTGACGTTACATCTGTTAAATCTAGATTAAAAAATATATTTTTCAAGCAACACCAATAAAGAGGGATTTAATTTATTATATTTTATTATTTATATTATTTTATTTAATTTTAAGGGAGAGAAAATTATTATCTGTGGATGCAAGAGTAGGTACATAAGCTTTGGATGTTTTATTGTACATAAAATACTTGAAGGCTTGTGGTTATCAAACCAGGAGTTACTTACACAGTTACTTTATAAAGTTTCATAACATTATAATTTATGTTGGACTGAATTTTAATGAACCATGAAACCGTATTTATATCGTAAGGTTTAATGTTGAGGAAACTAGTGGCGTTGTAAAAGATAATGGGTTCTTATCGCTTGCGCTTTTCTATCATGGAGGTACTCTTTTTTTTATGGATAAAAGACAGAAAACGAGCTTGCAGCACCACCCATCCGCTGCCGCCCATGACAACTGTGACTGACTTTGAACAAGACTCAATTAGGGACCGGGATGGTTAGTCCAAATAGTTGAGAGAGTTAATTAGAACATTAGTTGGTCAGTTCGTAAGTAGGTATGAGGACTGGGGACTGTTAGTGACAGTTAGTCCTGTTAGTTTGTGTTAGTAATAGTCCAGTAAGTACTTGTTAGTAGGAGTCTCGTTCTAAGTCAGTCACAGATGTGTTGCTACTCTTGAGGACTAAGATGGTGGCCTCTAATGAAGTGTAGCCGGAAACCACACCTTTAAAACCGGACCATTACTACACGGCAAGAAATGGTACTAGGTACCGTGGCGGGCGGTGGTACTTCCCCGGCGAAACTCTTATCTAGAATATAACCTGCTAGTTAATGCTGTGCACACGGCGGTGCATTGTTGTCAACCATTCATTCCGTGGATAAGTAGTGGAAACATTGGTACGCGATGGAATGGTTAATCTAATTAGCAGAGGGTGTTAATAAGGATGTTATTTCAGTTCGCTAGTAAGTGTGAACTGGGGTGAGACTGTTATTGATAGTTAGTTTTGTTGAAGTTTCTAATAGTTCAGTTAGTAATCAGAGTATCTTTCCAAGTTGGTTACAGATGCGTTAATACGTAAGAAATAAGATGGTCGTCTCTTAAAAGTGTAACCGGGATCCTTCTAGTCAAAATACAATTATTGCTTTAAAAACAATTATTACACGGTAGAAATAGTACGAGGTACGGCAAGCGGGGCAGGCGGTGGTACTGCCCCGGGCGATCTTAAAACAGAGCCTTGTCAAATTTGTTTTTAAACACGATTTTAGTATTATTGTATAAACAATATCCAAATATACTATCCGTCGTTCATTGACGTGATGTTATTTACATGAAGTGTCGCGTCACTTTGACATTTCATATCGTCGGTTAAATAGAAAAATGACGTTATTCAAAAACAGTAAATTTTACAATACAAGCATTTAAAGTTTTTAATTATTTATTTTAATCGAATTATAAAAAAGGAGGCTTTTCTAGTAAGAAATGACATTTTTCTACATAATTAAAAAAAAAATGTGGCACGTATTTTTAAAAAAATTTAACACTATAATGGAAAAAATATGGTTTTTTTAAGTACAACGTATTTATAAATTGAGGTAATAATAGTATGGTACATCAACTTAAAATTATATGAATTAATAATCATAAACAAACCTCTATTAAAAGTTACCCCTACTTATTACACAAATCAATGGCAACAATATTGAGGTCACTGAGTTTGAATTTAAATCTACCCATATTTTTAAAGAATATTTGTATGTTAAAGTAGCAATGGGCAGGCGACGTCGTTCGCAGTATTGATAACCCATCCGTGGGGAAGAAAAGTCCTCGAATGGAGACCTCGACTTGGAAAAAGGAGGACAGGTCGCCCTTCGACAAGGTGGACGGACGACCTGAAGAAGACGGTGGGAAACCGCTGGATTCAGAAGGCACAGGACCGGTTGGAGTGGCATAGTTTAGGGGAGGCCTATGTCCAGTAGTGGACCACTAAAGGCTGATGATTATAATAAGAATATTAAGAAATTGAAGGCGTTCTTTTCTTATCTAATTTTTTTATTATTATTCGTTAAGTATTACAATTATTTTGACTTGCTGTATTTTCTTGGCCATTCATTGTAGTGCTTTTATCTCCCGAAGATGTTGGTGACATAGCAAGATCTCCACGTAGTAGAAAATCGGGGTCATTATCGACATTGTCAGACGAAAAGTCCTTTTGGCTATTAGGTATGGAGTTGAAGGAACTATTGTCACCTTCCTCAGAATCCGATTCGACTCCGGCTCGACGTCGATAATCTCACACATTGTAGATACTGTTTTTGGTGGGTTCTTTCTCTTAATAGCTGAGTTATGGGCTTGAAAATCTAGACCTGGCTCTGTATTAACTGCTTTCATAAAATCAGTAGGTCGTCAGGTAGTCGTAGTCAGGTATGCCAATTAGTGGATCTTTATTTAACTTTAACGGAATCAAATTAAGCTTCCCCATAGAAAAAAACCTTATACATAATTTTTTTTCCACTATGCTTCATCCTAAAAAATTTTTTACATAAAACTTTTCATTCTAAAGGTTAAATCAAAATATTTGTATTTCATTCGATTAAATTGATTTTGTACTGAAAGTACGTTAAAAGTAGTACGTTAAAATAGTATTTTTAAAAGATAAACATCATAATTTAAAAAAAATTCATACAATAAATAAATAGCACAGTCATATAGGAAATTGTTACAATAAAAACTTTATAGAAAAATGTCATATGTACAAATAAGTCTTGTATCAATAACTTAATTTCACAAAAAAACAGTCATATTTAAAAAAATGACAATTATCTATAAAAGTTACAAACACAATCGCAGTAAATTTTTAAAGAACAAACGTAATTTCTCGAAAAAATACGTTTTTCTATTGATTTTTCTTACCTTTTACAATCGTATACAGAAACTATTTTGAGAAATATCATCTTTCTATAAAAATACACATGCATTCAGTTTCGTGGCTGGGTTTCAAATGGCAGAGTGACGGTTATCTACAGTAATTAATAATAATAATAATATAATAATAATATCATTTATTTCAGGCATCAAGGCCCATAACATAAATACCTTAAAGACTAACATACATAAATATAAATTAATTCTATGTTGCGCCAGCAGGCGCGAGTCCGGTGACACCCGGAGGTCGCCGACGTCCGCGATATTTGCGGAACACGACACCCTTCGGCCACAGCTCTGCGTCCAGGAAGGTCGACTGATGTTCAGTTGGGACGCGTACCACAAACGAGTTGAAGTCGACTGCGTTCCGCGTCTCCAGCTTTTCGACCCTCAACCGGAACTTCGTCTTCACCTCCAAGTACTCGGCGATATCGGAGGCCTTCGTGGTGAAGTGGAGCCGAGAGACGTAAATATACGTCACTGGGACTGCAGGACGCAAGAGATGGTTTTGTCCTGTCGGTGCGGTGCCAACTTGGTTACGACAAGGAGGCCTCCTCTTCTTCCGCTCCACTTTTGTGAAGCCATCCTTGTCAGTCTGTCCCATGGGCACTGCACTACGAGGGGGATCGTTGCGGGTTTTCCCGTTACCACTCGCTATCCTCAATGTTGCCCGCTTTTCGGGATGCTGGCGTGCGACAGCCGCGGCGTAGTCACGTTGAGGCGTTGACGTCACTACCACAGGCGATACCTCCGAGGGGGGAGGTGTGGGACGGGCAGCGGCTACGTTACCGCTGACTCGCGCGGGGACAGCGATCGGTGCCGAGTCGAGTTTCGCTGACTCAAAACTCGATGGCGATGCGACGTGTGCTCCGCGACGCGTGTTGATGTTATTGACCTCCGCTGACCTAGTGTCGGCCAATGCATTTCGCAACGACGCCACTTCAGCCCGCAGGTCCCCGATGGTTTCTTGGGACGACTCCAACTTCAACACCACATCTGCCAGGCTTGCCTTCAAGGTCGTAATGTCCTTCAGTAGCCTGGTGACATCGACGTGGTCGAACGTGACGGGCGGTAACTTGCTCAAGTCCTTCGCCACGAAACTAGGCACGTCGTCGGGATCAGTCACCTTCAGGAGATCGATGATGTCCTGGATCCCTTTTTCACCCTCCCTCCTGCGGGATGGCATCTGGTCGATCTTTCCGAGCGACCGATATAGGAGCGTCTTTGCTGTTAGGACTTCCTCATCCTTGAAGTTGGACTTGACGATCTGCAATATGCTGACCTCGTCCATTACATCGATGGCATGCTGCAGAAACGCCAGCACTTCATTGGCTATAAGTTGTCCTGAACTCATAGCCATGGTAACATGCAGCGGCAAACGCCGCGCAAATCGCGAATATAAATATTATATTCGTAAGTGCAGTGCGTATGTCCGATACCGAGCGCGCCCCGCACTGCACTCAAGGCGGCGGCATTATCATTAAGGCGGAAGACCACAAAATACCGAAATGACACTTGTGACATCTAGTGAGCTTGGCGTGTAATTTTATAGTGTCTTTTATCCATATAAAAGAAATGTTAATAACAGGCTCTTTTTAGGAATAACCTCACTTTACGAAAATTTTGAAAAATGTCATTTTTCCATTTAGTCGACGATATGTCAGAACAACGTTTGCGGGGTCAGCCAGTTTATTTATATAATTTTACTTTATCGATATGGCAGAACAACGTTTGCGGGGTCAGCCAGTTTATTTATATAATTTTACTTTATCGATGAACACATGTTTAATAATTTGCTTCCGACATAAAGTTTTTGACGAAATAGTAGGCACAATGTCCTTTTACGATGCAGAGTTAATGTAGGTATAGGTACTCACCAGTAAACTTCGCCTGTCCCTTCAGAGTGACAGTTTCTATGGTGGACACGTCGCTTCGTCCCTTAGCGTTGACGGCGTACAGGTCGATGCGATAGCTCACGCCCGGCGGAAGGTCACGAATCTCGAAGAACGGCGGGGTCCTGTTCGTTGATACGTTGTAGCGTACCTGGATGGGATAAGACAGTTTTAACAGCAGGAATTGAGGAGCCGGGAAGATCTGTGGGTGATCACCGTACGAATTCTATAGCGGGAACCGTTGAAAGACAGTTTTAGGCGTGGCTCATTGGCGCCGACCAGAGAAATTAATTAAGATAGAACGGCGATCACGTATTATTTTGATACAAACGATGCGTCTCACTTTTTTGTCAGCCCTGCCCAAGTCCCGCCTACTATGTGACGTCACACTAGAAATTAGTACGTTTTAGTTGTAATCGATAACGTAACGTATCGATAACGTAACTTACCGTAACAAGTATCGAAGCGCACTGACAGAACTTGCGAGATACCTTGCAGTATATTGCAAGATTGCGGCACGGGGTATACCTACGCCTTCGATTGCATTCGTAATTTTCTTAATTTTCGTAGGCTTTTCGGAAAAATACAAATGTCTTGAGTTTCCTACGACATGAACTCGTATACTTTCGTTCATAGTTCGTATTAGCAGGAAGCCTTCTTCGGAAGAGGACTTCCCGTCTCTCCATGGAGATTGTATGCAGACTACTAATATAAAGTTAAAGTAGGTGGTGAGCAAATTTTAATGGCAAAGAAATAAAACTCTTACTTGTCAACTTAAACAGATATAGCTTCTCATTTCAACATTTTAATCGAACAATATTACTGATGTACAATTTCTATACTAATATTATAAAGAAAGAGTTGTTTGTAATGTTTTCACAAAAAAACTACTACACCGATTTCAAAAATTACCCATTTACCTTTTTTTTTACCCTTCACCATTATAAAGCTGCATCTTCACTGAGTGACATAGTCTGTATACTATTACTAGGTGTACCTAAACGAAACTGTTGTTATATCTAATTCCACGCGAGCGAAGCTGCGGGCGTCCACTAGTAAATAATAATTTAATTGAATCAGTTTTACTTACAATCAGAGAAGGCAGCTCAAGCAGTTCCATGAGGAAGGTCTGCGGAAGTCCTCCGTCGAAGTTCTCGACGCATTCCACATATAAAGAGTCCAGGCTTTGGTTGGCAACTGTACAATTCTGTAAGTGGAAGGGGCGACCTGGGAAAGGACAGAGAATCTACTTACTTTGTAACTTTACTTAACAATGATATTTTAAGAAAGATACGTCACATTCATACTGCACGCACGAAATAATCGTTCCGCGGCACATACAAGTACATATTTAATAACATTGTACATCTACACACACTCTATAAGTGCGACAGGAAATACACAAAGCGTAAGAGTGAAAGAGACAGCTATTTTTTAATCAGTACAGCTCACAGCGTCACAGCTCGACTGTCTGAATTGGTTACAATTGACACCAAGTCACGGCACGCTCCGATTTACATGACAAAATTACTGAACGACGTTCATTAGCAATGGACAATCTACGGTAGCAACTCGCTGCGACCCATAGACGTCCCACTGCTGGGCAAGGGTCTCCCCCACAGACACAGCTGCGGGAGGTCTAGAGCATACTCCACCACGCTGCTCCAATGCGGATTGGTGGAGAAACTAGGTAGATTTTATTTCACATCGACATGGAATCCAATAAGAAAATTCTGTTCTCTATCCAATATAGGAAAAGCACAGCACCTACCGTACATATAAAATCCAATCCATTCTGAGACAATACGTCTAAATTTAATAAAACCTAATACAGTTTATGCGGCACTCCGGTACCAAGTTGAATTGTTTTCTAAACATTATCGGCGAGCTGCGTTGGAATTGGATCATCGAAACCATTATTGGTTTATTTGCTTTGTCCGTTTTAGAAGATTGCTGATCCCTTAATACAAGATTTGGTTTGTACAATTTCTTGTGAACCTTTAAAGTTTTTAATCCATAACCACTACAAAAACATTGTTCTAATGTCGACTACAGTAAATTTTAATGCTGAGTGCAGTCCATGTTGTCTTGTGTACGTGTGTATGTCACTCCTCCTAAACGGCTGTATAGATGTTGATGAAATTATTTGTGTGTGTTCAAGGGGATTCGAGAACGGATTAGATTCACAATTTGGTCCACTGGAAAATGTTTTTTAAACACGATTTTAGTATTTTTGTATGAACAATATCCAAATATTTTAAACGTCGTTCATTGACGTTAAGTCTTACATTTACATGAAGTGTCGCGTCACTTTGACATTTCATAAGGCAGAACAACTTTTGCGGGGTCTGCAAGTTTACATAGTAATTAATTTTTGTTTATTAATTTGTTATAGTGAAGACCTAGGTATAAATATATATTGGACATTCTCACACACGGCCATCTGACCCCAAAGTAGGCGCGAGCCTGTGTTATGGGTGTCAGAGACTGATATACATACATAGATATTTTTAAATATATACTTAAATAGATAATAATATTAACATCCAGACACAGAACAAATACAAGTGTTCGTCACACGAATATTTGTCCTGAGTGGGATTCGAACCCACGACCCCTGGCGCAACAGACAGGGTCACTACCGTATGCGCCAACGAGCCCGTCATAAGATATGCAACGCAACAAATGCATGTCCTACCAGCAGCGACCAGCTGGAAGAGGCAGGGCACCTTCTGCTGGCCCACGGAGTTCTCGCCGTAGCACGCCAGGGTACCGTACTCCATGTCCGTGGTCGGCGTGTAGTTTAGCGTCGACGTGTGCCCGTGACTGCTGTATAATCTGCAAGAAAACATTACAGTTACGTATTTTACCCAGTCCCTAATTGAGTCTTGTTCAAAGTCAGTCACAGTTATCATGGGCGGCAGCGGATGGGTGGTGCTGCAAGCTCGTTTGCTATCCTGTATCCATAAAAAACAAAAAGTACTTCAGCCCTCGCCAGACAATCCACCCGGATTTGTGAGTGGGATTCGAACCCACGACCCCTGGCGCAAAAAGTAGGGTCACTACCGATTGCGCCAACAGGCCGTGCTTGGGTCATGATTGTTAAATTTTGTTTTTAATTTTATGAGTGTCACATAACACAAGCTTAGACCTACAGTGGGAATATTAGTTTATTATACATTATATTTAAGAGGCTTCTTATACAGTCAATCTGGGTAACTTTGGCCGTAGTTATAACTTTGGCCCAAAATTATATTTCCGATTATTATTATTTTTTACAGATTGCCATAATTGATAAAAAAATAATTTTACAAATAAAAGAAGGTATCTTCGTAAACGTATTTCACCCGCCGAAATGTGTCATTTGTCAATGACAAAATTCAAAAGTTGCCTTTTTCGTGAGTGCATTAAAGACGGTACTTTTCTCAGTGTTAAAAAGTAGCATTCAGCGCTGTTCTTATTAGGTTTTGATTGGTAAGTTGCAATGTATTGTGTTACCAACTTGTCTGCCTATCATTTAATAAATTTTTTGCAATATATAATACAGTATTTTTTCTAGAAACATCTAAAATATTTCAAAACTACTTTGGAGTTGCTATATCAGGGTAACATTGGCCCGGGATAAGGTTACACTAATATTTTACTATCATACTAATATGTTGCCAGATTTTGGAAAATGTGTCGAATTTGATATAAATATGTATGTAGTAGGTACATTCGATATCGTGAAAAAATCTTTTTTTCCATATAGAAAAAGATATTATGCCTCAGGACGAATCTCTTTAGTGACAAAGGCTACAGATTGTTGGATTTGGCTAACGAATCGACCAGAAATAGTGCTATTATCAATTAACAATAATCATAAGTCTTAGATGAATCGTAAATAACTCGAAAAGGCAGTTATTTTGAGATAAATGATGATTTTTGGCGATGGAATGGGATGATTAGAAACGATGACTTTACAGCATTTTTTGATAGTTACTTTTCGGTAAAAAATTTATTTTTTAACAATTATTTAGATATTTTGAAGGGCCATAACAGCCTGATTTCCTATTTTTCCTATCAATACCAAATAATAAAAGATTTAATAAAAAGCTATGTTTCATAGGGCAACATTTTATTTCAGACCTAAATTTTCCTTACAAATCTTAAATAAGGTACAAAAAATATTGACTTTGGATGTAGACTATATATTTTTCTGCTAGTATTTAGTGACCAATGTTACCTAGTTCACTTATTTTGCGAGAAATCATAAAAAACATGCACCAGGCCAGGCCTGGGTCAATTTTACCCCAACTCTAATTGTAACTTTGACCCATCGGTTTTATTACTTTTTCATTTCTTTTTTCTAAGAAACTATCATTATATTGCTAGGTTTATAGAATCAGTGGCTCTCAAAGCCATCAAAAAGTCTTCTTGGATGAGTCTTCCGCACTAATTTAAACATTTATTGCATTTTAATTCCGAAAAGTGGGCCAATGTTACCCAGGTTGACTGTACTACCTGTGAATAATTTCTCACCTAGGCGGTAGCTCAGTCTGTTCCCCAGAATTGTTGAAGGTCCAGTGGAAGGACACCAGCGCAGGGTTGGCGTCGACGGAGCAGTGCAGCGACACCGTCTCATGTTTCAGCGCACCGAAGAGTTCACTGTCTTTTCTCTCCGCGCATACTGGGGCGTCTGGGAACGAAGAAGGTAACGTTAGCGGAGTAAACATTTTAGTTTCGTATTATGGGTCGTGAAATTAATGAGGTAAATCAAGCGGGAGTTGTTTTCTAAATAAAAGTTGGTTAGACTCGTAACTTGTGTGCTGTAAAATAAGTTGGATATAACCACATTCAAAGTAAGATCATCAAAACATTACATCTGCCTTAAATGTGAAGGGATTTAGGGCTGTACTGAAAATCAGCAATTAGCTGTCTTTACGCAAAAAGGCGCTATATAAAGCGCTAGTTGCGGAAACCGGAGCCAACCACCATATCATTTAACCTTAACAGACACATAAAAAGTATCCGGTGGCATAAAATGCCAACAGGGTATAATAACTCCAAAGTTAAGTTGCCGCCCACAAAGCTGTAGCATCCAGTTCGCAGATCTCCAAGAGACCAGGCTATCTCTCAAGCCATTAATTTCCTCATTAAAGTCCCACCGCTCACCTCCGGGACGCTTAGAAATTAACGACAAACTTGGTCCGACATCAATCTTGGTAGCTCCGATAGTTTTCTCCGTCATTCCGACAAACTTCGACCCTGTTAAAGCCAGCACAGCTTACGATCTTGTTTCACAACGATATCTGTGGATCTTTATGTGACTGAAAAAGCCGGGGTTTTCTCCAAGCTAGTATGCGCTTTATTACATAAAATAAAATAACGCCTGTATTTGCCCGAAGGTGTAGGCAGTGTGCATGCATGGTATTACATTAACTGTATAGTTAAACAAATTCATTTTTCTTGTAAAATTCATAACTTTGCACATTTCAATATCAATAACACTAATAATATGGTTTAATAAATAAAATAAAAATAAATGTCAGTATTTGGATCAAAGCAATTAATTAAGTTAATAATGTTATTTCCTGACAGCTAAAATTAATAACTATCTTTAGATAGATTTGAATACTAGAGATAGATTTTTCACGCGTTTTATATGGAGCTTAAGTAAAATGTGTCTATGTGACAGCCAAAACTATATAGGTAATTTGAAGCATAATTTAAGTAGGATACTTTCCAGCTTAAAAATGTTCAACTAACCTGACCTCTTATGCCTTTTATCGTCGTCTAAAAACGAAGTTACAAAGCTCCATACTAAAAATACCGACACCAAAATTGCAATCATATAAGACTAGAAACTTGAGCACAAGCACCTTACTATAAACTGGATTTCCGAGACCGGTAGAAATATTGCCACCACCAAGACAATGCTGTCGCCATTTCAAAAATATCGCCCCACATCCAGAGAGATGGTAAGCTCTCCTGTTTTGAGATCTGGCGATAAATTGCGGCGTCAACTTTCCAGGATTTTCTGGAACAGTCGGTTCTTACGCTCCAGGTAATAAAACTCGGATGTGCCGACATATTTTATATTCGATGCTATTAAATTATTACTAAAACTTATTTATTAAATAATTAGTGGACGCCCGAAGCTTCGCTCTCGTGGAATTAGACATAACAATAGTTTCGTTTACACCTAATAATATTATATAGCCTAAGTCACTGTGAAGATGCAGCTTTTAATGGAGAAAGAATTTTTGAAATCGCTCCAGTAGTTTTTGTGTGAAAACATTACAAACAAATCTTTCCTCTTTATAATATTAGTATAGATGGATCAAATGATTAAGCTCAGGATAATAGGTAAGAAAAAAACACTTAAAGTTAGTTAAACACTTAGAGTCTGCAATAATTTTTTTTGTAGTTTAATAATTTTCCCATCCCGAAACCTGTGACAGACTTTGAATAAGACTGAGATGGAGTCCAGATAACAGAGAGAGTTAAAAAGAACATTAGTTGGTCAGTTCGTTTGTAGGTATGAGTACTGGGGATGGACTGTTAGAGACAGTTGTCCTATTGGTAATTTTTAATTTTTAAGAGTAATAGTGACAGCGGAGGCAAATTAATAGGATTCCGTTTGTCACCCTTTGGGCATGGAAACCTAAATAGTATAACAACTTTCATACCTACCCTAAGTTTCAGGCTTGACCGTGAACCTTCATAATCAGTAGAACTTAGTTATGCTCCTTATTAATGGCAATCCTACTAATTGCCATTAATAATTAGCGTCCTTTAAGTTTCTAATCTCAAAGTCAAAGTCAAAGTCAAAGTCAAATAATTTATTTCGCTATGAGGTGATTAGACACGCTTAACGAAAGTCTAGGTACCTAACTAAAAACTACTTAAACTACTAACTGATCTATATAAGGCAAAGGATTAGCTATTGATTATTGAATGAATAGCTAATCCTACACAGGTGTCTAACTTGCCTTAAGATAAATTTACAATAATTACCTACCACTAAGCTAAGCTCTAAGTCACGATAGACTATCTATATGGTCATCGGCTTTAGGAAGAATTTACAATATTCTTATCCTATGCCCTAGTGTAGGCCGAGAGAGAAAAAAGCCGGAGGAAAAAACTCTCGGTACTCTTTTAAAATTCAAATTAATTTTTACAGAAAAATGCACAGTATGACCATGACATGATTAAGTCAGACACGAGACAGCCAATCGTGTATGCCAAGAATCACCCCATATGCCATCTCGTTATGACAACTAACAATATTCACAAACATCTTACTGTTTTAGGGATAAGGGCTATGAGAAATTCATTGATTCCGAAAATAGACGGGAGTTATCCTTGGGGATCTTCGTATCCAGATTTGGGAATAGTCGTGTAATTCTTATAAATAAGGATTAATTAAAGCTTCTTACAAGTACAAACGTCCTTTGGCAAAATAAAAGAGTGAAAATTAACTGAAATACATACCAATTAACAGAACTAAATGTAACTAACAGTCGCTGCTACTCTAACTGTACTAACTATCCCAGTCCCTATGCATTTAGTAATAATATTTTTGCTTATGTTATGGAAATGTGTATACTAAAAAACGCTAGTAAACCCATAAAACACCCTCGGTGTACTGTACCCAGGAATGCCTCAAAATTAAAGTATATTAGTTAGGCAATCAGAATGGAAGGGATTAGGCCTTAGTCCACCATCCTGGCCAATAGCTGATTGGCAGACTTTACATGCCTTCCAGAACATTATGAAGAACTCTCAGTCATGCAGGTTTCCTCACGATGTGTCCTTCACCGTGACATTTAATTTCTTAAATCGCACAGAACTTAGAAAAGTAATTGGCCACTTGGGTTTGAACCCGGACCGCTTGAGTGAGAGGCGAGTTCGACAGCCACTGGGCCGCCACTGCTTTCCTTTACATATTTATATATGCGGGCTGCAACTCACATACAGACTCAATACAAGAATACTGACCAGTTTATCCGGAGCTATGTGATGGCGCTAACCCGATATTCCTCACAGAGAAATTGTACTCCCTGTTGAATTTCCAGTGCAAAGGTGATCCGTTTTCTCGTTCGAAATACTAATATGACTCAACGCTCTCTACGTATAGTGGAATACGTAATTCCTATTGCTTGATTTTCATATCGACATTCCATCGAGATGGTTTAGCTGGTTCCAGTCAGGGATAGATATGAGATTATATGTATGTATATGTATATGTGTGTTGGTATATATCTATGTACATATTATTTATTATAGTATAAGAATTTAAGTAAATCGCTGCGACCCATAGACGTCCCACTGCTGGGCACATTAAATTAAATAACATTTAAAAGTAAATACTTATACTATAATACTAATATAGATTTTTTACTTATAGTTCATATTATTTTTCATTTGGTTGAGTTTAATTAGAATACGTTGGGTTCAGAGGGCGCAGAATCGGGAGTGGCGACGATTGAGGGAGACCTTGTCCAGCAGTGGACACCAAAAAGGCTGATGGATGGATGGATGAATTACTACCGCCTTCGTTTTATTAGGAAAGCATACAATTACATTTATCAAGTTAACATTTACAAATATAAAGCTTTACACCATTTAATTGCTTCCACATACTCGTATTACATGTACAACTCAAATGCCTTTATAGCATAAACAAATAACTAGAAAAAAAGAGAAAATAATAAATAACACAAAATTAAGAAAACAGACTATGAATTTTACATATACCTAACAATTAAAAAAATAAGAAAAAAGAAATTAACAAAATTATTTAACGTCGCACTTTACTAAACCAATTAGCCGACATTTTGCTCTTTTTATTAGCAGTCAAGCTTGCAACAGACGAGCGAGGCAGTCTTTTGACAGCGGTAAGCGTTTGTAGCGTCCATAGCTCAATGGCTCGCTTCGATTCAATGTGATCGAAAGAGTTAAGCAACGACGGGCACGGTCGGTTTGTGGGTGGGTGACCGCTAGTGGCAAAATTTCATGGACTCTACCGTGCTTCGGAGGGTACGTAAAGCCGTCGGTCCCGGTTGTTTTCTATGGTGGAAACAATCGTTAAGATCGGAGACCTTCGGGTGGCTTGAGAACATTCGACACTGTTTTGGCCACTAACCCCTCCACGAATCCGCATTGGAGCAGCGTGGTCGAGTATGCTCTAGACCTCCCGCAGCTGTGCCAGACCCGTGCCCAGCAGTGGGACGTCAATTAGTCGCAGCGAGCGAAGCGTTTGTAACTAGCAGTGAGACGTCTATTTGTAAACTGTGGTACTCACATCGCACCAGCAGGGAGACGGGATTGCTGGTCCCCTTCCCCTCGCTGTTGGCCGCCATGCAGGTGTAGTCCCCGGCAGCCGCCCTGGTCACGCTCTGCAGCACCAGGCTCTGCGCGCTCAGGATTACTCCAGCCGCTTCGTTGTGGAACATCTCGGAGTTCTGTTTGTAAGGATGTATTGACGAGCGGTCATAGCTTGAACGGTATTTCAAACCAAGGACTTTTAATTAGACGGACTAACAGACATACGGCCACCTGATGGTAAGTGGTCACCGTCGTCTATAGACACGTGCGACACTAGGGGTATCACAGGTGCGTTGCCTGCCTTGAAGGAAGCGTTTCACTCTTTTTGAAGCGCTCCATGTCGTAGCTCGAAGGGAAAAACTCAGTCGAAATCTCATTCCACAGAAGACTACTTCGCCTTAAAAGACCGCGAGAAACGCACGGTGGTAGTAGGCCATGAGTCGATTCGGTGTGGATGAAACTTCAGACCTCGGCGGGTACTGAATGAGGTTGGTGGAATTAAGTTATCAAGTTCCTCCGAGCACTCACTATGGTACATACGGTAGAGGACACAGAGAGAGCCTATGTCTCTCCGGAGACTGAGGTCCTCAAGGATTAATCTACTTTGCAACAATCCGCGAACAAAAATGTATGGTGGTGTATACCTTCATGCGCGTAGCCCTCCAGCCATATATTCACAAGTTCTTTTAAAAAGCTATTACTAGTTAGATAGATACGCTTCTTGCATTCTGTACGGTCTTTGTAGAACTGTCTCCTGATCCTGGAGAGGTCTTACCTATAATAACCACCACCACTTGCGTTCGAGAACATTATGGAGTACGCAGACAGATTTCCCCACAATGTTTTTCAACACGGACCCACTCGAGTAAGAGGCGAGTTCGATGGCCACTCTTTCACCGATAGTGCTGTCATTAATAAGAATTAGGTATTAAAAGTTTACCTTGTCTGCCTTAAAGGTTCATAAAAAGTAAATCTTAAGGCAGTTCACATGGATCACCACATCCGTGAAAAAAAAATCTTACTCCTAAGTAATGAATCAACCAACTTACGTCGTGAAACCACACGAGGCGATGTGTCTTCGGGTTGGCCTTGACGGTGCACTCGAAGTAGACATCATCTCCTTCCTTGATCTCGTCGGGGTTGAGATTTGATCCCATCTTCAGGTCTACGATGGGGACGTCTGAAATAAATAACATCGTTTAAAAAAAGCAAGCACAATTTTTTTTTTTATCGGACATTCTCACTCACGGCCATCTGACCCCAAAGTAGGCTCGAGCCTGTAATAATGGGTGTCAGAGACTGATATACATACATAGATATTTATAAATACATACATAAAAAGATAATATTATAACATCCAGACACAGAACAAATACAAGTGTTCGTCACACGAATATTTGTCCTGAGTGGGATTCGAACCCACGACCCCTGGCGCAAGCTTTGTCATCGGTCCTTGATAGGTGTGCAAAGTTTCAAATTAATCCGACGTTTTGATGTTGGCTAAAATCACGTTGAAACTCCGTTACATACTTACCAAGCTTATACAAGCGTATTAAAAATAACCAAAATAATTGTCTTTTATTCCAACCCCTTTATTCATAGCCGTTCAAAGTATGCACAAGTCTATTTGATAAACTTTGGAACAGACGAGTCATTGTACCTAAAGCAGTACAATTTTAATGTATATACAACTAGTATGATTGGCATACCTATGTTTAATTGAGTGTTTTATGTGAACAAAACAGCAAAGGTCACTACGGTTCGTGATTATAATTAATTCAATTTAAACTTAAATCCCAACATAGAAATGATATCTCAATACACCTCTAGAGACGAAATTTAACAACGAAAGTCTGGTATATTCTAAACCGAGGAATATAATTAAAATTCTAATTTGCTCTCCGCTCTTCGTATTAATATAATTTTTCTTATTAACATCTCTTTTAGGTTCAGAGAAGCCTATTCAAATTTTTCTCAACACAGATTTACTTAGGTACGTATAGAATACCTGGTAAGTAATTACCTGCTCCACAAAGTAAAAGCTACAATTGGCCGATTAATTAAAACAAAATTAATTACTCGTTTCTTAAATTACCTGGAATGCATTGAAACAATTATATAAATAGTCGCACAGCTATAATAAATGTGAATTTTAGTCAAAGTGTAAAGTATAGCTTGTCAATATATATTTGCCTCATTGCGTAATATTGACTCGCCAGTTGGCGCAATCGGTAGTGACCCTGCCTGTTGCGCCAGGGGCCGTGGGTTCGAATCTTACTCAGGACAAACATTCTTGTGACGAGATTGTGTTTATTTTGTGTCTGGATGTTAATATATATCTAAAAAAATATATATAAAAGGAAAAGGTGACTGACTGACTGACTGACTGACTGACTGACTGACATATCAACGCAGGGCCTAAAATATAAGGGTTAGAAACTTGAAATTTTGCACAGGGGTTCCTTTTATAACGTAGGGGAGCACTAAGAAAGGATTTTTGAAAATTCACCCTCTAAGGGGGTAAAACGGGGGTACAAATTTAGTATGAAACTTTGTCGTTTTTAAGTCAAGTGGGCAACCTGAACCCGGGCAGACGTCGTTGATGGGTCTAATTCTACGCGAGCGAAGCTGCGGGCGTCCACTAGTGAGTACATATTAAAAACCACGCTTTTGTAGATAACCGAAAATCGCTAATCCTGAAGATCCTGGTCAGGATAATGGGACAAACTATTTAAACTATTGCGTTGTCATCGGTCCTTTATAAGTGTGCAAAGTTTCAAATTAATCTGACGTTTTGAAGTGGGCGAAAATCACGTTCAAAAATTCCGTTACCTACATACATACATACATACATACATACATACCATGCTAATATAAGCGTGTTAAAAATATCTATATACTAGCTGACCCGGCAAACGTTGTTTTGCCATAAAATAATTTTTTGTGAATATTTTGGGAGAACTTAGAACTTAATGTAAGTGTGTGGACTTCTAGTCTTCTAATACCATTACCACTACCACTACCATTACTACTACTACCACTACCACTACCCCTACCACTACTACTACCCCTACCACTACCATTACCACTACCACTACCACTACCCCTACCACTACCCCTACCACTACCACTATTACTACCACTACATAGTAAAAGCCCTGTCTAGTTTGGGGTCAGATGGCCGTGTGTGATGTCCATGTTATTTATAGTTATAATACACTAGCAATTTCACGTGGCATTGTATAAATGTTATTATGATATTAAACCAAACTAAAAGTATGAAAACAAGTCTTATTAAAATTGAAACTGTTCGCTTAGCACCGAGGCGCGAGGGGCTAACTTTGTTCGTCGAGTTTTCTCTTGTCATCTCCAGAAGTTTAGGAGCCTTTTTTTGTAAGCTTTATGTAAGATCTTTTGATTATATCCATCATAACGTTTGGATAAAATCGAAGTTTTCGGCTTGGATTGAATATAAATTTATTGATATAATTTATCGTTTCTCTTTTTTTTCTACTTACGTATTTGTATGGATAATCTCTTTGATTCCTTATCCTCAGGAACTATCATTGATTTAAATATGTCTATCTTTTATATATATACAAATAATATAAAGAGGAAACATTTGTTTGTAATGTTTTCACACAATAACTAAAGGAACGATTTAAAAAATTCTTTCACCATTAGAAAGCTGCATCTTCCCTGAGTGACATAGGCTATATAAATATAACTAGGGGTAAACGAAACTACTGTTATGTCTAATTCCACGCGAGCGAAGCTGCGGGGCGTCCACTAGTTATGGACATAAACACCTATATTTCCGATGTTCCGTTCTGTGTATCAAAGTACACGTGGTGGTGTACAATAGGTTGCTACTGTTTAGAATTTCAACTATGCCCGATTCCATACAGCACCTACCTCTTATTAGTGACGTCTGTGTCAACGTCAACGTCAGACCAACGACCTTATAATTTAATTTACTATTAATTCTTTAAGAATGCTCTCACTGTCGCAGGGGTATCACAAGGTTTTCTTTTATTTATTAGCGAGTCTTTCCTATATTTGTTAATAGATGCAACACCTAAAGCTGACTCTCGACCAGGGTTTTTGAATTTCACCGATACGATTTTAGATATTCGTATGCGAAACATTTTCGTTTGCGAATACCGCGTGCGCGACGATCGACTGGCTCCCACGCTCAACAGCGGGGAAGTCACCGACGGGGTATACCCTGGAGCAATTGCCCGGATAGAGGGATCTCCCCTACTCCGAATTCCCCTAGCGCCGCGGAAGAGGAGGAAAGGTCTGTCTGTCTGTCTGAAATAATACTTATTAGGCTTTCCTCGTATCTACCATTTACTGCTACTATATACGATGTACCATTTTTTAAACTGATTAATCCATGCTTTCATTCCCATCGATTTTGTCTATTATAGACTTTGCTACCTTTGACACCCTTCTATCTTTAGCTGACTTAATTTAAATTGACATAAAGCTTAATGAATCTCAGCGGGCCGTGGGAGTGGGGTAAAAGTATAGGTAGATTGAATTCGGCGATAAAATTATTCAAACAAAATCTAATTAAAATTTGTTGAAGTGCGAGTCTCCAAGTTCGAGATTAGCTTAGCGGGCCGCGACAGCTTCCCCCCTGATGTTTTAATGCTTGTCATTCGCAGGAATATAAACATTCCACCGTTTGAAATGCTTAGTAAATAGTGAACGCAGATTCACTTTGACGCATACTTTTAAAATTTTTATGAATATACCAGCTGACTCCGCAAACGGTGTTCTGCCCTATGAAATGTCAAAGTGACACGACGCTTCACGTCAAAGAAAGACGGTTAAAAATAAAAATACTTAAAATAGTGTTTATAAAACATTTTCCAGTGGACCAAATTGTGAATCTAAACCATTCTCGAATCATCTTGAACACACACAAAAAATTTCATCAGCATCTATCCAGCCGTTTAGGAGGAGTTCACTGTCATACACTCGTACACAAGAAATATATTTACACAATTTCGTCCACTGGAAAATGTTTTTTAAACACTATTTCAGTATTTTTATTTTTAACCGTCGTTCATTGACGTGATGCGTCGCGTCACTTTAACATTTCATATGGCAGAACTACGTTTGCGGGGTCAGCTAGTATACATGTATATTACTAGTGGACGCCCGCAGCTTCACTCGCGTGGAATTAGACATTCACTTCACTTCAAAAACAGCAAAGTTTCATACTAACTTTGCACCCCCGTTCTACCCCCTTAGGGTGTGAATTTTCTAAAATCCTTTCTTAGTGCTTTCCTACGTTATAATAGGAAACCCTGTGCAAAATTTCAAGTTTCTAACCCTTATAGTTTAGGCCCTGCGATGATATGTCAGTCAGTCAGTCAGTCAGTCACCTTCTCCTTTTATATTTATATAGATAGGGCAAACTGTACTTACAGTGCACGTTGAGTCGCCACTTGTCTTCGATAGCCGAGTCCGGGATATGCTTGTTCTCGGCCCGGCACGTGAGGTACTTGCCGTCGTCCTCCACGCTCGGGACCAGGCTCAGCACGCTCAGCGTCTCGTTGTTCTCAGAGAACTGGAAGTTTCACTGAGTTAGTTTACCACCTACAAGCGGTAACAGCCCAGTCGCTATCGGACTCGCCTCTCACTTGGGTTCAAACCCAAGCGTGGTGATCAAGGCCTAACCCCTTCCATTATGAGATTAGACCCGCGCCCAACTAGCTTAGCAGCTGCTTTTCAGTCTCAAATATTATCGCGTTAATTCCATTTTTGCTACGGACGACGAATTTCAACTTGTGATGAAAACAATTGACACGCGATTTCCCGCCAATTATTTTAATTCAATGTTTCGTACGTTTAAAAAAATATTACATTCGAAATTCAAACATTTTAGAGCGGTCAGGAGCGCAGAACAAAGACCTAGCGGTAAAGAGAGCAATAACGAAAGAAACCCCAGAATTGTACGATGTTGGCAGCCACGGAAACACAGGAAACAATGCGGAACACGGGTCATTATTATACGGAAAAAACTGAAAGGAATCTATTAATTAAGGCACAATGGCACATCTCGATGAATAAAGAGCCACGTTCTACGTCGGCCGTTTAGGCCATTGTTCTTACCAATGACGGACGGCTCAGCCACGATACGGTCTGATTGCACTCCATTTACGATATTAAATCAAACGTCGACTATACCGGTTCTTCACCATAGACACATGCACTTGAATTGAGTACTTATGAGGGTAGTTATCAAATGTATCACAATAACCCTTTCCTTGTCCCACTTAATTTATCCCACTTTTGTTTCTGAAATTATTCGCACACAATATTTTTTTTAATTCCATTTTTATTACTTCGAAACCTCGCTAGCTGACGAAACTATCGACATTCCTATGGGCTGTACTGAAAATCAGTGCGGTGTGATATTTTTAAACCTGCAGCTTATACTGAGTAGTACCTACGATCAAATAGGACCCTTTGTGGTTGTTGCGCTGTGACATGGTGGAAATTTTTCTTTTTTTTTTTGTTTACGGAAGGGAAACCCTATCACATGAAAGCCTAATTCATGGTTTGAGCAGCATAAATGTAACCATAAAATCTGTAAGAGGGATGTTAGCACTCCCGGGATGAGAGGATGGGAGGGATGTGAGGATGGGAGGGATGGGAGGATGGGAGGGATGTGAGGATGAGAGGGATGTTGCAATTGGAATGCAAATGAAACTCACGTTCTTTGCCATCCTTTTCAGCTGCCTGTTGTTCTTCCACCACGTGACCGCCGCCTCCGGCCTGGACCCAGTCGTCTTGCACTCCACCTCGTACCGCTTGTCAGCCGACACCTGTTTCTCTTTCGTCAGTATATTCACTGTGATTGGCTTTACTGTAGACAAATGGATTAGAATAAAATGATAGATATAGAACAGGTGATGATTGATGTAGTAGGTACTTAGTAATTTTTAAAACAGCTCCACTGAATAGTTTTTGTTCGAAATACCGTTTTGGTACTCAATGGTCGTTAGATACTAGTAGCAAAGGTAGAATGGCCTAGCTTTGGATGTAAGATAGGATACGAGTTTGCAGCACCATCCTTCCGCAGCAGCCATGACTACTATGACTGACTTTGAACAAGTTCAGTAGTTTTAGCGTGAAAGCGAAATAGACATACTTTCGCATTTATAATATTAGTATGGATTTATTTATACAACTTGATTTTCATTCGGAGGTTCAGCCGATAGTCACCACGCTTGGCCAGTGCGTGTTGAAGAATACTATAATCCTTTATTGACTTAATTTTAAATGTTAAAGCAGAAAATTTAATAAATCACCGACGCCGGCGAACTAAGTCATTACGGACGCTAGCCTTTCAGGTGTCTACGTAATTGGTTTCAAGGTAAATTAGATCAAGTAGTCTGAATAGCCTGGCTTTAATCCAGGCTTTTGTTTAATGAAACTTGATTTTTGTTTACTCAATCGCGAGGTGCCTTTGAAGGTGTCGCCAACGAGCAGGGTACCTTAGCTAATCAAATGAAATATTTCGGCGACAGCACGGATCATAGCGGATTTTCGTCAGGCTGCCATAAAATGCTATAACGGTATAGGTACTAAGTTTGATCTCGCTTAGGTACAGCAATTTGCAATTTGTTGAAAAGCCTAATGAACAAAATCCATTATAGTCCATGATATGTCGAAGATAAGTTAATTAATAAACTAAAAGGTACAGTCAGATTCATTTATTTTTACGCGCAATTAACGTCAGTAAATTTGGTTAGTTTGACGGGCCCGTTGGCGCAAGAGGCAACATTGAATTTTGTTTGTAATGTTTTCACACAAAAACTACTGGGGCGATTTCAAAAATTCTTTCACCATTAGAAATTTGCATAAACTATTGTTATGTCTTATTTCATGCGAGCGAAGCTGCGGGCGTTTACTAGTAATACATAATTTTCACAGCCTATCGTATGACCAGTCATTTGTCTCTCGGCGCACGCCCAGCATAAAAATAGAACTTTAACTGACTATATGGAACATGTGTGATCAAAGTTCATAAAACTTTACAACTGTTAATACTACAATATGATTCATTAGTCAGTTCAGTGCTTAGTTTTCTATAATACGGTTGAATCCATTTTCATTAATTGGAAGAACTTCTGTAAGTTAAAACGTGGTGAGAACAGTCGAAAATATTTGTAGACAATATTCATATTTGGGCTATTGCATCTTAAAACTCCCTGGAGTATGGTCTAGTAGCTAGTCTCTACAGTAACTTTACCTGGCTTAGAACGCAAAATCCATTGTGAAAATGTCATGAACAGACTTTATGACTAAAGCATAGTTTGGAATTTGGTACTCACGATTGATATCGAGGATGAGGACTTTGGTCTCCGGCGGCGCCAGGTTTGTGTTGGAGGCCTGGCAGACGAGCCGCGCGTTCAGATGCTGCCGCCCAACGCTGGGGAACGTCAGGGTGTTGATGGTGACGCCGTCCGCGCGCTGCTCGAACGAGTCGTCAATTACCACGTTCTCCAGATACCAGGTCACTCGGGGTCGCGGGCGTCCTGGAACAAAGTGGGGACAAAGTGGGGACGATTTTCTTAAGTGTTCGATCGATTAGATAGCAGAGCTTATCTTAAATCTTAAATATCTTGGACATTCTCACATACGGCCATCTGACCCCAAAGTAGGCGCGAGCCTGTGATATGGGTATCAGAGACTGATATACATACATAGATATTTTTAAATACGTACTTAAATAAATAATATTAACATCCAGCCACAGAACAAACACCAAGACCTCTAGCTTAGCTATCGTGCTCACGACTATACCGACGAGACAGTCAAATACCTTAATATTTCCAACACTAAATCAAGAAAGATCTAGAACTACCAAACCCGGGATTAGTTAAACGACCGATATTCGTCTTCTCAAACACGCAGGTGGGGATAAATTTGAAACTCCAATCAACATTTCAAGCTACTTTACTTGTTAGACACTTGACTAAAGGTAGTTTAAAAATAGCCCAATAGCTCGCGTCGATTCAATGTGGTCGAAAGAGTTAAGCAACGACGGGCGCGATCGGTTTGTGGATGGGTGACCGCTAATGGCAACATTTCATGGACGCTATCGTGCTTCCGAGGGCACGTAAAGCCGTCAGTCCCGGTTGTTTTCAATGCTGGAAACAGTCGTTAAGGCTTGTACAAGACCCTCGGGAACATTCGACACTGGGTTGGGCACTAACCCCTCCAATAATCCGCATTGGAGCAGCGTGGTGGTTCTCTAGACCTCCCGCAGCTGTGTCTGTGGGGGAGACCCGTGCCCAGCAGTGGGACATCTATAGGTCGCAGCGAAGTTTGAAAATGTAAATGTTTGAAAACTACCTGAAAGGTCTAGGGTTCAAATCAAATTTCAGCAGCAAATCCATTCCATTTTCATTCACGAGATAGCTGAATTATATTAAAAAGATCTACATCATATTTCTCTTCTAATAAACGAAAAATAATGTTTTAATGCATATTTCCTAAGTCATTGACCTATGTAGAATCGTAGTTTAAGTAACGAAAACTTCAATAAAACAGTCAGTACACTCAAATTTAACATTTTGCCACCCAAGTCACACAGAGTTCCGTCGTCAAATTCAAAAATTCTAGAACTTTCCAACTCTGAATTAGTTATGCCAGTCATTTGTTTCCCCCAACAAGAGGGGTGACGCGGGCGTGAGTGACAAATTTGGAACTCCAATCAAAACTTGGGTCGACTTCACTTGTTTAGACGCTCGTGTGCCGCCGCCGACTTCAAGATATTACGTACGCCATTAGAGTAATGTTTTATGAGCTGCGACGAAATTGTGTTAGCTTAGCTTCGATGCAACCCATACACGTTGGTATATGTGACAATCATTAAGCCTTGCCGAAGATCCTCGGGTGGCTTGAGAACATTCGACACTGGGTTGGCCACTTGGTCTAAGAGCCGGTGGGAGATCGTCCTTCACCGATCTGATAACCAGATGAGACGTATTTTTTATCAAATATTTTTCATAAACAAATATGCCTATAATTGCTTGCCTATCGAAAAGTGGTCATGGCTATTTTTAATTAAATTAACTTTTATCGATTTTTTTATTTTTTTATTTTACTGATTGTGAAATAAAATAATCTAAAATTTGAGATAACTTTCGATAAGTTAGGAGTGGTAGTTAGTTAGTGGAGTCACCTATTTTGACTTACCTGTTTACACCTGCTTGCCAGGTAGTTATACACTGAAATGAGTAGGCAAGCATACCTAGGCATATTCTGTGTATTAAAAACTATCAGTGAAATAAATTTCATTTGGTTATCAAAAGTATGAAGGTGATGAAAAAAAAATCGATAAAAGTTAATTTAATTAAAAATAGCCATGAGCACTTTTCGATAGGCAAGCAATTATAGGCATATTTGTTTATACAAAATATTTGATAAAAAATACGTCTCATCTGGTTATCAGATCGGTGAAGGACGATCTCCCACCGGCTCTTCTACTAACTAATCCATCCGCCAAAAATCCGCATTGGAGTAGCGTGGTGGAGTATGCTCTAGACCTCCCGCACATGTGGGTGGTAGTTGTTTTTTATAATGTTTATAATGACTTTATACGGGTTGATTATATGTTCGCTGCGACCCATAGACGTCCCACTGCTGGGCACGGGTCTCCCTCACAGACATATATAAATATTATATGTAGCATTTAAGAAATATGTTTTATAAAAGTAGTATAAAAAACTGTAATAAGTGTTCCATTTTTACGAATAAATTAATATTATTACATTAAATAAATATTAATTCTATTCTATAATATTGACTAGAAATTATATTACCTATAAACCAAGGGACGCCTATAAGCCTTCGTTCTCTAACCTTTCTTGTTGAGCCCTAACTTGATAGGGGTCATTGAAGTCAAGGGTTAGTCAATTCGTTAACAAACTTTACATCAATTTCAATATAAGTTTTGTCTAATATCGTAATATTAATACATGAAGCAAAAGCTTTCGACCCCTTTTCATGGAAATTACTTGGACGGAGGTGTATGAAATTCGGCACAGTTTAATTTTATACGGGCAAGAAGTGCCATTTTGTAAAAATATTGATATATTATGCATTAAAAATACATGAAATTAATAAAAGAACACATTAAAGATACTACTTAGCATATCTAATTACAAACTGAAAAATGTACTCTGTGTCTAATTATTTGATGCGATGGCATGCTATTTGTCACATGTCACTTTGAACCACAGATTAATAAGTATAGTACTACCACGGACTACGGTCCTTACTTACGTACTCTATGTTACTACGTACGTACTGCTTGAACATTGGTTTGTTTAATTTAACAGAGACACCTTAATAATGACAACGATAAATGTTAAAAATTTAATACTAAAATATGGTCGAATTTCTACGATACGTCAATCACTTGTTAACTTAATTTGTAAGCGCTTAAATCGGGTGGTGCAGTATGCTTTTGGCTTTCTCATCTGTGAGAAGAGACATGTGCCCAGCAGTGGGACGCTTTATGGATTGAATAGAATAGAATAGAAAATAATTTATTCTCTTTCTTAATGCTACAACATTGCACTCAGATGCAGACATATGTAATCTGTGTCTAGTATAGATACTCGTATACTAGTCATTATATGTAGTAATTTCCTTACCTCCTTCAACCTCGCATATGAGCAGCACGTTGGAACCCTCGTTATAAGGTTCTACCAGCTTGGTCCGGTCTCTCCGCTTCGCGTCGTATATCGTTGGACGACTTGGAGGGACTAGAAGATAAGGGTATGTTAGACAGAATGGAATTAGGTTTGGCTTTAAGAATATTGTTTTATAGCACGGCGTGACCTAAATCTGCACTTTATCTAAACCGTGCGAAAAGTATTTTATACACGGTATTTAGGCGCGCGGCTAAGGTGAGGGTTTAGGTCACATTGATTTAAAATAGTATAAGTTACTTTTGAATTATGTTGCTCTAATAATAATAGACAATTTAAGTAACACGTTTGGTAATTTTCTATATCAAAAGAGTTAAGAATTTTATTTACAACATAAGGCCAGGTGGCATGAGATCGGCATAAAAACTTTCGACAATCGGGTTGGCCACTGAGCTGTCTGACAATCTGAGCAGCTTGGAGGAGTAAACTCTAGGTCTTCTCAGTTGTGAGAAGATAAGCCCCTGCATCTATCTTACGGGTAGGTATCACTGAGTGATCAAAGGCGTGTTTTATTGACCCAACGGTCACTATAAACCCTACAGTTAGTACTAATTAAGCATACAATAAAACTTACTGATAACACTGAAGTTGACCTTCAAGTTTCTCGTAGGCGAGTTCTTGAAGTCCACTCGGCAGCGGTAGACGCCCGCGTCCACCGCCATTACGTTGTCAATCATGAGCACGGCGGGCGTCGCGCCGCCGCGGAAGAACGCGCGGTTGCCGAACACGAGAGGAGAGGACCACAGCTTCGGCTGGTTGTATGATCGGCCGCGGATGTCGTAGCTAGGAAACAATTGGCATAGTAAAGAAAAGTATTTGCTTATTTTATGTATATACACACAAAGCATCAAGCAAACATCACATCTCCTCAATTGAACTCTTATGATCGTCCGCTTATAGACATACACTAGCTGACTCCGCAAACGTTGTTTTGCCATATGAAATGTCAGTGACGCAACACTTCACGTCAATGACTTCACGTCAATGAGCGACGGTTAAAATCTTTCGACATTGTTCATACAAAAATACTAAAATCGTGTTTAAAAAACATTTTCCAGTGTACCAAATTGTGAATCTAAACCATTCTCGAATCCCCATGAACACACACAAAAAATTTCATCAACATCTATCCAGCCGTTTAGGAGGAGTTCAGTGACATACACACGTACGTACAAGAAATATTTATAATAATATAAAGATAGCATAACAACACATCTCGATTGTATGATACATACATAGCATAAATGCTACTACCAATATAGTCTGAGCCTAACCTGTACAAGGGCTCCCCATCAGACTCCTTGAACCACAGCACCATCACCACTGCATCATCAGAGTGCAGCGGCTGAATGTCGCAGGGCAACGAGGCCTTCTTCCCGAGGACTCCTTGCACGTCCGATGTTGGCACTGGAACAATAATACCTTTGAATTTTTCTGAATGGGAAGAGGTAACATTTTAAAGATAATTTTATCATAGTACCTACTACTGGGCGCCCGCAGATTCGCATAACAATAGTTTCATTTTCACCTAGTAATATTATATAGCCTATGTCACTCAGTGAATATGCAGCTTTCTAATGGTGAAAGAATTTTTGAAATCGGTCCAGTAGTTTTTGTGAAAACATTACAAACAAATGTTTCCTCTTAATATTATAAAGAGGAAACATTTGTTTGTATAGATAAAATATTCGTAGCATCCATAATTCAATGGCTCGCGTCGATTCCATGTGATATACTGTAAATATACAACGGGCGCGGTCGATTTGTGGATGGGTGACCGCTAGTGGCTAAATTTCAAGGGTTACAAAACTGATTTGAATGAAAGCAGACACTTAGGTAGACGATGAATGAATGAATAAAATAATTTTGTTTATTTTCGCTAACAGCTACAACATTTTAAAATTATATAATCAAGAAAGACAAAATAATAATATATAAATAGTTGTTGCAGTCCTAGCAAAGAACGGAAAGCACTCAGCATTTGCTACAACAAAGAAAATGGCACAACACTGATATTCTGTGCTTCCGTTTTGTCGCATAGTTTCTGATTGCAACTATATGTACGATAACCTAATTAATACACATAGAATATCACGAAAATTATTATTGGAAGTCTGTCTGGTCAACAGATGGCGTTGACGCTAATTCTTAATTTAATTACACTTTTCCACGAGCAAAGCTGCGGGCAAAAGCTGGTCTATAACTTTAAATCGTTGGCAAGAGTGCAAAATTAATGCAACACCACTAAAACCCGAGAGAGGAAAATAACGAGCACACAAAATCGGCTATATCTCAACTCAATCGCAAGCGTTAAAGTTTTAAAGCTAAACCGGGTAATACAGCTGAGACTGGAAACACTACGCTGGAAATAAACTACTCTAAATCCAGGTCGTAGATTTAAGCTGGAACTAGTTATTTAATAAATGAAGGAGCGATAAGACTAGTCTTAATGTGACAGCACAAGGACAGTCCGACTAAGGATTACGCAAAGATAGATAGATAGATAGGATAGTAAAAGTACATGATTGTATCTCTCGACATTCTCAAAATTATCTTATCACCTTATTATAGTTGGTCACATATTTTGGATTCATCCATCTATCCATCAGCCTTTTGGCGGCCACTGCTGGACATGGCCTCCCTCAATCATCGCCACTCCTCCCGATCCTGCGCCCTCTAAATCCAGCGGTTTCCCGCTCTCTAGTCTGTCTATTTTGGATTACCAAGAAGAAATTAGTTCATCACTCACTACGTATGAATATCGTAATATTTCATATAATATTGTAATGCGGGAGAGATTTTTAATTTTTTCTGTGTCAACGCATCATTCTCACTCTCATATTACTGGTCATTTTAAGTTAAAAAGATACATTAATACTTTAGCCCGGCCCGGAATCAAATCTAGCAATCCGTCTTCGTAGTTACGCTTCCCACCACGATGCCAGCGTGGCAATACCTACCGATAAAACATAATTAATGAATAAATATTGTTAGCTTAAATTTATACACAGACACTACTGTGGGAGGTCTAGAGCATACTCAACCACGCTGCTCCAATGCGGATTGGTGGAGGGGTTAGTGGCCAACCCAGTGTCGAATGTTCTCAAGCCACCCGAAGGTCTTCGACAAGGCTTAACGACTGTTTCCAGCATTGAAAACAACCGGGACCGATGGCTTTACGTGCCCTCCGAAGCACGGTAGCGTCCATGAAATGTTTGCCACTAGTAGTCTAGTCAACAAGTGCCTTTTAGGTCAAAATTTTTGCGCCTTCTCCGAAAATTATGATTGAGGTGTCATTCGATTCGGAATGGCATGTAGATAGTTTTTGAGAAAATTCGAAGCCCGCTCGCAAAAATTGCAATAGTTATAAACAATTAAGTGAAATAAAAAAAGGGGGTTTGGTATTTCGTTAATATCTCAAAAACTATTTGAGAAAATTTAAATTTGAAAAAAGATTCAAAAAGAGGAAGAAATTTCCTAAAAAAAGTCTGGACTCCCAAAATTGTCGGACTAATGTTTATAATGTTCCCAGAGGGTTGAAAATACGCTCGAAAACGGGTACTCCGGCTTGCGTAAGCCACGGCCCCATCGGACCTGTAATAAATAAATATTATTTAAACTTATTAAATATGAAAATTAAAAATTGAAAAAATTCAGGAGCCTGTAGGATGGATCAATGAACAATAATCCGTAATCAAAAAATTTTTATCGCGATTTTTCAAAAAGTTATCCATTAATTAATTAACAATTTTTTGTAGCATGAACATTAACATTGCAAGTGCGATAATTGTTAAACTATTAATCTGAGATTTTTTTCCTTTCGTGGAGCTATTTTTCATAGGTCTTAGAATAGATTCCCGTTGGAAAAATTCAAAAATTGTTAATTTTCGTTTTGTTATTAACAATTTACTGAGGGAAAAAATTATAAAGCTTAATTAAACATTGAAAAAAAATCTTTTTTGTAATATTATTATTGGTCCATTTTCTTATGATCAGAAGCTACTTAAAAATGATTTTTAATAATTTTTATCTCCTATTGTTTAAAAAATTGTTATAAACAAATGCGTTGTTTATGAGATAATTAAAATTTTTTTTTTTGATATCATAATCTTTGATGATAATTATGATTTTTTTAAAAAAAATCGTTTCTCTAAAAAAATTTTTTATTGCTTAAAAACGCATTTGTTGAATAACAATTTTTTTTTACCACATTATGAAAATTAAGGAACCATTTTTTTTTAAAAAATCATTGTTTATCTTGATCTTTGATAGTAAAAAAGAAAAATCGATTATTATTTAAATTTTCATTGTTTATTTAATACACAATTTGTTATTAACAAATTAATTATTTCTTTGTATTTTTTTTCTTTTTTTACTTAAAAAAACAAAAACAACCAAGTATTATTTTTTGAAAAAAAAAAAAATTGTTTATATTTTTTATTGAACGAAATATAAATAATTTTTTTTTTCCAAAAAATAATACATGGTTGTTTTTGTTTTTTTAAGTAGAAAAAGAAAAAAAATACAAAGAAATAATTAATTTGTTAATAACAAATTGTGTATTAAATAAACAATGAAAATTTAAATAAAAATCGATTTTTCTTTTTTACTATCAAAGATCAAGATAAACAATGTTTTTTTTTTAAAAAATGGTTCCTTAATTTTCATAATAAGTGGTAAAAAAAAATTTTTATTCAACAAATGCGTTTTAAGCAATAAAAAATTTTTTTAGAGAAACGATTTTTTAAAAAAAAATCATAATTATCATCAAAGATTATGATATCAAAAAAAAAAATTTTATTATCTCATAAACAACGCATTTGTTTAAAACAATTTATTAAACAATAGGAGATAAAAATTATTAAAAATCATTTTTAAGTAGCTTCTGATCATAAGAAAATGGACCAATAATAATATTACAAAAAAAGATTTTTTTTCAATGTTTAATTAAGCTTTATAATTTTTTCCCTCAGTAAATTGTTAATAACAAAACGAAAATTAACAATTTTTGAATTTTTCCAACGGGAATCTATTCTAAGACCTATGAAAAATAGCTCCACGAAAGGAAAAAAATCTCAGATTAATAGTTTAACAATTATCGCACTTGCAATGTTAATGTTCATGCTACAAAAAATTGTTAATTAATTAATGGATAACTTTTTGAAAAATCGCGATAAAGAT